>OY755172.1:12732115-13042078 GCA_963576735.1 Bedellia somnulentella | reverse complement strand
TATGTGTTAGTGTTATTTTGTTTAATATGTTCATCTGTTGTGATAGCGAAGCTCGAGATGCCAGGGTGATGGTGCTAAGTCTCTGACTACCCCAATTGAAACCTAAGGGCGTGAGTCATATCATGCTGAATGTCATATCATAGCTTTGAAGGTTATCATCATCACCCTGATCAAACAATCATGATTGCAGGGGTTTCACAAACATGAAACAATGCACTTGTAGATGTTATTTTTAACCTACTTAAGAATTCTGACTATTAAATAGAAACCAAATCGTTTACTACTATATAGAATCAGCCGTAAACACAGCTGTTAATCTGCTTATTCAGCATTTAAAAATTGTTCTGTATTCATAGCGTAACTCGGAATTAGTAAACAGTTCTTATTCTATCATCAAATACACCCACATATTTATTTCTACGACACGCAATACATAATATTTTTCGGTATTACGTATTTCCTCTAGATGTGGGACAGCAGAAACAGCTTATCAAAAATAAATATGAATTGTGTTAATAAATTAGTTTAGAAAATATCAGAGTCGTTCAAAGCCATTGTTACGTCGCCCAGTGGTATATAACATATCAGCGTCAAATTGTCTAAGTATAGAGTTAAATCCCGTTGTTAGTACAGCACCGGTCTTTGTATCTTTGTGCAGACGTGTAGTGTGTTGATCAGGGTTGACAGCGAACTCTAAGAAACATGAGCACAGGGCAACATATTTTTATTTAATTTTATATTTAAGGAAAACTTACAGCTAGTAATATTTGAATAGCAACTGGAAAGTATAACTAAAGCCAATTGAGATATTGTTAGTTTGGCGGTCCATCTGACATATATGTTCCGGATATGTTTTGTGCCTTGTCATTGTCATGTGGCCAGCCCATACATGCATTTTTGTTAAAAATTGGTTAAAGGTGCTCGAGTTTTTTCCCTACCCTCTCGATCATCTGAACCGTCCGTGAATACGAATCATCAGTGTGATAACATTTCCTACAGTTCCGAGTCAAGTGTAGAGGATATTCCGTGTGTTAATAAATCACACTTGATTTGATACGCCGGCGGTGGCTTCAAGGCGATGCATTCGTGCATTCGTCACGTCACACCATTACGATGGTACTCGTTTGTTTGAGAACGCTCGTCTTATTATTTTACACTTTTATTATTGCAAAATTTAATTTTGTATGCGAAGAATACGGAAAACATTAGGTGGGAACTGTTTTTTTTGAACTGAAACGCAAATTTTATTATTTTAAAGATAAACGAAAAGGGACTCATTTCTTGTACTTCTGCTATTAGTACCATTGATAAGGATGAATGAGAGCTGGACAGGACCGCTCGTTTTGCAATTCTTTGAGGAAGGCCTATGGACATTTGTGTTGATGATGACCATTTGACCATTCATATCATATTGGTTCACTTTGTCTTATTAACTTAATTTTTTTAATGAAATAATTCAACACTTATCTTATTTAGCATTAAACGTATACATGAGTGGTCCGTTTTTGTCATGTTTTTTTTACGATGACTTTAAAATCGATAGACCTATAAAATATAAAATTATAAACACCTTCAGTTATGTGAAAGGATAAAATAAAGAATATTGCATGTGTTTAAATTTAACACTAGTTGTTATTCATCTTAGTATGTTATTTGAAATTAAGTTTATAATTATCAAAATTTACTGTAGTGTATGGTATAATGTGATGCTATCGCGTGACTAATTATTCACAATTATGCTGGCTTCTCGGTGATACTTTCCAGCCTTATTGAATAAACACGATAAAAACATACTTACAGCCAAAACCACTTTATTTCCATGATAGGTCGGTGAAAGCCACAAGTATCTGTTCGTGATAATGAGGCTTTATTCAAACATTTTTGTAAATAGACTGCAAATTTCAGCAAAATTATCATTTTTAATTAGCGGTTTCATTAATATATATGTTTTTATTATGATACATTGTATTGTGTCATTTCAAATGCTCGAGTTCAAAAACAGCTAGTATTTCTGCCGCCATATTTTTTTTCTTTGACAACAAATTGTCTTAAGTCAACGAGTTTGTTAATATAATAATCTATACTAATATTATAAAGAGGAAAGGTTTGATTTTTTGTTTGTTTGTTTGTTTGAATTGAATAGGCTCCAAAACTACTGGACGGATTTGAAAAATTCTTTCACTGTTTCAATGCTACACTATTCCCGAGTGACATAGGCTATATTTCATTTTCAAAAAATTAGGGATCCTTACGTAAACTTCAAAAATGTAACCCAAGGTGTTAAAGAAATACCAAAAAAAATCCTTACATCGCGTGCGCTGCGAAAACTATTGACAATAGAATAAAAATATGTACTACAATTTTATAGAACACATTATTATCTAAAAAAAATGCCCAGACAGCATGTCTCTAACTATTATAGTTATCTCACAACAAGCGTCATTATATAAAATTATTTAAAAATTAAATTAAAATCCTGCTTTAGAAAAGGCTCTTTATTTGTACCTATCTAATCCTTATTAAAAACGTATATATTATTTTAGACTACTTCAATACCCTTATATAACTTTTTGAATTATTCAATTCGAACATTCCATTCGAAAGTTATCTCGAATTAAAAAAATTGATAAAACTCCGCTCGATTAGCTATGCATAGTAAGTTGTTGCAGGCGTCACGAAGGGGTACGGGAGGCTGCTTATCAAAGAGTAAAAGCAAAATTTGATTGTAGCGACTATTATCACTGGCCCAGCAGCCAGTCAATTAGCTCATATACCGAGGATACCGATGATCCCAACTGATCTGCCAATTCCATTTAAACGGCTACAATTTCCGGTTAAAACATCTTTTGCTTTAACAATTAATAAGTCCCAAGGCCAAACCTTCAAATTAGTAGGGATTGACCTGCGAAAGAATTGTTTTACTCACGGTCAACTGTACGTTGGCCTGTCGCGGGTGGGAGCCCCTGAACATCAATTTATTTTGCTGCCCCAAAATACAACAACGTCAAATATTGTTTACAGGGAAGCTCTAACTCTATAAATTGAATGGCTTTTAATGTAATTACTCATTATAAAAAATAAAAAAAATAAAAAAGTATATTAAATATAAATACAAAGAAATATAACATACATACATACATATACTCACGGCTATAAATCCCTAGAAGGCGTAGCCAGAAATAAGGAATCCGAAATTCCTCAGCCACTTTTGGAAGTTGCGTGGGGAAAAGATGGTGAAATAAAGGTTGTCGGTGATGGGTCACCAACAGCATTGCCCAAAAATCCCTCAAAAGCCCCAAAACCATTAGTCGCCTGTTACGTACACCCACCGGAAGAAATGGGGTAGTGCTATTCTAAGCCGACACTACACAGCAAAAAAATATAACATAGCTTAAAACTTAAAAAAAATATATTAGAATAATAATACATGTAATAAAATAAAAAACAAAATGTTAATGATAATTCATGCCCGAGCGAAGCCGGGACGGGCTGCTAGTTGGTAATTAAGTTTCAGCACAAGTGTTGAAATTAGTGGTATGACACACGCGAGCAATTCCATAAATAATTAATCATTACAACTATCGGTTCCTTAAAGTCCACCTGGGCTGTAATGACTAACTTTGTACATATTATATTATACAACTTATTATTTATGTATAAAAAATACATTGCATCTATCTGTTAGCCTACTCTACAGTTTGCACATAAGAGTAAATATCAGGAGATTAGACTTTGTTATGCATAGAAATTGAATCGTCATGTTTGTTGATTAGTAAAATATCAAGAGAATTTTCGAAACTTGAACTAATGCTAGTATTGTCAAAATTTATAGCAGATCACCGTGTAAAGGTTCAAAATATTTGTAACGTTTTTATAATATCAAAGCTTTGATCACACGTATCTTTATCATATAAATACAACGTGTACGGTTGAGTTGCGATAGTGACGGGTGTGTAATGTTATATGTGTGTGTTTTCGAGAGGTGTCCTGCGAGGCGTGACCGCTTCCCTGTCCGTGTGTATGTGTAGCCACACCAGCCATGATATTCGCTTGATAGAATTGCCTCAACTATGATAACTTACTTACCACTCGGGACTTCATTGGTTTACACTTCTCACGAGTTCGACTGCCTTCGTGGTTCAACAGTTAGAGGAGAGCGTTCTGCTCACGTCCCGAAAGATTTGGATTCAATTATCGGGGGTGCTCTTGGTGAGGAAAGTTATATTGAAGTCTGAAGCAGTCGATGAGAACCTATAATAGCGAAGGCATGTAATGTCATCTGTCCCAGCTACAGTCGCACGTTTTAAGTCGATAAAGTCAGCAAGTAAGTCCTACGTGGGGTTGAGCCCCTCAATGGGGGGATATTTAGGCTGTGATGGATACCCACAATAGTAAAAAATAGCCAAAAAGTCGTTGCCAACAAGTCAATAATTCCTCAGAAACTTGTAAATATTGAATGCAAAGTGAATTAATGGATCATTGGTGATATGTTGTCAATCACATCGCCCACAAAGCACACCGGACCCATATTCGCCTACAGGGAGACATTCACAGGAAGAGATAGGGTAGAGATATCTTAATTTGAAACTATACGGCATTTAATTTGTGAAACGACATGTACAGTTCTACATCTAAGGCTTGCCATAACTCTAACGCTATAACTACGACTTGTTAAATATCAGAGGAGTTTAAAACATGAGGTCATAATCCTACTAAGTAGAATACATAAGTGTCGTATTTTGCAAAATATCGGGAGTCAAATAACATTTATATTCCCAGAATTCGACTTGGGAACGAGGACGCTGATTATGCGGGAAATACGAACTATTCCCTAGGTTTGTTTCCGATACGATAGATTACGTAATTTTGACTGAACATTGGATACTTAATACATACATACATAAACTAATGGCTATAAATTCCATCCATAGCCAGAGATTCAGATCTTGATACTCCCCAGCCACATTTGGAAGTTGGTAGGGGACAAGGTGGTAGAAATAAAGTAACTAAAAAACACTTAAAAGCTCCTTGTGCCGTGTAGTCCCGGCTTAGAATGTCGCTACCCCTTTCTACCCACGAATGTCGTAATAGGCGACTAAGGGTATTGGGGCTTTTTATTGGATTTTTGGGCGATGCGGTTGGAGACTCATCACCAAAAACCTTTATTTTTACCATCTTTTCCCCACTCAACTTCTAAAAGTGGCTGAGGAATTTATAATAGCCGTGAGTATATGTATGTATATGTATTTTAAAAGCCCCATACCCTTGGTCGCCTCGTACGACACCTGTGGGTAGAAAGGGGTAGTGATTATTCTAAATTATAATGATTTTGTAATTTTAAAGTTTACACCAAATATCAATCTACGCAAATTAATATCAATCAAACGAGAGTCGAGTAGGTCAAAAGAGTCACGGCCTCCGGTTATCTTCGTTGATTACCTTATCATCAACCGTTCCGATATTGATAACTCTTGATCTGGCAATTGATTTAACTTGCTTTTAATCTTTCCCCTTCTTATATAGATAACTATAGTGTCACAGACTTTGTAACAAAACCTACCCGGAAGCATTTGTTATCATCGAAATTTTGTGAGTATAGTAAATTCCAAACCCCTTAATGACAAGTATTATGTAGTGAATCTGTATGAAACTATGTTTAAACGTGTGCGTTAAACAATTTACTCAAAAAAACTATCGTACTCAAACTGCGTAAGGAAAATACGAGTAATAGTCCATTTATAATTATTCTATATTTCTTCCGAAGTGCATAGAGATTTAGTAAATAAATCGGCAGATGCTAGTATCGGCAAATGTTATTCTTATAGCTCAGCTGTGCAATCAAATCAAAAATAAAATCTCTTTGCAGTATTCTTATCATAATCATAAGGTGTCTAAAGAGTTGAGTGTCAAATTGTCGTAAATTATTTATGTAGGGTTAATCTGGGTTTAATTTTTAAAGGACCTATTTCTATTTTCACTTGCCTTCTAGAGCGTTATTTTTATTCATACATGAAGTAAGCGGATGGGCAGTGCGACAGTGAAATTAAGTAATATCTGAAATTCAATTTTGACATTTCTGTTAAATACTCAATTGAAATTTTAGTTCTTTTTTTAAGCGTTTGAATCAGGAGTTTCTTTTTCGATTGAATGTTGAACTTTTTTCTACTTGTTTCCATTGAAAATAACCCTACTCTTGTTGGTTTTAGTAAATTCAAATTAGGATTTAAAAAACCGAACCCTTAACATATAACGTGCTCCTTTAAAATGAGAAAACACTTAAAATACCTTCACTCCATACTTGTGCAATGCAAAAGTTTGATCAATTGGTTTAATATTAATTAAAATCAATAACTAAAAAGGTAACATTTTTGTATTTTTTTAAATATTGAAACATATTTATTTTCCTAAATGTGATAGTATTAACTTCATCTTCAATTTGTAACAATCTTGTAGCTAGCAAAGAGGGTAATTTTTCTGGTCATTATGTGAGTTTGTGTCATCTGATATAACATTGAACTACCAAGGCTACAACTTTATCTATGCGTGCTAGCAACGACTGCGAATATTTTTAAACATTATAAGACAGAAGACAGGTATTTATGTCTTTGTCTGTTAGGCGAAGGCCTTTAAATAGTCAACTATTCAATTATTATAAATATCGCACTACGTTAACCATATTAAATATTTATCAATGTACGTATATTTTTTATTTCTAAATTTTTGGTCATATATTTGAGGCCAAAAATAGTATTGTCACAGCTCTTACCGTGGGTGTCGCACGAGGCTATTAAGGATACAGGGCTTAAGAAGTTATTGTTAGAATACAAGGTTAGAAATCCATCACCAGCGATCCTCTAATTGACCATCTTTTCCCCTCACAACTTCCTAAATTGGCTAAGGAATAGTTTATTGTTAAACTATTGCTTCCTGTTTTTCAGATTATGTCTATACAAAAATTCAAACCCACGCCATTAGTTCTTATTAGAGAACCTCTAGAGCTTAATTTACATGTCTTAGTCAACATTAACATTAATCATCAAGGCTTTATTCTTCACCTTTCGGTCGCCTGCTTTATTGAACACTTTCTCTATTAAATCTCAATGAGTTTTTCGTAGTCGTTCTGTACTGACATTAACATCCTCATTGGCTTAATATATATATGTTACCGGAAATGTATGAAATCAAGGAATAGGCATGATGACAACAAGTAAATTTCATTGAAATAATTTGTGTGTATATTATTACAAAATTCCCTATTCTAAGAATCTGATTCTTTTCATGATTAAAAACAAGATGAATATTATAATCGATAAAATAAAATCGCTAAATACGGCAATCCGCCATGAAATGTTGAACGCCAATCAGAGCGCATGACGTCACGTCAGATTCTTTCTCTCTGTTTACATTAGAATTACTTAAGATAATACACACTCGTTCGCTTTTTTAAATTAATACGCCGTTATTAACTTCAATTTCTATTGTGTAAATTGATTGCGCTATATTTAGTTATTTCCATAACATCCATAAGGATTTACAAAGGCTTCCAGTGCAAATTTACCAAGAATCGACTTGATAATGCTAGGAACGTTTCTGGCATCAAACAAAGATTTCTGTTCAGCAGAATTTAGAAATGTTAAAACTTCCATGTAAGTTTTGTTTATTATACAGTTAATTTATTAAAACCTATTTATTTTATTAAAACCATAAAAATAAATAGCTGTTGTACATATTTTAGTAATTTGAGGTTATACATACATACATACATACATATACTCACGGCTATAAATCCCTAGAAGGGGTAGCCAAAGCTAAGGAACTAGAAGTTCCTCAGCCACTTTTAGAATGTTAAGTGGGGAAAAGATGGCAAAATAAAGGTTGTTGGTGATGTGTCGTGTCGCTTAGCCCAAAATCCCTTAGAATCCCCAATACCATTAGTCGCCTCTTACGTACACCCACCGGAAGAAATGGGGTAGTGTTATTTTAAGCCGTCAGTAAACAGCAATTTGAGGTTATGTTTATGTTAAATATTTCTTTTTGCAATTAAATATTTACATATTTAGAATTTGGTAACTGAAAATGAAATAAAATACCTTATTAATAGCTCATACATACATTAAGGATTTGATAACAGTAAGTAACAGTGATTAAGAGAATCATAAACTCCAAAACGTTTGTACATCAATGTTTACTTTTTCCTATACAATTATAATGAATTTAGCAACAAAATTCTACAAAATGAAAAGGAAATTCTGTCGTCAAAGTGATCTTCACAAAAATAAAGCTGTGTAAAGCCACTTCTTTCTTAATTTCTTATCGAAAGGAACGAAAATATATAACTTCTCATGAGTTTTGATGGACATATGAGTACCCAGAGGGGTGGAACACCACCTATATGCTTTTGAAGTCATGTTTTGGTGTAAAAATTAGTGAAATGTCTAAATTAAATATAGATAGATAGATAGATAGATAACTCGTTTATTTATGTTAACATAACACCACATACAATATGAAAAACAATACATAAAGTGAAAAAAAAAAAACAATATTTTAAACTTAAAATTAGTGCTATGGTAACACAAACTAGGTCCTAACTCAGTGCTTGATATTGCCAAGTGGCAAAACACTGGTTTTCAGTTAAGGCCTACACTACACTACACATAATTAATTAATATATAAACAAAATAATCTGTGTCTGCCACATTTGAAGTAAACAAAATTGAATAAATAGTAAAGGAACAGACAGTAAACTAAACAAATGCACAACAAAAAAAAAATAATAAAAAAGAATATCTTTTAAAATTATCTTTAAACATATTCGCTTAGTCTCAGAACATTAAATAATTAAAAGAACAAGAAAACATTATCAGCATTCACAAATTCTCAAGTAAAGGTTCACATGAGAAAACCAAGCAATACATTTATACATTAGTTATTTTTATTATTTTACTGGAAGTTTACTTGCACGTGTGAGAAAGTCTTTGAGATATTAATTTTTTGTTGATTCAGAAGGAGCGTTTTGTACTGTTTTTTGAAATTAAATTTATTTAATATTTCACGCATTGGTGGAGGAATATTATTCCAACACTTAGTTGCATTGTAACGAAAACTTCCAGTAAAAGCTACAGTACGATGATGGATCAGTGATAAAGGTGGGAGCAGGCTACGAACACAATAGAAACTTCCAAATGATGAATACTTCAATTTGTTAAAAAGATATTCTGGGCATTTGAACTTCATTACATCAAACATTAATGAAGCCATATGTAAGCGCCTACGGGATTCCATGTTAAGTGTAGAAGAACTATTTAGGTAAGGTGAGATATGACAACGTGGCGGTATACTATGGGAAAATCTATAGCAAGCATTTTGGATTCGCTGAATCTGACGTTCTGACGTTGCTAAAAGACGTGGCCCGTACACAACATCCGCATAATTAAGTTTCGATAAAACCACAGCCTCACAAAGAGTAACGCGTGCATCTACTGTCAAATAGTCTCTTATTTTATATAATATTTTTAAACGGTAAAAACAATTTCGCATCAAATTATCTATATGTTTTTCAAAACGTAATGATCCGTCAAACTCGAGTCCTAGGTTTCTTGCACTATCAACACGTTCTATTGCTTGGCCTTCAATTTGAATATCCAAATTTTGAGAAATAATTTTGCTGATATGCGTTTTACTACCTAGAACCATATATTTCGATTTGAGAGGATTTAGTAACAGAGCGTTTCTGTTGCACCACGTTGTTATTGACCCAAGATCTTCGTTCATGTCAGAGACTGCGCATTGTATATTACTAGGCACCTCCGATATGTAAAGCTGAGCATCATCTGCATATAAGTGAAATCTGCAGTTTTTTATACATTTCACTATGTCAGCCGTATAAATTATGAACAAGAGAGGGCCTAGTATGGATCCTTGTGGAACACCGTGCGTAACTACCCTTGGTCGTGAGACCATTTGTTCTCCATTACTCGTTTGAAGTTTAACAGATTGTATCCGCTCACTCAAGTAGCTGTCAAACCAGTTTATGCATGCTAAGTCAAGACCGTAGTATGACAACTTAGACAAAATAAGAGGCCTAAAAATACTATCAAATGCTCGGGAGCAATCAAGGAGCGTTAAAAGTGTACCACGTCCATTATCTTGGTCAGCCAGTATATTATCAGTCACGTCCAGTAATGCAGTTACAGTACCACGACCTCTACGAAAGCCAGACTGAAGCGGAGGTAGTATTTCATTAATTTCGACATACTTGACCAGCTGTAAATAAATAACCTTCTCCAAGATCTTCGACAAAAATGGCAAAACACTAATAGGTCTTAAATCAGTGTACTCCTTTGGTTGACTAATTTTAGGCATTGGATTTACTAATGCCGTCTTAAATATACGCGGAACTGTAGAAGTAGCAATAGAACAATTTATCATAGTAGTTATAGCTGTAAGTGAGTTTGGTACTGTAAGCAAGATCATCTCCCTACTGATACCATCAATTCCTGTGGCATTAGACGGTATTGACTTAATTATTTTAAGAACCTCAGATTCTGTTACTTGTCTTATGGTAAAAGTGGCTGAGCTGAAACGATTATACTCAAAATATGTCAAGTCAGATAGTTGCACAGTATTCAATGCAGGTAAATTAAGAAAATTATCGTTAATTTTATCGGGATTACAGAGAAAATCGGGCAACGTTTTACTATTAGTCGAATCAACCAATATTTTATTCTTTATATTACTCCAAAATTGCTTACTATCTTTTACATTAGAATTTACCAAATTATTATAATATTGTCTTTTTTCTTCCTGTATAGTTTTGAGAACATTTTTTTTATCATTTTTGTAACAATATCTATCAAGGTCTGTATTAGATTTTTTATATTTTTGCAGAGATTTGTCACGGTCTAGAATCATAGTTTTTAGGTTTTCTGTGATCCAGGGTAGAGACTTAGGCTTTAACGTTACTGTCTTCATTGGAGCAAACTTATCAAACAACAAGAGTATTACACTATTAAACTTGTCGACCATTTCATCAACCGTTTTTAAATTAAACACAGAACTAAAATCTATTGCATTCAAGTAAGTATTAAATTTATCAAAATCAATGTTTTTAATAGGTCTATATGTAAAAGTTTTCGGTAAAATTTTTAGTTTTCTAATTGCCAAAGTGACGTTAATCATTCGATGTCCAATGGTTCCAGTAATATCCAGAACTTCTACGTTTGTTACACTGCAGTTTGTTGAGACAACATCAATAAGAGTTTCAGATACATCGGTAAAATGAGTAGGTTCTTTGACGACCTGTTTTAAATCCATACAGTGCAAGAATTGATTCAATTTTTATTTCAATTAATCAATTAGATAATGTTTACATATACCAAATGTTCCTTGTACTGTATAGTGACGTAAGCAAGCGACGCCATGACACTTTGATGCGTTTTGGTGCAAATTTTAAATTTATGAATCAAAAACTATTTTTTAAGTACTAAACCTAAATATTTCGCAGAAATATTATGTTTATTGTAATTAAAATTAATTTCCAAATATTATAGAATAGTTTCTCAAAATTTGTCATCATGCCTATTGTATACAAATCCTAGGAAATGTGTACAACTCCGATACTACTTAGGAAATGTATAAAATATTGTTTGAAAACCTATTTAATGCATAGATATCCTAGGAAATGTATAAATTTCCTCGGAATTGTATATAATTCCAATATCATATTAGGAAATGTATGAAGCAAATGCTTTCTGTAATTAAACACGTTTTAATAATATTTTTTCATTGTAGCACTTATTGAGCGGGTAATAGTCATACCGTAAAATATGTTCATATTATCTTACTATTCCAAACTTCTAAAATCAACTATCTATTAACTTTTAACGTATCACAAAATCAACTTATAATATTTAATCTTATAAAATCATTTTGGCAAGTAATCAGTTTTATAATTAAGTAATTATAATTTGCTGTGTAGTGTCGGCTTAGAATAGCACTACCCCATTTCTTCCAGTGGGTGTACATAAATTTTTCATCAGTTGGACAAATCTCAAACCCTCACTCCAATCTTACATTCACGTGGTCAGCATATCGCGCCGGATCAGGCGAAGCAATACTCTTCCCTCGTCCCACTGTCCCCGCATACCCACCAATATCTTAAATGTTTTACATTTCCGATTGCTATTTAGGAAATGTATAGATTTCCTAGGAAATGTGTAATATGTAAGTATAATATAATTTATTTCACACATTTCCGTGCGATTTTAGGAATTACATACATTTACTAGGAATTGTATACAATGACGGATTACATACTTTTCCGGTAACATATATATAGCCAATGGTCTATATGTATTTGTATTACCAATTTACTTTCATCCATCCTCCCTATGTTCTAACCATCATAACATGAATAACGTTTCCTCTTTAAAAGTCCGTATATTTATAGTGGGTATTATACAGCATGGTACAAAAAGTAAGATAGCAAGTGAACGTGTAATAATATAAGCTAACTAAGACTTACTTTGCTTATCAAACAACACTTTCACTTGCTACCGATTCCTTTGCACCACGTCGTATTATTCCCTCTTTTTTCAGTGCCACTGATCACCGTTTCTTTCAGTCCAGGAGAAATTTTCTTAATTACGTTTTGTAGCTAAAGTAAAGTTTTTCTTTTTGGCACATTTTCAACCAGCAAAGTCGATTAAATATAATTAACCGTTAGGTGATACTGTTATTATAAATTAGTATTCCATTTGATCGCGAATACTCGGAATTCCTTTGCTGCAACACAAATGACCCATCATATTTTTCTTTGATACCATTCAATTAGGGAATGCAATCCCGCACTAAAATTTCAATTGCGGGATCCCGCGTGTTTTTTTAAGTAATGGGAAAAAGAGAGGAATCCTGTATCATAAACGAGACTATAGAACTTAAAATGAAAGTAAAAAATATCATTAAAACTATTTATTAAGTAATCAAATCACTATTCAGAAATAACAATTACAAACAAAGATCAAAAACTATTACAAACAAACAAAAAGCAACTATCCATTATTTTGGAAGTAGCTGCGCATAAAACATAGCCTCTCAATAGTTTTGTGAAACTATTTATTAAGTTATCAAATCAATCACTCACTAATTAGAAATAAAATAACTATTACAAACAAACAAAAACAATTATTCATTATTTTGGAAGTAGCTGCGCATAAAACACAGCGTGTCAATGTTTTGTCAGACAAATCATGTCAACACATCCCGCGGGATCCCGCACGATTTAGGCGGGACTGGTCCCGCAAAAATGGTGCGGGATCCCGGTATTTCGGGATCCTGGTATCCCGGTATTGCATTCCCTACATTCAATGTAATCAGTCTATGAGTGAATAATTGTTGAAGCCATATATCGCCCATCACTAATAACATCTCAAACACACGACTTTATAAATCTTAGTTTATTACCATTTGTGTTTCTAGTCATTTGACTTGTTAGCACAGACAGTTCTTGCTAAATAACACCCTTTAATCTCGTGTATAAGTTATCTTCATTTTCTAATTTGTCTAGTGGTTTCAGCGTGATAAGATGATAGACACATGCACAAACGCATATTGAAGTTTATAATGTTATTTGGTGTTCTAAGAAATATGTGTATTAAGGTAGTATTTAAACAAACAAAATGACTTTAAAATCTATTAAATACTAGTGGATCATCCCAGCTTCGCACGGGTAGCGTTGTTTTTTTAAATATCTGAGGTTTCTTTCTTCAGTCACTGCTCAAGCATTGTGAAATTCAGGGCAATGTTTTCAATTTATTAAATTTATAGCACTCCCTAAACAGTGTAGTTTGGTGATTTTGAATGCGCTTTAATGAACGGTTCAGTTTTTCCGTTTAATAGCAAATTTTGGAATAAAATGCTATGAAGTATTTATAACAATCTAAAAAATAAATCATTACGTGTTGTAGGATGCAACTACTGGCGCCATCTAGTATTTTATAAGTAAATTAGTAACGATTCGGTTTTGGTCACGGGCGCGATGGCTTATTTTATGTATAATTTCGGTGTTTCTCTACCGATTTCTATGATTCTTTTTTTATTGAATAGGTAATAATTTTACCTTTTTTTAATTAGGGATGAGTGAGAGGTTTACAAACGTAAGAGTAAACAAATATAATCAGAATGTTCCGAACTGCTAATTTTATGAAGAATATTTCCGTGATACATGATTTCTATGTAAGTTTAACCATTAAGGCTGCACACGCGACGGAAGTTTAAAAAAATGGAGTAACTTCTCCCGTTTTCCCAAAATTTCCCAAAATTCCCCTTTACTACTCTGCTGGAAAGTATACAAAAACCTGCCCAGGAGTATGGAGAATAATTGTACCAAGTTTCGTTAAAATCCGCCGAGTAGTTTTAGTTTCCATAAGGAACATACAAACCGACAGACAGACAGACAGACAAAAATTTTACTGATTGCATTTTTGGCATCAGTATCGATTCCTAATCACCACCTGATAGTTATTTTGAAAATATATTTCATGTACAGAATTGACCTCTCTACAGATTTATTATAAGTATAGATTAGGGCAATAGTGGACCAATGTCTTCATTGCCAGCTGTCTTTGTCCATATTGAGAGATATGTCTCCATGTGTCTGGTATTTTTCGATGTTTGATTCACATTTCATACACCTACTGCGTCATCATAAGTTAGTTTAGTCAATGGTGCAGTGACCAAACGAACGACCTTAAAAGAGGCATATTCCGCTCGTAAATTCGCAACGTTGATGTAAATGGCGTCTGGTCACACAAAGGTGGGCCAGGTGGGTGTTCCGTCAGCGGAGTGGCCAGTGGAGGCAGGAGACGAAGTTATTGTCGCAATTTCTACCACTTGCCACTTTTGGCGCTACATTTTGGAGAGTGTCATTGTCATACATTCATTAATAATTTTTTTGTCGCGTAGTTCCTATTAATTTGACAAGAGACTTTTAATGAAAATTATCATCGAACTCGTGGTTTAGATATTATCTAACATCAACGACTGAACGCGTAGTATGCAGAACCATAAGGACAATGATTCATTTAATGACCTTCACCAAAACACATATAACATACGTTCTTGCGTTAAAATGTTTGATCTTTTGAAAACGATGCCTAATGGAACTCTACATTCTACAAGTCATAAATTTAAGGTCAGCTAATCGTAGACCACAGCAATTGAGCACCTCATTAAATCAGCATTGTGATGTAGTGCTTGTTCGATCGCGATCTAGCGCTTTTCTGATTGCGTGTATGTCAGCTGGCGCAATGTCGCGCGCGTGACGAGGCGCGACGTCCGACCGCGCGGCGGCGGGACAGCGAGTGAGCCCGCCCTTGCGCGCGACGTACTCGCTATTTTCAGCACCGCATTCCGAGCTACTGTTTTTCACATCAACGTGAAAAACACAGCGCGCATACCGCGTGCGCGCCTCTTTGTTTTACCACTATCCAATCTATCATTTTAATCCTTTCCCTTCGAACCCATCCTAAACACATGTGCAATACAAAGTTGACTACCTAAAAATAACAATACACTTTTATTAACGCTAACGCGGAAGTTAAATTTGATTAGTGCGTTTGACTTTGAACTCTGATGGAATTCAGTTTTTTATTTGTGTTGAGGTTATTCCTGGTGAATAAGTGTCTATTAATTGATCGGTGAGTGTATGTGACGAATGCCTAAGTCATGGGACCTACGCGGTTACCACCCACTCCCGAGGAGGAAGAGCCACCTCAACACTGTTCATCGCATAAGAGGAAGTTTGCTGAGTACGTTTTTAATTATTTTTTAATTTTAAGTATTCATAATTCATCAAACAATCAAAATTATGATGTCTAGGATGTAGTCAGATGTCAGTTAACTGGTTCGTTACCATGCTAATGTTAAGAAGACTACATGATGTATTTTCTACTTTTGCTACAGTAGTAAGTAAAGACTAAAGATAAAGATATAATTATCATAAATTATAATGTGATATACACACAAGATAAATGTTAGAAACTAATTCATACATTTACGCAAAAAAAACTCGTAGAGAGTATTCATATTATTCCATTAAAGTTAACCTTTATGTATCACATTCCTGTTCCACGAAATGTTGGACTGTGAATTAATGATGATGATGATGAGACATAGAATGTGGGGAATGCACAAGAAGAAGGAAATAGTTGTGCAGTCTTAATATATTACATACCTATATACGTGCGTCATTTCGTTCTCCTTTTAGTAGGCAATGAAAATGTCGCCGATGATAAACTTTACATTTCGCAAAACTGACTTTAGGAATACTGAATTAATTTAATGTAAGAAAGGTGAATATAACAATGAATAGGCTATTGAAAACAGACTCCGTATAAAGGGTTCTTTTTGTTTAAAAATCTTGTTAGGCATGGATAGGTGTCTCAATTGATGACATTGTAAATAAATCTTTAATCGTAGGATTGTTATTAAAATTAAAAGTCGTCGATGGAAATTAGTGATTACTATACAAAAAGAAAACCAAATGTGGGACTAATCGTTTGGTAATAATTTGTTCTCCACATAAAAAATGTAGAGGATGTGTAAGCCGTAGAGGGTGGACAGTATTCGTATACCACTATCCGTGCAAAGCTGGGGCCAACTACTAGTGATAATATACATACGTCCATATTTTATTCAATTAATAAAGCTGGAATGGGCTGTCCCTTAAATTAAAAATAAATAAATAAGTAAAAACTATATCGCAACGCATTCCTATTATGAATTTTATGACTACACTTAAATGATGTTAGGATTTGATATTTCTTGACGTTCTGACCCCTTAATTAGATTAGAAGACCGAGTGGTAATAATCTAATATGCAATATATAAGTTCAATATTTTCTTGGACGCACTGTCAAGATTGGTTTAAGTTTAATGTTTCTATTATAATTTACTAGAAATCCGCCCGGCGGATAAAAGAAAGCACTGAAAGCACATGAGATAAAATAAAGCACTCCATTTTAGTGTTTTATTTTTGGTGAAAGAATCATCTAATTAATGAAATATTTGATAATTGAATTATTCCTAAATAAATTCGTACATTTCATCGGTTCATAATTAAAGAAATTACCTGTATGTAATTTATGGTATATCGAATAGATGATATACATCTCTTATTTGCGAAAAATTTCCGGTGGTCCAATTATAACTTGATACAGAAATTGTAGGTTTTAACAAAAGTAAAGAAAGATGAACATACTATAATATATTTTTGAACATAAAAAGAACCGCCTTCAGCCATTTGACGAAAACCACATTTTTTCATACAAAATTCGATAAACAACACAGTCGTCTATGCTTTTTGATATGTTTGATATATACTTTTAACCACGCAACCAAACCCGATATAAATTAAATAGCACCTTGGAAGCTTTTCCAACCGAAATGAAAAACAATTATAGAAATCGATTGACTATAATCGCTTAACATACATGCAAAAAAACACACTAAATAACCAACATCCCTACTAAAATAATGACATTGCTAAATATCAGTCTTTCACAGTCCTCAAGTATTTACTTACCTATGCTAATAAAATAATATTACTAATATAAATTCGTCTGTCATTAATTTGCTATTGACGACACACTTCCTCTCGTATTAATTTGCTTACGATGATAAACAAATATGTGTTGGCTGAAATACCAACTCGCTATTTCCTTCCGTGGGTGGCGTTACCGCATCTTAAAATCCCATTAGATTCCACATTTCTAATTCCCTAGTTCACAAACGAATTTATATTATAATGGCGTCATAGATTGTATTTAAAGCAAGAGTGATATGCGGTGTAAACTGTATTACTATTGACATTAGTAAATGATATGATATGCCTCCGGATGCCGGTGACTTCTTACCCGAAATGGTTATCCAAATATTAAAATATTGCTGTGCTCCCGAGTGCACGGTGGGCCGTCGCCTCCGGTATTTATTACGGTAATAGTCGTTAATAACGGCTAACCCAGCGTGGTGCACCATGGCCTATCTGGTTTGGGCTCGAACCTCTCGATGGGGACCTATGTCCGATATACATATGTATATGCTCGCTTATAGGTAATCTCAAAACAATTTTTTATTACTGCTATCAAGACTCTGAATTATTTCGTTCGTTTAAGGTTATTGCGTCAAACAATAAACATAATATAGTATGTCAAAGTCCAGCACATTGCGGTGTTTTCGAAACAATGGCCGCTCAACGCTCATATCGGACGTTTACAAATATTGCGAAACGCGGTATCGGAATAGCTGGGGAGCAGAGAGCAGGTTGCAAGAAATTACGTGTGCTGCTGTGATGATATCAGCTTAGTGCCCTTCACCGTTGAGATGAGGATGCTGTGCTTGTGCAATCTCGGCTTGGAGGTTAAACTCTTAGGCAGTATTAAACGCGACTTGAGTCTAACCTTACCTGAACCTACGCTGAAAATGAACGTCAGAATTACGTACTTGGGCTTCACAGGTGAAGTTGCTTTGAATTTCGTATTTGTTATGACCATATAGGAGAAAAGTATGATGTTAATGTTTTCTTTTTGTTAGTATGTCGTTGGTAGCCATAGTTAATAGGTGTTTTCAACCCGCCTCATTACTCTTGAGATAAACGATCCAGAAAGCGCGTTATAAAATTATTAGATGCTTATTTCCTGGTATGTTGAAAATTTATATTTTGCTGTCTAGTTTCGGATTAGAAAAGCACTACCCCATTTCTTCCGATGAATTTACGTAAGAGGCGACTAACGGTATTGGAGCTTATAAGAGATTTTTGGACGATGCGGTTGGAGACCCACCACCAACATTCTTTATTTTATCATCTTTTCCCCTAAACTTGTGTGTTGCTAGTTTTCAGAATGTGATTTATGTCTTGAGTTTATTGTTGCTATGTTGTTGGAATGTGACATTCATCAACTCTTACAGTTTGCATTTTATTTATCGCTTATCTACGTTGATTTTTCTACAAATAGATGTGCAATCATATTTTTCCGTGTACAATATTATTTAGAGATAGTTTACTGAAAATGCTTACTAAGCATACAAACAATAATGCATGACGAAGGTTATTTTTCTAAATATGCCATTTACAAACGACGTCGTCAGTTTATAAACGTATTAGACCGCCCTAGCTTCGCACGGATAGTGCTCAATTTTTAATATCTATGTTTTCTTCAGTCACTGTTCTGCTCACCATGTCACACCGCGATGATGCCAATGATGAGAATGTAGCCAATGTTTCTCCCGCAATTACTATTGAAAAATACATTTTTAAAAGTTTATAGTTGCTATGTAGTGTCGGATTAGAATAGCACTACCCCATTTCTTTAAAAGTCAAATAAAAAGTCAAAAAGTTTATTTTTCAAAATAAAGTTAAATACTAACATTTTTTGAACGTCAAAGTTTTAAATTAATCGTTAATCCGTTGCTTCGGAAGGTGTTCGTAAAGAGAAGAAGCAATAAAGAAACTCTTTAAATTCACATTTTCTATTTTTTCAAAATATGGTTTGTACAATTTCAGTTTATAAACATGTTTTTACTTTATATAAGATTTTCTATGCGACCAAACCAAACGCTAGTTTGACATAATTAAAATAAATTGTCCATCACACAAAACCAATCACATAACGTGAGAAGAAAAATCTTCACCAGACAATTATTCCTAGGAATAACGAGGAAAGATTTATAGCTTTACGGACATGGTCATGTGCGCGTTGGGTCCTTGTCGTTTAAAAAATCTTGAACACTGTAGTAAGATTTCTTTAAATGGCTTTAATTGCCTTTTTAAAAGATGTTACTATAAGGACCTTCCACGCGGCTCTGAACACCAGGCTCGGCACGCGCGGGACAGGCGTCGGGGTTTCCCCCATGGGCCAGCTTCGTCTCGGGGGGGAACGTCCCCCCCGGTCTTTGGGCACCTCCCCAGGCGATATAGGGGAGGGGTGGCTATCCCTATTGGGGATTAGCCACTAAGGAGGGTGAGGGAGGGTGAGGATACGCGTTACGCACCTCACCCTCGGGACTGACGTCGGGGCAGTCGGCGGTGGAAGGGGCGGTCCCCGGGGTCGCGTGTCTTGCGACTCCGGGGAGCGCGCGAGTTCCTTCCGGTGGGTGTACGTAAAAGGCGACTAACGGTATTGGGGATTTTAAGGGATTTTTGGGCGATGCGGTTGGAGACCCACCAACAACCTTTATTTTTACCACATTTTCCCCACTCACATTTCCAAAAGTGGCTGAGGAATTTCTAATTCCTTAGCTCTGGCTACCCCTTCTTGGGATTTATAGCCTTGAGTATATTTATGTATGTATAATAAGTAAAGATCTTCTTAAACTGCTCAAGTCCAAAATATTTAAAGTGAATATAACGTCACATTTAAAGGCAAATTCAACATTAAACATCCAGTCGTAATAGCTCTATATGTAAGTACCTAGTCAAATTCATTTAGTCGCTAATAATGGTATGAGTACTATGGAAATTATAAAATTGTCATAGATATCAGGACGAGAAATCTTGTATCATTTTCCATGCCACTTAATTCCGGGTAATATAACTTGACTTATCTGACCTAATTAAATTTGCGTTCGCCTTTAATCACCTATAGTAAACTGCGTAATGGCCTTAACCTGTGTTGTGTAACTGCCATATTTTTTAAGTATGGGTACTCGACTTTTCATTCCTTTCGTTCATTGCTGTTTTAGTTTTTCATCGCATTCTCCTCTAACCATAAAATTTTGCAATGAAGAAAACAACAAACATTACTTTCGATACATCCCTCCACATCAGCAATCACACGACCCATTTTGTGTTCATGAATGCACATTAACAGGTGTCTTACCAAAACAGGTGCCCTACGTGACTGCACGCTAGCCTTATCACTTGTGAATCAACATCCGTACACAGTCACATGACCTAGTGTTTGCTCAAGACACGTGGATTCTTACAATGTTTACCATCATCATCACCCTGTTGTAAATGAAGGTATTAAAATAATTTACAATTGGAACACATTGGCGCGTTGGTTTATGACACGTTTTTTTTTTCAGCATGATACATACACGTAATGTCTTTTTGTCTGTCAATCTTCTTATTATATATTTTTTCCTCTTTTAAATCCTCAGAATATTTGAACGCATATTCAAGAATTTGCACAAGACCATAGTACAATGCTGTTAACTTATATTATACGTCGACATGTCTCGCCCTTGCAGTTGTTATATTACGTCGTTCGTTTACATTGGAACGATGTGTTTTAAAATAAAGTGTATATAACTTTGTTTAATTATGTCAAGAGTCTCCTTTGTTAGGCGACTATTATTTAAAATTCTGGCTTGAGTTGATTTTGGCAAATCTGACTCGGCTGGCTATGGTCGAGATTTTCCCCGTACAAATTTTCGGTTAAAGAGCACGGCAAAGACTGCTCAAGCACTCGCTGTCAACTTCTGGGAGCTGTCACTGCTCTGTCAACCGCTCGAATCAGCTCAAGTCCGTTTAAATATGAAGCTAAGGGAATGCCCTCGCTTAATACCTATTGCAATCGCATTTACTTCTAATACACTGAGAGAAACACACGAAAAACGCGCGCAAAAAACACTAAAATTAGTTATGTTTAATAACTCAAATAAATGTATTTAAACAACATAAAATGCCAATAAAAAATAATAATTATGTAAATGTGGAATACTAATGATAAATGTTATAAATATGTTACCACATTATGCCACGAATCAGAAGACCGACGCTGTCCTTTTACAGGCCCTACGGGGCTAACTAGAATAGGTCGAAATGTATTGTGTTTTTGTAATGATGAATCAAATAAATGTTTTTTTTATGCCTTTGCGGCATGTATCATATTGTAGGATTATTTTATTTTATAATTTAGAAACAAATATCAAAATGTTAGATAGCTAATTTTATTAACATAAAGTGAATTTTAACATATATTTCATTTAAGTCATAACAAGATCAAACCAGACTTACTATAGTTTTAAAACAACAAAAATAGACGAAAATTCTAGGGGTTTTCCTTAAAGACTGCAGTTTATAAAGCAGTGGTATGCTGAATCTGTCAATCTTGTTTGGTTACCCTTAGGCAGTCAGTTTCTTCTCTTTTCCATGCAACAGTGCATTTGCACTAAGTAGTGCTATTCTGTGTGTTACATTTTCACCTGTAGTATTTGACTTGTAGCTTAATTTCCACTTTTCTGATAAATTGTGTGCAGAATCCAAAAGAACTTCTTACAGCTTGTTTAAAATTATTTGCTGCACGGAGTACCTAAATAATATAAAGAAAACGTTTCTTACCACCTTCACTACGAACTAGCTAACTAGAGTGAGGAGTAAACTCAATTCGTTCGCAGTGCGTTCGACTTGCGTGTGTGATCCACCGCTCAGAAAGGATACGGAGTTATTTACTGATTTGTAAACATCCTTTTGCGTGTCGGAGGGGA
Organism: Bedellia somnulentella; assembly: GCA_963576735.1. Lineage (NCBI taxonomy): Eukaryota > Metazoa > Arthropoda > Insecta > Lepidoptera > Bedelliidae > Bedellia > Bedellia somnulentella. The sequence continues at coordinate 13,019,590 of OY755172.1, read as the reverse complement.
AATCACTGCTCCGTATTTCTTAATTTGTTACTATTTGTTTTAATACTTCAATTGTGTTCGCAACATCTCAACAATCTTATTGAAACGCTCGTGTTTCATATTGTATTTGTTATGATTTAGTGCCCATTGTGTTGCTCCGATGTGTTACTTTAAAATTTATGCAATGTGGTATGGTTGATCAGATGCAATGTCCACGGTCAAACAAAAACTTGTAAACAAACTCTTGGATCGGCTTCGGCGATGTAGGTATGTAGTGTTATGAATATGACACACGCAATCTAAGTAGTGATGATGTATTGGTACAAAGCGGCGATAGGCCTGTCCCCATCACGTGAATGCACTATCACAAGGAAACATCTGAACACCAGGTGTAAAAAAATCGGTCCATCTGTTCGGGAATATACTGCGCAAACTTTGCGCCGAGTTTGAGTTCTGTCACGTTGAAAATAAATATTATTGCTTATTTACTTTAACCGTTAAACAGTTCTATGTCGAGCTAAACCTAGAAGTATTTTAATTGCCTGAAAGATAGTCTATAAAATGGATTCTAACTAGAACTGAGTAACCTAGTGCTTCTGCGTCACATCACATAAATTGAGTTGTGTCATCATAAACGTCAACCGCTGAGACACTACAATTTTGATGAATGTGTTTGAACAAGCGGTTTTGATTGATATAACTGATAAAATAGCTGTGCTCTAGAAAGAACCACGATTGATCTATCGGGTGCAGGTTAAGTGGAAAAACAAATAACTCCATGGTTTCTTCTATTGGGATAAAGCACATACAAATAATACAGTTTAAAAGCCACTTTAAATGTAGCAAAAAAGTACGATCACCTATACAAATTTTAAACAAATTTTGACAGTAAGAATATTAAGAACCACGGATAATTAATTTGTTTTAGAAAATAACAAATTTATTTTTTTATCACGTAGGGTAAAGTTTCGTGGAAATACCCTGTATAGTATCTATATATATAAAAGAAAGTGGTTTTAGTTACACTATTTATAACTCGAGAACAGATTATCCGATTTGCCTGAAAATTGTTGGAGAGGTAGCTTAGAACCAGGCAAAGGACATAGGATATATATCATCACGCTAAATATCGTAGGGGGAATGCAATAAAAATATTTAGCACCATCCGTGTGAAGCCGGAGCGGACCACTAGTTATTAATAAATAAAAAATATATAAAAAAAAACATGAGTTTCTATGAAAAGACTTGACATCTATCTCTGTTAGCTAACAGAATGCAGCGGATATACTTTAACTAAATATTGCATCTCAGAGTTATTATGGCTTCTCAAATTATTTGAATTTTTCATGAAATATAGAAGATTAACATAATTTACAAAAAATAAATATTGTAAATGTTTTAAGTCATACATAACCGTCGCGTTGAGATGTTTATTAAATATATTAAATACGCTATTCTTAGACTTGCTGTAGGTTCCTAATGTTTGAAATATTACCACCTTGAAGTCGTGATAGATACGTTAGCTTTAATAAACTGACTGCTTTTCTAGACAAATTTTGGTGAATATTACACAGGCGTTTTAACAAAATCAATTTAATTTAATACAATTCAGTGTATTAAAATCGTATTGGTGTGAAGTAATACTAGATACAAACATATTTATATTTTTTTATAACGATATGTATATAACAAATTAAAAGTTGAAACGTTAGTGTGTGCCGTGAGTATATGTATGTTGTATAATGACTAAAACTAATTTTAATAGCGAGCATCACCAGGGGGTGATTATTAATTTAGTCATACGGTATTACTGCTCTGTAGTGTTGGCTTAGAATAACACTATCCTATTTCTGCCGGTGGTATGTATTGGGGCTTTTAAGGGATTTTTGGGCGATGCGGTTGGAGACTCATCACCAACAACCTTTATTATACCATCTTTTCCCCACTGAACTTCCCAAAAGTGACTGAGGAATTTCTAATTCCTTAGCTCTGGCTACCCCTTCTAGGGATTTATATGTCGCATTATAATATAAGTATACGTATGTATGTTTGTCATATGATATTGGTAAAAATAACAATTGTTGAGGTCCCTCAGAAAAATGTGTAATGTTAGATTATGTGACCGAGTGAGAAATAGTGTTATTCGTGAAAAGTGTGGTGTGAAAGATGATATTGTAAGAAAGATAGAAAAAGGAATGTTGAGATGGTTTGGGCACATAGAGAGGATGGATGATAGAAAATTGGTAAAAGGGATCTATAGAGCTAGTGTGGATGGTAATGTTAGTAGAGGACGACCACGGAGAACACACTTGGACCAAATTGAGAGTGTGCTCAAAAAGGCTGGCGTCCGAAGTATGAAGAATAAAAGAGCATGTATGAAAAGATTGATGGATGTAAACGAAGCTAGAGAGGTTTGTCAGGATCGTGCGAAGTGGCGATCAATAGTCTCTGCCTACCCCAATGGGAACTAATGGCGTGAGTATATGTATGTATGTATGTATTGTGTTCGCTAAAAGTTGCGAATATAATATAGGCTATCAGAGTGGCATTCATTGTTTTACTTGTGCAATAGTAATGATATTACTTGATCATCACAGTAGGTAATCTAGTGAGATTGCCCAAGAAATAAGATAATTTTGTGTTTCGTTGGTCCAGCAAGTCCACCCCGCTCGGTTCTTAAGCTCGTGTTAATTGACACCTGCAAAGGCCAGCGTGGTGGACTGCGGCATTACCATCCTATCAAAGGTGGATCGAGCCCCTCGGTGGAAACACATATAATCATAGGCTGTGATGATCAAGTAACATGTGATGTGATATAGCGGGCAATTCTCACGCTAAACTGAGAATAATCCCACTAATCTTATTTGTAATCTTGTTCCAAACGTTCTATGCATTGGACGACGTTCTCTTACATTAGCTAGATAGTCTATAACGTTATTTATTTGTCTGCAGGGTGCTAGGCCCCACAGCGGTGCTGCAGCTGGCGGACCGCGAGGAGCCGCCGCCGACCAGCGCGCGCCCGCTCTACTCGCTGGCCATGCGCGGCGCCGTCATCTGCTTCTCCGGCTTTCGGAAGAAGGATGAACTTGTGAGTACTCTTGGTGGTTATTATGATGAGCATGTGAGTTCTTAAAATATCTAATTGACTACTCCACCGATTGTCACGAGATAATTTAGTGGCCACTTTACAATATAGGGATACTTGTTTGAGTTCTTAATGGTACGCCGATTAAAGATAATATGATAATTCATTCATCACAGCCCATATATGTCTCCAGCGAGGGATCGAGCCTACCTTGGATAGGGAGAGTTTTTTATAGTCCTTCATGCTGCCCGAACGTGGGTGGGTTGGCTGACTATATACTACCGTGATAGTACAGAGACATTTTTATTTTTGGATACTCAGGTGATTCGGGCCTAAATCCTTTCAAACTGAGTCTAATCTTACAAATTAAGTTAGTGAGTCTAGATTCAACATATTACGATGAAAATTTAAATATACTGCTAACCAAAATGTCATAAACATATTCGCGTCCTGAGCTGATTGTCTTCAATTAACAGTAATCATAAAAACTCTCCTTGAAGGTCAACGGTTCGAACAGTTACGGCAACAAATAAAATAATGCATATTCACCAGTTATTTGTTGCTAATGCAATTTTGTTAAATTGCTACGTGAAAATAGACTATCAATAATAATTTCGGAACTATATTTGTTCAACGCATACTAGGGTTTTATTATAAGCAATTTTCAATAACTTTTATGTAATTTTATTATATATTGAATTTTTAAAAGTGTGCACTGAGTTTGTATGGTTTTTTAAATGAATGCTGATTTTTCATCATTGTAAACGTTCCGTTTCGAAAGTTCCAAACCAAATCACATAGCTGACATTGCTTCATGTCTAAGTAGAATTCCGTAGACTTAAAATTTAAAATGAGTATTTTGTATGTCAAACCAAGGACATATTTTTTTATACCAAAAAATAGCGCCTAGGTGCCATTTTGACGGCTCTGACGTTATTTAGGTAAACCTAAACAACGTTATACATTATTTACTGCGTATGTATTATAACATGTCTGACCTATCAACTCCTCCCCAGACGTACCTGATAACGCTGATCCACTACATGGGCGGCTCGATCCGCAAGGACATGTCGAGCAAGGTCACCCATCTCATCGCCGCCGCGGCCACCGGCGACAAGTACCGGTACGCGTCCGGGTTCCAGCTGCCCGTGCTGGCCCGCTCCTGGGTGGACGCGTGCTGGGACCGCCGCGACGACGTCAACTGTCTCGCTGACGATGCCGCGCTTATTGTGAGAACTGTTTTATATCATTAGTACCCGAATTATTGATTTTAGAGCAATAAAATAACAACACACATGAGTTACGCCTTTTTTTTCAAATGTTACACTTAAGAGAAGAACGAGTCTTAGGATCTTAGCATTATATAAATCCGAATCCTTTTAATTTCAATTAGTATTTGACGGTAAAGAAAGAGCTGTAGTTAAAGGAAATAATTCTCGACTAATTGAATGTCAGTAAAGATAAACAATAATACCAAATATGATTATCGTAACAATTGTCTTACGAATTTTCCTTGACCTTAATTGTTTTATCCTTATCTGTTTGATTCGTTCCAACAGATTTATTCCTGTAATGTCGGTTCAATTTTAAATTCCTATATACACTCAGCATTTCTTATATAAAAAATTGTTTTTTTCATCTCCCACAACCACCCGAATAAATATAAAATCCGTATTACAGAAAGAGCACCGTCTCCGAGTGTTCGCGGGCGCGCGGGTATGCTTTGTGGGCTTCCCGGAGGATGAAACGCAGCACATGGCCGAGATCCTGGCCAGCAATGGCGGCTCCGTCTGCGCGCTCGACGACCCCGACTGCACGCATGTGGTGAGTAACCATTCTTTGTCTCTTTTGCACTAGCGTCGGGTTTCATCTGCGCTCTCTTTCGATCTAGTCTCTGGCTGCAGAGAACCTTGATGTAGTAGCGTTGTCAGCTGAGTGGGAAGGTTATGTTGACTTGGATTTTAGGAAGGGGCGCTCTGTATGCTTTATCTCTTTCTCTTACGACTCAGTTTATGACTATATTTTGTACTGCGCAATTTTTTGAAAAGTATTATCCTTAAAGTATTAAAATAAAAAAATGCTTGAAAGTCAGCATTACATCGAAAAAAGCTATTTATGCGTTAATGTAATTGTTAATGCTAAGGGAAAGCATCGTAGGGCAATACTTTTGGCATGACTGATTTTACATATGACCAAGGTTCCGTATAAAGCGATGAGACAACATATCTATTTACCTCTTTCTGTCTTGTGGGTATGGGTTCACTGTTATAGCTAAAAGTAGGTAAACTGGACAAGAAGCGAAATCTTGAAAACGTCTCCAGATTATTTCAAAGTAGTTAAAAAAGAAAATTAAATTTATTCATGAAGATGCTGGTATTAGTATGAGTAGATATATAATTTAGTTAATGCATGATAGTTAGTATAGTATATCATAGTTCTTATATTTTCCACGTATCTTTCCTCGGTAGTTTGTGACGTATATTCATTTCGCAATTATCTGCAAACCGTCTCACGACTTCTGTCGTTTTATTATCTTCAGGGTCATTTCATATTTATACAGATATTTACACGCAAACAGTAAATCGTCAGCCGTATTTACATATCAATGTCAGTTGCCGTGAAGGTTGCATAACGGAGACTCTCGTTTACACCGATCTATCTTAGAACCACAAATCTTTCACTGAGTAGTTAGTACACCGAGATTTCTTCCTTAATTCTTAGTCACTGAACATCCTTGTCCTATCCAATAGCGACGCCAAGTCGACCCATTGATACACTTTTGCTGTTTTCTTATCACCCTCACCTCGACGCTTCTGTGTGCTTTTGATGTATCATATTATTATTTGTATCAACATCATCGGTTGCAACATTTAGTTAAGTATAAATTAAATTTTCTATGTAGTTTATTCACAGTGTATAATAATTTTGTCAAAGTAATATTATTATCAATACCTCTATCAAACAACTATACAATGGGGTATATGATAAGAGTTGGTTGAAATCTATTCGCAAATAGATGTATTTCCAACATTGTTTGAATGACTATTGTAATGTAGTAAAATGAATGTTTATCAAATACCCTGTTAATGTAGTTCGTGTCGTGTCTCTATTCTTTAGTAAGTTGGTAAAGGAATTCCATGGAGCATTCACATAGCTTGATTGTATCTAATAGCATATATATCACGATATAGTCATCGTTATGCATGTCTACTGGAATGGCTTCATTACATCATTGCGTGGTGTGTTTCGCACATGTTTCAGGTAATGGCCAATGGGGAGACTTTCGGTCGCTCGCTTATCCTTTCGCCCCATCAACACACCCCGTCCTCGGTCGCTATGCCGGCCCGACCCACCCCCAACAATTCCCAAAGCACCCCCAAGACTTCCATATACCGTAGACTGTCCGCCCGACTCTCAGGCAGGCGAAGTAGCACGTCCAAACAGACTGAAACTAGCAAGGAAGACCACGAATCTCGCATACAGATGGCACGAGCCAAAATGCAAAGAGATATATCTGAACACAGCGAAGATGTTATCGATAACACGATCAATTTTATTGATAATTTTTGTGCCAGCGATAAACAATTGAATGAAAACTATGCTGACGATTCAATATACGCATTAGAAATAAGTCGACTCAATACCTCTGATAAAGAAAACAAAAAAGACCTGCAAATTTTCACTAACCCTAAAAATAAAGAGAAACGAGAAGTATTTAAGAACAAATCCATGAATGTTTTTAATTTAGTCGAATGCTTGAATGAATCAGGTTCACTGCGTTCTTCCTTAGCAAAAAGTTTATGTGAATTGGATAGAGCAGAGATGGGGTTGCAGTTGCCTTCTTCGAAGGAAATCAAAGAATTGCAACAATCGACAACTACAATTTCTTCTGGAAAGAAAAGAAGTCGTAATTCTACAGATTCCAATTTCCAAGTTAGTCCCATAAACTCTAATGTGTCACCTGACAAATCTGATGAAAGTCACTGGAAATCTATCAAAAGACTGAAAATAAAAGACTCCTTTAAGTTTAAGAATAGACCGACTATATTTAAAAGAACTAAAAAAGAAACAGTTACAAAACCTTCAGGAGAAGTAATAGTTGAACCGGTCAGTCCTGACAGCGTGAAACCTACCGACCCGGCTGGTCAGATCATAGCGACGACTTCTTCGCCTATACGTGATGACGACAACATATCTATAAATTCTATGAACGTCAGTAAGCAATCCGGTTTCTTCGACTTGTCATTTGCTTCAATTCGAAGTTCTAAAACAGCCAAATCTGCCTCAAAACTTCGCCGAAGTGTGAAATCATTTACGGCCTCATTTAGAAGTGAGCGAAAAAAGAAGTACGAAAAACGAATCGATCAAAATAAGACTGACTTTGCTCTCGATCATTTCCCAAACTTGCCACATATTTCGACGCCCAAACGGAATCCGAACGAGATGAACTTCGAAGTATCACCGGTGCAGGTGGATACGGTCGACAGTACCAATTTGAATACGCCGGTCGTGGCTACAGTGGATGAGTTGGATGACTCTGCGATATTTAAGACGCCTCAAAGCTTGTGGTCGCGGAACCAGCGGCATTCGATTTGTGGAAGCGTAGAACTGCGTCCCCCCTCCCCCCCGTGCTCCCCCGCGCCCCGCCCCCGCCCCCGCTCCCCGCGGCCCGCCGGCGAGCCCCCGTCCGCCGCGTCGACCCCCACCACTGCTCGCGCCATTCCGCCATGCCATGGAATATCGCTGCCGGTACTAACGCCATTTAATACAATTTAATACTAGAATAAGCTTATCTTGCCACATTTATCATTGCGATTTCAAAACCGAAACTATACCTTCTAAGGTCACTATATGTTCATATGTTCGTCGATCGATATGCATGTAGCTTTAGGGTTCCATAATCTATACAAAACCATTGGGGCTGATCGAAGAAATGTCTTCTAAACACTACGCTTTTGCATGCTAGTTTATTGATGTTGTTTTAACGAGCATCATCATAATCATCATTATTTTCAAAGGTGTACACATTACTGGGTTTAATTGTATTTGGCGAGAGAATTCGTTAAGTTTTACATAGTTGTGTTTAATTGGCGAGAGAATTCGTTAAGTTTTCATTTGTTGTGTGTTTATTTAATTTTATAATTGTATTGATGTAGGTCGTCGATGAGCATAACACGACAACCGCCCCGGACTGTGTTCCGAAAATCCATGTCGTGAAGGCGGAGTGGTTTTGGGCTTCAGTACAAAATGAGGAGGCCCAAGATGAACGAGATTATCTATTCAAAGACGTAAGTTTCTTTTTGTTTTTATTGACACAAATTTCTCATTTTGTTGTGTTGTGTAAAATTTTCTCAACTAGACTCTCAAAAATATGACTCCAAACAAGACCATTCCATTCATAAACTGATCTCTCATTCCCCAGTACCTAGACGAAGTGTCCCGCCGCTCGTCCATGGGTGGCGCTCCCCCCCCGCCCCCGGCCGACGAGCCCGGCACCCCCTCCCAGCTCCAGCGTCTACGCAAACGTAAACTACGTGGCGGCGACTCGGCGTTACACAAACGTCGCTCGTCTGTAGGAGACGCAGTCCTGCTTAGTTTGTCGGGGAACCTGCTGGATTGTACGCCGTCGCCGGATGGGAAGGCGCTGCTTGAAGGTGAGAATTATGGAGAGAAAGTAAAGATGACTTGTGGGAAAAGGTGCAAAAAAATGGGGTTAATAACTTGCGCTTTCGAAGGGTAGGCATAAAAACGGTTGACTGACGACAATTGTAGAACTAGTGTCTTACGATTTTGCTAAAAGTAAAGCGTCTACGCAAACTTAATCTACGAGGCGGCGACTGTTACACAAACATTGTTCGTCTGTTAGAGATGCTGTCCTGCTTAGTTCGCCAGGCAGGAAGGCGCTGCTTGAAGGTGAAATTTATGGAGAAAGTAAAGAAAAAGAACGTAAGGCAGTTTGGTTTGTGATAATTTTGCTAGACGAATTTTTCTTTGAGGTTTAAATTACGTGTGTTCAAAGATACCTTTCAATTGCGTAAGATAGTTGAAATTGTTAAACTGGGATGTGTAGATTAATTTAATTCGTAACTTTTCAGAGTCGGAGGTACCTGATAATGTGGTCCGAAAACTTATGTCCCCGCGACAACAAGTCTTCATGGAACTTTTACAGACTGAATCGAATTATGTTGGAATTCTACAAACTATAGTCACTGTGCGTATTTTTTTTAAGTTCTGGATAAAATTATATGAAAAATATTAAAAATTCTTTACTAATTACATTGCATAATTTCAGATGTTTAAGCAACCTCTAGAAGAAATGGCGGACGAAGATTGCAATAACGGGAAAAACCAACCGTTGCTAAATAACACAGAACTGAAAATTATATTTGGAAATTTACCTCCTATCTACGAACTTCACCAGTGAGTTTACTAGAAAGTTTTATTATTTCAATGTAGATGCAGTTTAAACGTTTTGATTAACAAGTGACTTTTTTAATGGAAGATACATGTCATCTCAGTAACTGGTCTCCTTTAAAAATCCATAAATAATGTCTTATAAATTGGCTTCAAGATCTTATTTATGCAACCTAATTGAAAGTAAAATAAAATATAAATTATTCTATCACCTTCTATATTCATCATTTAACTAGTGAGATATCTGTTATATTAAATAAGCATAAAAAATTAGGTAAATTGTATTTTTTTGTAATGTTTCAGACGTATGTTAGAGGAGCTTCGATACGCGCAGGCGCACTGGGGTGAAGAAGTTAGTATCGGCAGAGTGGTACTGCGCTACACACCCGACATGCTCAAAGCATACCCCCCTTTCATTAATTTCTTTGAAAACACCAAAGAAATGCTTCAACAGTGTGATCGCGAGAACCCTCGGTGCGTATAACCTCAGTCATCATTATTTAATTTGTCAATGTGCACCTACTGATTCATCGGATTTACTGATTTAGTTTTATCTTGCAGGTTTCATGCTTTCCTCAAAATATGTCAAACTAAACCGGAATGTGGGAGACAAAGTTTACAAGAGCTTCTAATAAGACCTGTGCAGAGATTACCCAGTATTAGTCTATTACTCGACGGTACGTAGTTTCAAATCTGTTTTACTGCGTCATACTTATTTTACCTTTATTTACTCATATAAGTCCTTCCAATATATTAAGTGCATGTAACACAAGAAAATAGGGAGTAGATTCAGTTAAATATAACATAACATAACATAAACGTTCACGCCGAATATCCCCGAAGGGGTTGGCAGAGGTACTAAATACTTCTGAACATCACGTGACTTTGTCACCTGGTGTTCATAGTACCCACGTTTTGCATGGACAGTGTACTCACGTGATAGGGGCAGGCCTATCGCCGTTTTGTACGAATACACTGTCACATGACTAAGTACAACTCAGCCATGTGGGTTTCCTCACGATGTTTTCCCTCACCGTTAACAACCATGATAAATTAACCACACATTATGTCTCTAGAAAAGACAAATTGGTGTAGGCCCGACCCAGGATTTGAACACTAGTCGTTTGCACGATAACCGAGTGTTCTACCCACTGGGCTATCACGGTTGCTTTCAGTTAAATATGTCGTTTCTTAAACATTATATAACAATCTAGCTGACCCGACGGACTTCTTACTGTAAATTTGCTTATGCCAAACTTTAGGCGTTTTTTCCGGTACTCTGAGTTCAATCAGGCGTGAATATTTTATTGGTCAAATTTTTCCGGGATAAAAAGTATCCTATGTTATAATTTGGGTCATTATCTAGCATTCTGCTAAATTTCATTCATATACATTCTGTAATTGAGAAGTCTTTTTACCTCAAACACACAAACATCCAAACATCTAAACTTTCACAACCTTTTACGAGTGATACGCTGGTCAACCCGCTGTTGCCCAGCGTATCAATCGTAATCATTCTTGAGCCATCGGGGACATATATGGACTGGAAGGATTTTACTTTACTGCGCCGCGTCATTAGATATACAAATAAATTTCAACATCAGATAAACCCTACCTTAATGCCACATCTTTCTCCCCAGATATCCTAAAACACACGCACAAGAGCAACCCAGACCACGGCGCTTTAGTGCAGGCACTGGCCGGTCTTAGAGAAGTCATGTCCCACATCAACGAGGACAAGAGGAAGACGGAGGGGCAATTGCAGATGTTCGATATTTACAATGATATCGATCAGTGTCCGGTGAGCATATAAGAGAATCCGTACGAATATGTGTTGTGTTGTGTTAATGTTTTGAGGGATTAGGTGTGGTTTTCGTATTTTTTAGGATAAAGTTTTGGAAATTATTATCGTTTGCTAGGAGGAAAGATGTATATCGTAAATTTTAACTTAATAATCAATAATTTTTGCATTTATTTACAATACAATATTCCTATTCAAATTGATACAAATAAAATTACCCGTGGCGTTTACGGCAACAATTCCATTTACTAGTATTTTAAACATATCTCACAACTTTAAGAGTCTCATTTGGTTATTGCTTTTCCTTGCATACTTCATTAATTTTCTTGCTCAATTCGTAAAGTTTATGAACACCAACCATAATTATCCAAAAGTGAACGCCCCAACATCCTTACATCATATAATTAGAATGTTTTGTTCATGAATATTGTTATATTACAATATATTGCACCTCCATTCAAATAGCGTCACAACTCAAAAAACCAAATTGTTGAGAGAATTGCATTCGAAATTTACACTTTCTCTTTTTTTACTTTTCTGCACTTATTACGAAAACTAAAAATATACTTTTATTGAAGCTATAAATATGCCAGTTTTTGAGATAACATTTTGATGTTTGGCAAACTTATTGATAAAATAAAATAACAAAAATAACATTTTTTTGAGTTGTGACGCTATTTGAGCGGAGGTGCGATATGTAATAGTAATAATTATTAAAACCACATTATTTATTCTCAGGCGCACCTAGTATCGTCGCACCGTTCATTCGTGTCTCGCTGCGAAGTGGTGGAGCTGTCCAAGGAGTTATCAGGTCGAGGAGACCATCTGGTGCTGTTCCTCTTCACCGACACCATGGAGGTGTGCAAGAAACGATCCAAAGTAAGTAAGCGTTCTAAAATTCTGCAATGCTAGCACGATCGACTTTTTAATATTCATCACTTGTGAGCTTATTCTTTAAACTTAGCCAAATGGCGCAACAAATACTCGTTCTAAAGTCTGTATTTCAAAGTTTGTTATGTTAATTCCAGGCATTTAACAGTAAAAGTCCTACAAACGGAACCGGCACCATGCGAATAGGGTCCAGTAAACCTTATCGACATATATCGCTGATGCCGCTCAGCACTGTCAAACGAGTGGTGGATATCAGAGAAGCTGAAGGTAATATTCGTCTATTTTATCTATTGTATCATAATTCAAGATTGATCCACTTACAAAATCTAAATGATTTTTCCTTCTATTAGTTCTATTTATCTCACAATATCACTCCACAGCTTTCGTTATTAAGATTTCTTAAATATAATCAAACAATTTTCCGTTTAGGGTGTTTTTTTTTAAAATAAATTGTACTCTTTCAGAGTGCCACAACGTATTCGCGTTGATGTGCCGGAGCAATCAAGAGCTGAAAGAGAAGTTGTACTCTTTTATGATAACGGACGAAACGGTGGACAAGACGTACTTCCTCAGACAACTTTGCCGACAGATGGCCAACACTGTATGCAAAGCTGACGCTGTGAGTACCAATTACACACTATGCAGTTTCAAGAATTATGAAAGAAGTACCTTATATATAGTCCTTATTTTTCAATTTTATTACGCTCATGAATATTTTGCAATAGATTTATCATCATATGTGTAACAAATAAAAGAGTTATGTCCCCTACATGTACTCCTATTCAGGCCGTAAAACCATTCTCTTGCTCAGGGGTTTTGCTTAGATTGGATAGGGAAATTTTGTGTGGTTATGCAATATAGTATAGAATTAGTCCAAGATCCCAGAGCGATAAGACATAACTTATTTTCTAAAAGATGAAACTTTAAGTTCTCAGTAGTGTCTCATGTACTCTGTATACCTGCGTGTTTGTGAAGTTTGCACAGTGACACCTGGGCAGGTACCAGGTGCGAAAGGTGACTCAAAATACGAGTAACTTTACTTAAATTTAGATGACTGATTTTTAGATATATTTTAAAGAATATCATTCTCAAATAGTATCGCAAGTATCAGACACTTCTCTTGGGCCAAAACTTTTGTCAGACGCTTTAAAGCTCTACCAAAAATAAATGAACTTTACTTATTTTCTAATGTCTGATTTTTTTATATGTTATCAAGATAACTATTACAAAATTATATTTAGTCAGTCAGACAAATTGGAACGACCAAAAATCCACTAAACACAAAAATTATTCGGCCGTGAGTACGGACACGAGAGCATTATGCATGCGTTTCAGAGCGAGTGAGACGTCCATAGTAACCCGGTTCTCCTTCTTTAACTCGCATTCTGTGTATGTGCGCGCAATGTACAATATAGATTTGGGGGCACGGTAGTGCCCCCGCTAAGTCGAGCGCGTAGCAAACACTGCCGTACCATCCTTTACTGGAACCGTTTCGCCGCATTTTCAGGTCTGGGGGCACGGTAGTGCCCCCGCCAAGTCGAGCGCGAAGCAAACACTGCCGTACCATCCTTTACTGGAACCGTTTCGCCGCATTTTCAGGCCCCCATTCGAGAACCTCTGGATAGCATTAAATCGCTGTCATTAAATTTTTGTCACCTAGAAATTCGTAATCACACACTTGAAATCCAAAATTTCAAGTCGGTAGATTTATGAATTCCCAAGTTAAGCTAATGCAAAGTTTCGCATTTTCGACACTGACTGACTCACTGATCATCAAAATAGAACTAGTACTTCCCATAGACCTACAGAGCTGAAATTTGGTACGGAGGTAGATTTTAACGCCCACATAATGAAAAAACAAGGTTTATGGAAGATCTGAAAGAAAACATAAGAGTACTTATTCAGACTTAACGCCTGAACAAATATTACGCAAAAATACCATCGCGAGAACAATTGCCGTCACCCGTACGTCAGGCGCTTAACATACATACATACATATACTCACGGCTATAAATCCCTTAATGGGGTAGCCAGAGCTTGGGAATGAGAAATTTCTCAGCCACTTTCGGAAGTTGATTGGGGAAAAGATGGTAATAATAAATATTATTGGTGACGGTAAAAAATCAGACATTAGAAAATAAGTAAAGTTCATTTATTTTTGGTGGAGCTTTAAAGCGTCTGACAAAAGTTTTGGCCCAAGAAAAGTGTCTGATACTTGCGATACTATTTGAGAATGATATTCTTTAAAATATATCTAAAAATCAGCCATCTAAATTTAAGTAAAGTTACTCTTATTTTGAGTCACCTTTCGCACCTGGTACCTGCCCAGGTGTCACTGTGCAAACTTCACAAACACGCAGGTATACAGAGTACATGAGACACTACTGAGAACTTAAAGTTTCATCTTTTAGAAAATAAGTTATGTCTTATCGCTCTGGGATCTTACTCTAAATAGAATAACTCTTTATTGCACATCAAACACAAATTTACAAAAAAAAAGATCAAACAGCTTACAGTTGGCGGTCTTATCGCTAAAAGCGATCTCTTCCAGACAACCTTTGGAAGGTGGGATCGATAAATAAGTTAAAATATAATTTATATTTAAGAGGAAGGCTACTCTCATGAATACTTCTTAAACGGTTATATAAACAACTATATGTCATGTGTTTCAGGATAAATTCCTGGCGTGTCTAGAATCTCATCAGCTAGATATCGACACCAGCGACTTGGCGCTTAGCACGTTTTCGAAGGTCTCAAAGTTTGCCGCCCGCACGAGAATTAAGGTACCATTCAAATTATTCTCTGCTTACCCAATAATTCCTTGTAGATGTAGACTTCTTAGATGTCGTATGATTTAGCAATAAGCCGTTAAAAATCAGGATTCTGGGATTTTTCTGTTAATAGCAATATTTGGGGAACTTTGCATGCCTTTTTAGTTAGATATTGTTCCATAATTTGTTTAGATTTAGATAGCATGACAACAGTCAATAAGAGCTTATTTTAAAAGTAATTAATATAAATCTCTAGTATGTTCGAGAAAATAAAATGTTTGTTCGTGGCATTGCACAATAGACGTAACTAAAGCATGAATGTTGGCCATCCATAATTTGATTCATTTTCAATATAATTAGTTGTAGAACGCAGCATGACTTCAAAACCTTGGTCAAAATTTTTAGGGTGGTCGGCACGTCAATATTGGCGGTGTTATTCCTGTAGTAAAATAAACATGATAGCCCAGTGGGTAGAACACTCGGTTATCGTGCAAACGACTAGTGTTCAAATCCTGGGTCGGGCCTACACCAATTTGTCTTTTCTAAAGACATATGTGTGGTTAATTTATCATGGTTGTTAACGGTGAGGGAAAACATCGTGAGGAAACCCACATGGCTGAGTTGTACTTAGTCATGTGACAGTGTATTCGTACAAAACGGCGATAGGCCTGCCCCCTATCACGTGAGTACACTGTCTAAGCAAAACGTGGGTACCTTCTCTGGAAACTAGATGGCGCTTGCCATGTGAGTTCAGGAGTATTGGTACCTCTGCCAACCCCTTCGGGGATAAACGGCGTGAACGTTTACGTTTATGTAAAATAAACAATTAGTACTCTCAGTAGTAAAAACTTTCCAACTGCTATTGTAAACTGTCTTCCTGTTAATGTGCGCATATTTAATTTGAAAGCCTAATGTGAATTATTCATAAAAGGTACTTAGTTATCTAGTTTTTCAAAGCGTGAAGCTAAAACTTTATAAACCAAAATTGTCTTGAGTAGGCAGAGTATGAGGGTAGAACAAGAAGAGGCTTTGGTTTTACGTTGTTCGAAAGATAATGGTGTACTAGAGTCTATATTTATATTATAGACAGAATATCCCCTTTTTGTAAAAAAGGAAAAAAATACCTTTTTATAAAAATAAAATTGATTTCTGTAACCAGCAGGATTCATGGGACATTACTACAAGTAATTTCGTATGAATTTTACTTATTGTATGAAAATCTTTCAGACTCGAGGTGCGATCGGCATTTATATTTACAGACACAATGTTATTTATCCAAATAAAATCAACAAAAGACTAATATACATAGCGTTGATTATCTGATTCCTATTAAAATACTGTAGTCAACTGTGTACAAAAGCACGTTTAGTACATGCGAGCACTTAGAACTCAGAAGTTCTACTTACGCATATTTCAATACTTTTTTGTATACAGTTAAAAGTACGTGCTTTGTTAAATAAAAATATTGTATTTTTCCTGGACACAAAGGTTTTAGACAGTTTTTACTTGTAATATCATTGTAAATCTTCTAATTTGTTTGGTTTATGTTTTCTATGAGCAACGTATTTACTTAGTCTATTTTCATGACTAAGTGCATGTATGACAGCAGCGGCGAATAAAGGGTACAACCGATGCTACAGCTGTCCTTCAAAATATATATATAGTTATCTAGTAATAGTGATCAAGTCTAGTGAGTGCAAGCTAGGTATAGGTAGTATATAAATTAGGTTGCAACCAATGCTGCCATTGTTAAATGGAGAATTTGGTTTTAGTATGATTGATGCAAGACTAGTGTGTGTCTCGTGAGTGTAGGTTAGGTACAAACAATGCTACCATTATAAAAGATGGAGCATATGGTTATAGTAAGACTGACGCAAGGCCAGTGTATGTGAGTGTAGTGTATGGTAGGTATAGTCGGTAGCGGCTAGGCTAGCACGCTGTGTTGTGTTGTAGCTGGAGTCGCTGGCGGGGCTGCGCGGCTGGCTGGGCGCGGAGCCGGGCGCCGCGCTGCTCGACACTTGGGTATTGCGCGCTCTCTATCTCGCACAGGTCTGCGTCCCGCTCTGGCCCTTCACCCCCACCCCCCACCACCACCACCTCACTTCACACATCTACTAACACCCACCCGACTTCATGTCAGTGTTGCGCTGTCTGCCGGTGAAAGTGGTCGCTCCCGTATTGTCCGTCCAGAGGGGTCAGAGATGAATGGCCGTTTAACGCTTCGCTTCGACACCATTTGTGTGACTAATCTACTTGTACGAATGGTTTTAGATTGTTCATGCATCGATTTTCACTAGTGCTCATGGGGATGTTGGTGTCATTCGTTGTATAACCATCGGTTAGGAATTCATCGGAAGAAATTTTCGATATAACATGATCAGCTATCGTTTACGTATACATATGCGATTTTCATACTCATTTGTGCGTGTTAGTAACAGGCATGTTTATATTTTGTAAGTTTATTGTTGCATGACGTTTTTACAGCTTTTGAGGACTTTTAATTGTGTTGTTGCCCGCTGAATTGTTTCATCTTCTTGATTCAAGTTATATAGCAGCAACGATCACCGTTCTAAGTTCTCTAATGCTCACTCTCTACCAAAGCACAATACTTCTTCGCGCTTTGGTAGAAACTGGGCGCATATTTTTAAGTACCTCATGTATCTATAAATTATTAACAACCCCTTCAAAATTATGCTTTATTTTATCCATCTAACGAAAATCGACTGCAAGATCTTTTCGATGTACCTGCAATTTACTCTGAAAAATCTTTTCTATAAAGCTGCTTCAATGCACCTATGTTTTCACACATCTTTTTATTTAAAAATGTAAAACAAAATAGTATCCGCGCACAACATTTCGAGTCTTGTTTTTAACGTCACACCTAAAAGAAGTATATAATAAATAAAGCAGCGTACATCGAAAAGATCCGTACCAATATTCGTGACCAATAGTAACACAGAGTCAATGGCAGGTGGGTCGCGCGCTCTCGTTCAATAAGACCCCGTCGAAGCTGAAGCGCGCCATGTCGTCCATGATCTCGCCGTTCGGCTCCACCGCCAACCTCACGCCGGCCACGCAGCTCGCGCAGATGAGGCTGGCCAGCTGCAATAACATCAATGTAAGTATCATTACTACTTTTTGAGATTTGTTTGCAGCAGTTTAGTTAGATTTTCATTCATTCATTCGTTCGTTCAATCTACGCAAATCTTTAAAGCATTGGAATAAGGCGTTGGGTGGATACAACATATTGAGTAAACTCTTGAGGTTGAGTAATAGACAGTGTCTATAATTCTATATTTAGCCGTGTCACATGTTTTACGGGGGTTCACTGTCCAGGTAAATTTCAAGTCTCCAGAGTTTTATGTGATGGACAGTAAAATATGAACTCTGCCACATAAATATAGGTTTGCATGTTGAATTCACAGTACGAGACACACTATTCTATAATTACAGTCAGCTTTGCATTAGAAGTAAATATTCATAATGGTAAAGATACTGACCTGCCCCAATATTACGGATTTTAGCGACCGCCGATTGTGTCGCAAGTTGTTATTCTGTTACCGTCAAAATTAATACAATTTGATGACACTGAGATGGTCTATTTTGCAACACAATCAACGTTATCGGGGGCGGAATCTATGCGATATCTTATTTTCCAGTTATTTTCCTAACATATTCTATATCCTCAGGAGATGGGCACCAGCAGCGGAAGTGGCACAGCAGAAGGCGGCGAGGTGCTGGTGGCGCCGCTGTCCGTGCAGCCCACCCGGAAGGCCGCCACCACGCTGCGGCGGTTCTGACCTGGCCTTATACATCACACCGGGAACGATAATACCATGCGTATCTCTTCTTACCACTACTAACATCTATTTCTGTCTCGCTTGCACCAAACGAATATCCGGATTTTTAAATTTTTGACATATGAGTAAAAATTGTGATATTCGACGAATCCAACGTAGTTGTTGTTGGTTTCTTCGACTAATAAGCGCCAAAAGTTATATTATTCTATACTTCAGTTATTAACTTCGAAGTGGCGAGAGAGACATGAATATATTTTACAAGCAGTTAGAAAAGGTACGAATGCTATCATGGTTCTCGATGTGAAGAGTAGCCCTGGCCGCCCTAGTCAAGTTGCCATTACCGCCGCGACCGCGCACCTTGAACTGCGGTATCCTCGAACTAAATAAGCTAGTGTCTTCAAACTTACGCTATCGGTAGGTAACAGTTTGGTTGTTGGTTGATAATTGTATACTTAGAATCGTGGTTCGAGCTCGCGCATTTGCAATACGCTCCAAATGGTTTGTAGAGTTAATCTGAACTCAACCTATATATCTTAAAAAAATTGTGAGACCATAAAATGACATACATGCGTTGCATAAATAATGTTTGCAACCATGTTTGTCACAGAGCGATTGATGATGTGCAGAACTCGGATATTCTACTTTGAATTTGACCTAATGTGCTTTAGAAAAAAAGTGATATTTAACATATCATTAATGAACCATAGTGCCTTACTTTGGACAATATTGAGGATACCTAGTTTCGTTTGTGCTTGTATTATTATTTAGTTACCGATGCTTCGGTTGTTTCGATTCAGTCCTGATGGTTTTGACAACATTTTTGTAGTATCTACAGATGTTGTCGTTCTCTTTGTCAATGTTTGATTATGCTGGTTATAACAGTAGTATACAATGTAAATTAATTATTGTACAACTTTGTCCATATAATGAGGTAGCCGAGTACGACAATAACTTTTTGTAAAGATGATTTTATATATTTATGTTGTAATGGACATTCTTGATAATTTAAAGGGTACAATATTAGAATGGTTTTCTTAGTGGTCTAATTACACATAATATGGATGATTTCTTATCATAGACAATAAGATGTTAAGCATAAGTGTTGCAGTGTTTGTGCACTGTGAGCATACGCATGAAGCAATAGAGCTAAAATATAAATTAGCCTGTCATTACTATCTTGAACAAAGATTAAATAGTGAACTATCCATAGCTACCCATCTAACCAAATCGGATAGTATTCCGGTGTAACTTTATAATAGCTACTGTTTTTATTTCTATTAAAATATAGAGAAGTATCTTTGTGAGTTAATCGAAAACCATTTAAGAATATTTTTCCAAACTATCTTCTTGCTCAGACTGATGCCATTTTAGCTAGATTCTTGTTTCCAAACCATACTGACCAACGTTGTCGAAATAGTATTGCAGCTATAATATTTATTTATTTAAACAAACTATGAATCTGGCCAGAATGGAATCAGATTTTCAAATGTTATAACCTCATTTTATGGACGACTGTTATAGTGCAAAGGAATAAAATGTTCTGAGTATTTTTAGCCAGAAACAAATATCCAAAACTAGTTGTTGACGTATGAATGCTAAACCAATATTATTTAATGATGAAGCTCGATATATATCGATATTGTTGACTCGGATATACCATGATATTATTTGGACACGAGTTTTTAATAAAATGATGGAACCAGTTTCAGTGTGCTTAAAGTGCCTCTAGGATCAGTTAGATTGAATTAACTACTTACGTTTTGTGATTATAGTAATGTATTTTAAGTGTGTAAATAGTGGAGTAAAGACTCCGGACTCTAGATAAGTGAATGGAATGTCTCATTCTGTGTACATATTCTCGCGAGATAGTTTTGTATGGTCACTGAGCGAACCGCTCGGACACTCAAAGGGTATTATTTACCAAATGGGTCAATTTATGTAAATAGCGTACTTGTCATACCTTGTGTATTGTATGGCCAACGTGTCAACACTTATCATGTACGCGTGCGTTGTACAAAGGATATTTATATTTTACGATTGATATAATAAATATTTGATTTAAGTTACGAAATGTTTTATTTCTTATACAGCAATATCTTGTCAATGTCCAAATATTTCAGAGTTCCTTTCCACATCACATATGTCTTAAGGACGTGTTATCTGTTCCTTAAATACTTGTAGTAGTTTACAACACCGCGTATCGGAATCACTAAAATGATCATAGCTGCTATCCAGAGAGATATATAATTTGTAGATTTCGGCATTTCTGCGTGGTATAAAATTATGCTCTTCACCACGATGACTACCTGAAATGAAATAAGATGAGAAATCAACATGTCTTAATATTGAGTTGTACAACATTATGTTGCATAGACCTACATTGGAGACTTCAATATTGCAAAATGTATAGGTAGTATGAGATGTGTGAGAACAAGCAGTTCACATGAGAAGTGAGAAGCTGACAGATTTTGTATGAATAATCTGTTAGTTTCTTTTCTTTTGACAGTTTCTCACATCACAACTTCAAAAGTGGCCGAAAACTTAATTCGTAATTTCCGGCTATAGGTTGCGCGCAAGAAAAAGTCGTGTCGCGTTGTGCGAGTTAGACCGAGAATGAGAGATCAAAAGACACGATCAGCAACAAACAACTTTAATTAATGTGTTTCTTTATGACGTAAAATTATTTACCGTAAACCGACCGATTTTACTGTTGAAAAAACCTCTAACGAAGAAACTCAACAATCTATCAAATCCAAAGCCATACGACCCTGACCACCATACAAAACGGTATCAACTGCCACTGCCAAGATAGCCTGGCTGAGCAGGTGTTCTCCTCCGTGGCCACCTCCATGTCCCCCATGAAGTCGGTGGCGCGATACACGAACACCATCACCACGGTCTCCAACAATATTAGTATCGGCGTCACCAGGCCCGTCAGCACGCAGTCCAAACTCTCTAGAAGAGCGTATCCACTCTGTAACAAGATCATCTTGCAAAAGGACACAATTCTGAGCAATATTATGTAAGAATCCCAGTCACCCTTTGAACTTATATTGGTTGGAAGGATTCTTTTTAACTGAAGACTCGAACATTCACGCCGCAGGGTTGGCAGAGGTAATAATACTTCTGAACACCACTTGACATTATTGTCACCTGGTATTCAGAGTACCCACGAGTATGCTTGGACAGTGTAGTCACACTATCGCTGTTTTGTACGAATACATTGTTACGTGACGAATTACGACTCAGCCATGTGGGTTTCCTCTCTATGTTTTCCCTCACAGTTAACAAGCTTGATAAATTAAACACAAATATGGGTTTAGAAAAGACACTCACTTGTCCCACTCGGGATTTGAACCCATTCCTCCCGGGATGATAGACGGGTGTTCTACTAAGCTGTCACAGGCTTTTTACGAATAGGTATGTTTTATTGACAAGAGGCATTTTTCATCTACTATGATAAGGCGTTGGACATTCTATTGACAAGGGCACGAACCGATCGGCCGCGAGCTTAAGGCATCAGAGGCCACCAGCGCTCGTGGACAAAGAACATACCACTCTAGACACCGACCTCACCGGCGAGGTAGAACTGTATGACATAAGTCTCCCGCTTGGTCACCTTGTTAGGACTCGTTTTTCCTCTCTATCCAATTTAGCTTAGGTACACAACCCTTGCCCCGCCAGCGTGGCCCTCAGCTGCCCTGCACACAAAAACTCATGGTGAAGCCGTAAAAGCCACAGGGCAAGCAGCAACCAATCCTCTCGAAAAACAATAAAAATTACAAGGGCTGTCAATGACTCAAGTGTGACGGTGGGTAGGTAGAGCTTTCTAATTTTCTACTAGAAAGCAACTTGGTTCGTTTATTGTATAGCCCCTTTATGATTAATCACAATTCACAAAGAATGATGTTAAAACTATATTTAAACGTTGCCGTTCCTGCTTTTGAGGTGAGCTGCATGTAGGTAGCAATGGCTATGGCTAAATTATCAAAACAATACTTACAGTGAACGTAAAAGGGATGCTCAAAATCATGCAAAATAGTATAAGGCAAATGGCAACAATTTGCTCCATCAATCTGTAACATATTACGTTAATATGATCAACACGTGACAATAATGTCACGTAATGGTTAGAAGTTATAGTACATACATACATAAATATACTCACGGCTGTAAATCCCATGAAGGGGTAGCCAGAGCTAGGGAATTAGAAATTCCTCAGCCACTTTTGGAAGTTGCGTGGGGAAAAGATGGTGAAATAAAGGTTTTTGGTGATGGGTCTCCAACCGCATCGCCCAAAAATCCCTTAAAAGCCCCAATACCGTTAGTCGCCTCTTACGTACACCCACCGGAAGAAATGGGGTAGTGCTATTCTAAGCCGGCACTACACAGCAAAGAAGTTATAGTATTATCAGAAATGAGTAAACGAAATGAAAATAATGATGATAAATATCACAAGAATATCAGCGTTGTGGCACAAGCCCTGTCATGACAAAAGGAAATGTACGCCCATTCTTTTCCACTTATATTGTTTATTAGCTATAAGATCTGTTTGTTTTCTTGTTTTTTATTTTAACTAGTGGTTGCAAATAAATGTCGTCTTTAATAAACTCACTTACTACTTGCTATATTTTAATATAAAGCTCCTGTGACATTAAATGGAGATAAACACTTTTTAAATGTTTTGTTGGTTATTTAGTGATCTAGAATTTGGAATTTGGTTTTTATAGTAATGTTATAGATAAAGAATGAAACATATCTAATTTTGTTTTCCATTAAAAAACTAAACTCACTATCAAGTAGAAACTTAATGTAAAATAAATTTAAAAGCTAGCTTATCATCCCAAAAATTTGTCTTTCTGGGCGGTCATAAAACTTGGGGATTTACAAACAATTAGAATATATAAAAATTTGAAGAAATTAGTACTCACACCAATTTAACTTTGTATTCAAACAAAGTATGAAGGGCTACTTTCAGCTGAGCAAAAGCAACCACGATGTAAGAAAACATCAGACCACCGTACATTACTCCAGATCTGTAAATAAGATTAAAGTTAAAAACAAGCTGATAAAGTAAAAATCGAAAATTCTTGACGGCTGTTATTATACTTACACTAAGTGTGAATATACATTGACCAGAGCACTTTTTGAAAGCATGGGAATCACCCATAAAGCACCTGCAAAATAAATAACAAGCCATTACAAAGCTATACACTATTTATGAGAATAATATCTACAAAATATAATACTTATTTTTTTCTTAAGTCACTTGTGTAAGTGTACTTTGGTGTTTTCTTAGGTGATAACCGCGTAGAACACCAGTGTGATGAGAAGCGGTGGTACTATTTCAAGCATTTAATATAGGCTAACATAATTGATGCTAAATAAAATAATACGAGTACTTAATATCTACAAGTCTGTTCTGAAAATTTGTAATCAATCATAATATGTCAAACTGTAACTGTCTGTAACCCTATGATAACATATACTTCAGAACTGAGAATACCACATTTGTCTACTAAAGGATCATTGGTGATGGTTTTCCACCCAAATAGCCCCATAAATAACAACCATTTTGTACAACACCTGCAGTGATATTCTATTCTATAATAACTAATACAGTGTAGAATTACTCCTACAATACAACATAATAAAAATCTATTAACTAGCATGTTCCTGGTAGAAGGCGTATGCGTTATTATTATCGGGCTGCACGTTGTCGACGACGGCGGCGAGAGCTGCGCCGGCGGTGACCAGCCCCGTCAGCACCACCAGCACCAGCGAGTGCCACACGCTCTCGTCGTTCAGCAGCGGGTCTATGTGCCCAGATGCTACAAACACACACCCTTAAACAGTACATACCACTGTTTCGATAAGGTTTTAATTATGGTGGCAACTAATTTTCTACTAACGGTTAAAGGGTTAAGTGTTAGGATAACATATGGTATTAAAAAGCTGTTTACTAAATAAAAAATAAATAACAATATTGTTAAAATGACGATAGTGGTATAGGAAAACGCTATCTAGGTATCGCAAACATTCATAGACCTTTGTTTCGTAGTCTTAGATGTAATTTAGAAGCGTAAGCAAATGGTAGGGTATGCCAGAGTGTGGGGGGGATCCTTACATAATGTTACATGACATGACAAATACTCACGCCATTAGTTCCCATTGGGGTAGGCAGAGACTATTGATCGCCACTTCGCACGATCCTGACAAACCTCTCTAGCTTCGTTTACATCCATCAATCATAATGTTACAAAGGTGTATTATTTGTACAACCTGTTGCAGAAATCAATTGAACATCTATTACGGAGGGCCCGTGGATGTATTTTATTTGAATAATGACTTTGTGGAACATGGAAAGAAACAAACAGATGCAGGCTGCAATAGACTGGTCTTTGATTATCTGTGGGCAGCAGATCAGAGTGGGCTCCTGTATTTATTTACCTCTCGATGGCGTTGGATATTTAAAGTGTAACATCAGTGAAAAGTATCTATAAATTAAAAAAAATACGTAATTAATGTATTTATGTATACGTTAATCTATAAAATCTCTATCTATACGTTCTGAACTGACAAGATATTTACCGTAGTAATTCAACCCCTTGCCGAAAATAATTTCGGTGCCGACAGCTGAAGAATGTATGTAGAAAGATATATTTACAGCTTCTGCGATCACCTGTCGAAAAGATCTTCGATTTGGTTTTATGCTGTCATATAAATAGAAACCATGTAGTACGTCTGTCTGTAAAGCTAGCATACGAAATGAGCGAAATCCCCGATGAATATACGTGCTAATTTAATGCTTAAATTGTGAATTTTGTTCTCTATAATATTTGCAGAAAAGGCGAAAACCTTTTGATCAAGCTAGCAGTATTCGTCTGAACTCCTGAATCAGGCGGACATAGCTTTGAAGCCAAAGCTGTACTATTTTGTGCTCAATAAGTGCTCTTAATATAGCAATGAAAGAATTGATAAAAATGTAATAAATATATTTTTGAGTTATCATTTGAGGGTAGTACTTTGAGAGCACAACTTTTGAAAAATATGTCATAGGAATTAAGTGCTGTGGATATAAGAAAAAGAAACAATGAAGTTTTTTTGTACAATGTAATGGAGACATTTGAAACTATGCTCTTGCAGCTTAAGCAACCAAGGCTCTAAGTATGTCATGGTAAAAAATCGAACAGAGTACATACCCACATAAAGTGTTTGGTTCCGATGCTGAAAACCGGAAATATAATCGAATGGAAGTCAGTAGTGCATATGGACATCAAGGAGATAAATATAACAAGGAAACACCAACACCAGGGTATCACAAATATCCACGCTTGGATATTATTCCACACCAACTGCAATTCCACATTTCACTATAAGAAAATGTAACTAGACTATGAACAGAAATTCTAATAATTCAGACTTACTCTTTTGTAGGTAAGACGTTCCAACACCAAAACGAACCATATCCCAAACCAAGCTACGGCGATAGTTGCCAATAATTCCCAGTTAAAATGAAATGTTTGTGTGGTGCGGTACCTCATTACTTCGATGCTGGAAAAGAATGGAACGTTTTTCGTAATAGTTATAAATGTAGTTATGCCATAGTGTGCGGAGGCAGGGGGGGGTTAAGCTCGCCTTCTCTTTTTTACCTATATGTTACCGCGCTGATTGATGAACTCAGCACCAGCAGCACTTAGTTGGCTGTCAAGTTGACGGCGTTTGTGTAAACAACATCAGCTACGCAGACGGGTAGAAGGCTTATGCGTTAGATAGATCACGTCCTTAAGTATATATGGTGACAAGAGCCAGTCCAAGGTCCTCGAAGTCAGGGGTAAATGTCTTCAATAAATGGAGTATCACTTAATAGGTGTATCAGATTAAGTACCTAGGTCATATAATTACTTCCGACCTCAAGGATGATGCGAATATAGAAAGAGAGCGCAGGGCGTTGCTGTTCGTGCAAATTACTGTAAATATGATAGCCCGCAGATTCTATCTGTTCTAGAGACGCCGAGTTAAAGTTTTTGAAGATATATTTTACGTCTGTGTACACACGCTTCTGTAGTGCATCTACTATGTATGCAGAGGCTCACAAAGATGTGCATCATTAGTAAACCGAGTGTGGGCTTGCAATAACAGCATCCGAAAGATGATTGCGGTTAGGGTGTTAGGGTGCATTGTGAAACTGTGAACCGATGCTGCGGGCTTCATAAACCAAAGCAGCCGCCACCACATCCATTGTAAATAAATGTTTATTTAAATGAATTATAATTAGATTGTAGTATACAAATACATAGGATAAGACGTACTAACAAAATATGAATTCTAGTTGTTCGATAATAAATAAGTTATTATCATTATAAATCGACATACGTACTGCAACAAAATATGCTAACAAGTGACACCGTTGTAGAGTTTTAGGATTACCTATTTTAGTTAATAAAGTGTCGGTATACAGATACACCAAAGTCTCAAACAATAATCATTATACTCACAAAAAATAATTATATGATGGTGTCTCGTACAACGTTGGAAATGAATCGTATTTTTCAGAACAAGCGTGTATGGTGACTGTTTTATTGTGTTGATGAGCTCTGAAATGAAAAACAGGTGGGTTCATTAAAGTACTAAAGAATTAACTATTTAGTAGAAGTATATATAAAAGGCGAAACTGAATGACTGAAAACTGAAACTTAGAGAGAATCAACTTGTAGTTTTGTTCAGGGGTGTCTTTTATTATGAAAGTGAATTTTAGAATTTCCAACCCTAAGATAATGTAATAGGAATGTTATAATTTATATGTAACTTTTTAATTGTAGACTTAGTAGTTTGAAAATTTTAATACAGGTCAATTAAGGAAAGAAAAGTTTCGACACCAGCGGGACTCGAACCCACGACATCCGGGTATACGCCCCGGTCGCTCTGCCAACTGAGCTATGGTGGCCAAGTAACCACTGATGCGCAATTTGTCTTTCCTTGCTTCTTAACACCTTACTGGTGTCAGCGCCCTTCACCTAATTTTTTAAAAAAAAAATTAAATTTTCCTTTTTCTTAAGTGATTAGTAAATAATCCCCACATTAATCACACTCAATCATGCCTGAACTAAAGACCTAGGTCTTATGGGTGTGGTTTCAAATACCGGGTCGGGCCTACACCAATTCGTATTTTCTAAAATCATATTTGTGGTAAATTTATCATGATAAATAAGGGAAAAAAAAATTTCGACACCGGCGGGGATCAAACCCACGACCTCCGGGTATACGCCCCCGTCGCTCTGCCAATTGAGCTACAGTGTCAATGGCTTCCAGTGCGAAATTCTTCTATCCTTTGTTTCTTTTACACTTTTATTTATTTACTAGTGGATCGTCCTTCGCACGGGTAGCGTTGTTTTTTTAAATATCTGAGGTTTCTTTCTTCAGTCACTGCTCAAGCGTTGTGAAATTCAGCGTAATGTTTTCAATTTATTAAATTTATAGCACTCCCTAAACAGTGTAGTTTGGTGGTTTTAAATGCGCTTTGATGAACGGTTCAGTATTTCCGTTTAATAATATTTTTTTTAAATAAAACGCTATGAAGTATTTATAACAATCTAAAAAATAAATCATTACATGATTTAGGATGCAACTACTCGCGCCATCTAGTATGTTATATGTAAATTAGTAAAGATTTGGTTTTGATCACGGGCGCGATGGCTTATTTTATGTATAATTTCGGTGTTTGTCTACCGATTTCTATGATTCTTTTTTTATTGAATTGGTAATAATGTAAACTTTTTAAAATTTAGGATGAGTGAGACGTTTACAAACGTAAGAGTAAACAAATATAATCAGAATGATCCGAACTGCTAAGCTATCAGGAATTACACGTGTTATTGTGAGTCAACCGTAAAAGATAGACATAAACTGTTGAGGATTTTTTTTTAGATAATTTTATGAAGAATATTTCCGTCATACATCATTTCTATGTAAGTTTAACCATTGAGGCTGCACACGCGACGGAAGCTTAAAAAATGGAGTAACTTCTCCCGTTTTCCCAAAATTTCCCAAAATTCCCCTTTACTACTCTGCTGGAAAGTATACAAAAACCTGCGCAGGTGCATGAATAATAATTGTACCAAGTTTCGTTAAAATCCGTCGAGTAGTTTTTGTTTCCATAAGGAACATACAAACCGACAGACAGACAGACAGACAGACAGACAGACAGACAGACGGACAGACAGACAGACAGACACAAATTTTACTGATTGCATTTTTGGCATCAGTATCGATCCCTAATCACCACCTGATGGTTATTTTGAAAATATATTTCATGTACAGAATTGACCTCTCTACAGATTTATTATACGTATAGATTTGTAATAATCCCCACATGAGGATTTCATGAGCAACAAAAAATACATTCAAATTTATCATGGTTGTTACATACATACATACATATACTCACGGCTATAGATCCCTAGAAGGGGTAGCCAGAGCTAAGAAATTAAAAAATCCTCAGCCACTTTTGGAAATTTTAGTGGGGAAAAGATGGTAATATAAAGGTTGTTGGTGATGGGTCTCCAACCGGATCTCCCAAAAATCCTTTAAAAGCCCTAGTACCGTTAGTCGCCTCTTACGTACACCCACCGGAAGAAATGGGGTAGTGCTATTCTAAGCCGACACTTCACGGCATAGTTGTTAACGGTGAGGAAAAATATAGTGTGGAAACAAACATGGTTGAGTTGTGCTTAGTTATGTGACAGTGTGACAGTATATTCGTACAGAAGGGCGATAAGCCTGCCCCCCCATCACATGAGTACATTGTCCAAGCATAACGTGAATATCAGATGACAATAAACACGTGACGTAGAAGTATTAGTACCTCTGCCACGCCTTCGGGGATATACGGCGAGAAAAAATGAGTTTTTGAGTTTTCATAGAATAAAGACTAACCTCAAATCCTTGGTATTGTGCATCGGACTCATCGTTGTTAGTGTAGTCGTATCGTTAGTAGTAGAGTTTACACGAAATACACGAGAGGGTAAGTGCTGAAATAAAAACGTTCTGGTACCTTAAATTGGTCGAGGCAATATAGCCCCGAAGGGATGACCGATGTAGAGGGCTTCAAAAGCATAAAGTGACATTGGGTGATGTTATTATGATAGAACGTAGTAATTATTTTAATAGTCAGTTGCTGAATAATGGAGAACATATGAAAATATTGACAAGTCGTGAAATTATTGAAAATACTTATATTTATTAATAACTCATATCATCCGAGAACTCTTAATTCTTGCTTACATAAAGACTCATAATTTCTCTGACTTACATTAAGATATTCATCCGTCAATAAAAAGTATCTAGCTGGCTTGATACCCTCTGTCGATATGTACTAACATAATCTCTCAAATTGCCCAAACCCATGAATTTGTTACCAGAATGGGCCAAGTACCATTGCTATAATAAAAACACTTACCAACTGGCGAGTTACATCATTGTACTGTATACTTTTGTTCAAAGGAGGGTACGGCGTGATATTAAAGTCTCTGAAATGTAATAGGAGTGATCTTAATGAGTAAGGTAAATAAATATCTTACTCGATATATGACTTTACCTTCTACATACATAAATCCGTAGAAGGGGTAGCCAGAGCTAAGGAATTAGGAATTCCTCAACCATAATTTAATGTTTTTTGACATGAATTCCTCATGTGGGGATTATTACTCATAAATAAAAGATGTTATTAAAGGAAAGAAAAATTTCGACACTGGCGGGGTTCGAACCCGCGACCTTCGGGTATACGCCCCCGTCGCTCTGCCAACTGAGCTACAGTGTCAGTTGGCATCCAGCGCGAAATTTCTCTATCCTTTGTTTCTTTTTTACACGTTCAAGTAGTGTTTGCGTTTCCTACCTCCGAATTTTAACTAATTCGGACGGCCACTTGTCTACCTTTTCAGATAGAATGCAAATGTTGGAAACGCCTAACTATCACATAATTTAATGTTTTTGACATGAATTCCTCATGTGGGGATTATTACTCATAAATAAAAGATGTTATTAAAGGAAAGAAAAAAAATTTTTCTTTCCTCTAATAACATCTTTTATTTATCTATACTTATAATAATGAGTAATAATCCCCACATGAGGAATTCATGTCAAAAACATTAAATTATGCGACTAACGGTATTGAGGCTATTAACGGATTTTTGGGCGATGCAGTTGGAGACACATCACCTTTATTTTACCATCTTTTCCCCACTCAACTTTCCAAAAGTGGCTGAGGAATTTCTAATTCCTTAGCTTTGGCTACCCCTTCTAACAATTTATAGCCGTGCGTATATGTATTATTATGTATATGTATTTATCAACTTATGGGAAGTAATTGGTTACTGCTATTCTAAGCCGACACTACACAGCGTAATAAATGACAAACAATTAGTTTATTGTATGTTATGGATCAAAATTGATTTAATGATGCAGGAATACAAATGCATAGCGTACCATCAAATAGAGGTGTCATGCGAAAAGCTCGACCTGGGCCGCTTATACTCCATTGTCCAAGATATGCTTCAAAGTGTCGAACAGGGTTAGCGAGCAGAAGAGTCGAACAGGCAAGGCACGTCATGAATAAAACTGTGAGCGAATTGGCAAAAATGGTTACTGTTTTTTATTTTAGCCCAACACGAACGAAGAATGAGTACTTCCCAAAATCTTGTGCCTGCAAGACTCCCGAGTCATCTGTTAGGAAAACTGGGGTAGCGACATTCTGCTTTGACAGTACACTTTATTTAATCTGTTTGTTTTCCATTAAGCCCATTATTATCATACGCGTTCTTACCCATAACAAATATAGTACTGAAATTCACGAAAAAAATAATCATTATTACCATAACCTCCAGATAAAGTAGTTCCTATGACCCTACAATGCATAGTTAGCAAGGAGTTTAGAGCCAGCGATCCCAACACTAGTCGTCGTCTGCCGGCTGGCGCATCCTCGCTCGTGTTGGTTTGGTGGCCTATGGCGTTGCCCATGTCAGGAATGTTCGTTGTAGACCATATTACCGACCAATTCCTGTCCTGGAAAAGTCACACAATCATCATAGAAGTCCATTGGTCTACGGAATAAATACCTACCAAAAATCATTCTGCAAAGCAACTTATGTTATAGGAGTACATCTTCCTTCCCTTCCTATTCTAAATTAATCGATACGGTAATCATATAAAGTTATAGCCTGTTACTTTGATTGTTTGTTTGTAAGGGCTAATCTTTGAAAATACTAAACCGATAATGAAAATTATTTTACTATTAGTAAGCTAGAAAGTAATGAGGAGAATTATAGGCATTACATTTAATTTTTATAAGGAGTGTGCAGTTATTGAAGAAACCTTACACATTTAAAAAAAAACGCAAGCCGTGCGAATCTGAGGCCTGAGGAAAGAGGAAACCTGCGTACGTTTTAATAAAATAGGCTCCTAAACAACTCATACTGTTTTAATAATTATTTCATCAATAGAAAAGAAGTAGGTAAATGACGACATAATAGTCCAATGGGTAGAACACCCGCCCGTGACAGACAGGCGTGTGTTCAAATCCCGGTCTACACTAATTTGTCTTTTCTAAAGTCATATTTGTTTGGTTAATTTATCATGGTTGTTAACGGCAAGGCAAAACATCGTGAGGGAACCCACATGGCCGAGTTGTACTTAGTCATGTGACAGTGAATTTGTATAAAACGGCGATAGGCCTGCCCCCTATCACGGGAGTACACTGTCTAAGCAAAATGTGGGTACCTACTTTGGGCATTAGGTGGCGCTGTCACTTGTTGTTAAGAAATGTTGGTACCTCTGCCAACCCCTTCGGGGATAAGCTGGTTGAACGTTTATGTTTACGTTTATAAAATAAGTAACTTAGGCTATATATTACACACATAGGTAAATATATTTTATGTCTGTAAATCTCTATAAGGGATAGCCAGAGCTTCGGCATAATACATTCTTCAGCCACTTTTGGATGTTGGGTGAGGAAAAGATAGTAAAATGAAGGTTTTTGTTGATGGGTCTCCAACCGCATCACCTAAGAATCACTTCAAAAGACCCAATTCCCTTTGTCCCTACACAGCTATATATTTAATTTCATAAGGGATGAGCAGTGACATTGACCGGTGACGAAAAAACCTAGGGTACCTACTGAAAAGTAGCACCACCTGTCCAGAGCTGGGGCGGTCTAACTAGCCTTGTACGGCACCCACGCAACGAAACGGCTTAATGCTATTCTAAGCGACCACCGACCGCTGTATACTTTTTATTAATGTACTATATTCTCATATGCACTCTCAATATATAAATTGTTTTCACATAGTTTTGATTACCAACCTTTTTGTCATCACTGTGAAGAATAGTTTCTATTGAATCAGGCATATTACAGAATTTATATTAAGCTCTCTAAGCTCCAATTATTCCGGAAATCTAATATTGCTGTGGTATTTGGTTAGGGATAAAAATATTAAATAAACTTATTAATTTGGATATGTGTTTCATTGTTTAATATACATAATTTGATTGTATTCGTCAACCGTTTATTGTTACAGCATCTATAAGTTATTTTAATAAATACGATGAAAAAACGTTACTATAAAAGATGCGTATCACCAATTACTTTTAAAATTTTGGCAATCGTCAAACATATTTTTACCAATGCTGGGTAAATATAGGGTCCAGGATTGGATACAGCCCTCAAAAAAGGTTTTGCACCTGAAATCTCTGGGGCACAGCACAGTGATTCGTATTAAATATCGGCTTTAGCCTTAATAGACCATAAAAGTGTGTGGTCGTAGATCGATTAGGGTTGAAGGCATGCCCATCTTTCCATATAGCAGGATTTGCGCTTGGTAGGGACCCATTAACTGTCCCCGGTATTTGCTTCGGCGGTTGTAGAACCGATTCGTACACACGCCTCGATCTTGTGACTATGGCACAGTAGTTAAAGATAAACAGTACTAATAGTATAAGATCCCGCTGCTGAATCTCTACGTTCATAACGTACAAAGTTAAACACACATTTTAACATAAGTTTATGAATAGGAGAA
This sequence comes from Bedellia somnulentella, assembly GCA_963576735.1. Taxonomy (NCBI): domain Eukaryota; kingdom Metazoa; phylum Arthropoda; class Insecta; order Lepidoptera; family Bedelliidae; genus Bedellia; species Bedellia somnulentella. Next base: position 12,985,781 of record OY755172.1, on the reverse strand, counting down.
TACACTGACAAGACGCACCCAGGCAAAAGTGGCCGCAAGTAATTTTAATTTAATTAATGTTTATTATTTTTTGGAGACAAATTTCGTTAACTTGTTTTCGAAATATAATAACATCCCCATCATAGCAGTGTATATAAAGAATATAAAAATCCATAGGTGCCGTTGCAAATTTGGCCGCAACTACCTCGCAGCCAGGTGTAAGTAGGTTATATTTTGGTGTGTTTTATACGTTCATAAGTTACACGCATATTTCTTATATGAAATTAAAGCTATTTTTTTCCTAATATGATAATACATAGCTGCCTGTGAAAAAGCGGCCGCAAATTAGGGTTGCCATCTGTTAAAAACGCGATATATCCAAATATATTTCACAAACGACATGTTAGTCCAGTGGTTCCAATCCTGGGTCGGGCCTAAACCAATTTGTCTTTTCTAAGGTCATATGTGTGGTTAATTTATCATGGTTGTTAACGGTGAGGGAAAACATCGTGAGGAAACCCACATGGCTGAGTTGTACTTAGTAATGTGACAGTGTATTCGTACAAAACGGCGATAGGCCTGCCCCCTATCACGTGAGTACAGCTAAGCAAAACGTGGGTACCTTCTCTGGACACTAGATGGCGCTGCCATGTGAGTTTAGAAGTATTGGTACCTCTGCCAACCCCTTCGGGGATAAACGGCGTGAACGTTTATGTTTCTGTTTTCGGGCGGGTGTTCTATCCACTGGACTATCATGTCGCTACGGCGTGAACGTTTATGTTATGTTATATTTCACAAACTGTGCTATTGTTTCTATTTATATTTTATGAATTAAATAATAACTATATTTATATTTTTTAAATACTTACTTACTTACCTATACTCACGCCCATTATTCCCATTGGGGTAGGCAGAGACTATCGATCGCCACTTAGTACCATCTTGAAAAACTTCTCTTGCTTCCCTTACATTAATTATTCTATAGCATGTATGAGATGATCTTTTATTCTTCTCACTTCGGACCCTCGCCTTTATAAGAATGTTTTCTATCGGATCTAGATAAGTTTTACGAGGCCGTTCTCTACTACCCATCCACATTGGCTCTTTATATCTCTTTCACTACTTTATTTTCATCCACATCTCTATGTGCCCAAACCACATTAACATTCCTTTTTCACTCTATCATACAATCTTACATTACATATATGTAATCAGAAGTACACTTCTGAGGGATCTCATTTCCACTGCATAAACTCTACTTTCATGCTTCTTCTGCCATGCCCAACATTCACTACCATACATCAACGTGGGAACCAGAACAGCATTATGCACAGCCATTCGAGCCTTTTATGACAACGTCTGGCTCGACTTTTTTAAATATGCTGATTCAAAAATAAGACATAAACAAAATTTTGTTTTCATACATACACAGTTTTCCTGTTCACTTGATCAATTTTTATTTTAAAATAAATATTTTATTATTTTAGTGATTTTCCATTATATTAATTACGTAAAACTTATCTAGATCAGATAAAAAACATTCTTATAAAGGCGAGGGTCCGAAGTGAGAAGAATAAAAGAGCATCTCATACATGCTATAGAGTAATTAATGTAAGGGAAGCAAGAGAAGTTTTTCAAGATGGTACTAAGTGGCGATCGATAGTCTCTGCCTACCCCAATGGGAATAATGGGCGTGAGTGTAGGTAAGTAAGTAAGTATTTAAAAAATATAAATATAGTTATTATATAAGTCATCTATACTAATATTATAAAGCTGAAGAGTTTGTTTGTTTGAACGCTAGGATCTCAGGAACTGCCTAATCAAATTGAAAAATTCTTTTTGTGTTGGATAGTCCATTTATTGAGGAAGGGTTTAGGCTATATATCATCACGCTGCGACCAACAGGAGCAAACTATCAGCGAATAATGTTGCAAAAGCGGGGATAATTATTCATACTAAGGCTTTCGTTGTGTGCGCGGCGTAAACGGTTTAAGTAACCAAAAAAAATGTATTAAAGAATTATTTCTCTTTTTTAACCGTGATAGCCCAGTGGGTAGAACACTCGGTTATCGTGCAAACGACTAGTGTTCGAATCCTGGGTCGGGCCTACACCAATTTGTCTTTTCTAAAGACATATGTGTGGTTAATTTATCATGGTTGTTAACGGTGAGGGAAAACATCGTGAGGAAACCCACATGGCTGAGTTATACTTAGTCATGTGACAGTGTATTCGTACAAAACGGCGATAGGCCTGCCCCCTATCACGTGAGTACACTGTCCATGCAAAACGTGGGTACTCTGAACACCAGGTGACAAAATCACGTGATGTTCAGAAGTATTAGTACCTCTGCCAACCCCTTCGGGGATATTCGGCGTGAACGTTTATGTTATGTTATGTTATGTTATGTTTCTCTTTAAATGATCTAAAAAAATGCCCGCGACAGTATATGTCTAACTTTTAAGTTTCACTTACTATAACCATTTTTATGGTAAATAAATTTGGTCGAATTTAATGCATAATTGCCATAATGTTTTATCAACATAATATTAATCTTTATCCAAATAAATATGTTGTTGATTGAGAGTATTTAATTGAGAACAAAATTGTCCTTGACATCACTTAATTTAAATAAACATCTTAGAAGATAATACAATTTAAAAATTACTCCGTAACAAAATTTACACGCGTGCATGAAGCGCAAGACAAGACGCTACGCTGGCCGGCGAGCGAGGTCACCTGCGCGAGAAGCTTATGTTTAAGCCTTATCCTATTAATATTATAAATGTGAAAGTTTAGATGTTTTTGTGTTTTTGTGTTTGTAGCTAAATGAAGACTAATTCACAGAACGTATTTAAAATAAAATTTACAGGAAGCCAGATAATGATCCCAATTAACACAATAGGACACTTTTTTTCTCAGAAAAATTAAGAGATCAATAAATTTTCTTAAAAAATGGTGAAACAGACTAACTGACTAAGAATCAATGCTCAGCCGAAACTACAATACTTAAGACCGATTTCTGAATTGAGTATTCCAGCTGAGAACAACTTAAGTATCGTTCTGTCGCAATGAAATTTTAACAAATGAATGAGACTAAACGATACTTACGTCGTTCTCAGCTTGAATACTCAATTCAGAAATCGGGGGTTATAAACTTAAAATTTATAAAGTGAAAAAATTATGAGGACACTATGAAAAACACCTTTTTTCTCATCCCATGACAGAGACCCTCAACAGGTCAGTTAAATATTTCAGTTTGACGACGTGAAAGTCTACACTTTTGACAGTACGAAGTCTGTGGGGTCAGCTAGTAAAATATAAATAGAAACAATAGCACAGTTTGTGAAATATATTTGGATATATCGCGTTTTTAACAGATGGCGACCCTAATTTGCGGCCGCTTTTTCACAGGCAGCTATGTATTATCATTATCATATTAGGAAAAAAAAATAGCTTTAATTTCATGTAAGAAATATGCGTGTAACTTATGAACGTATAAAACACGCCAAAATATAACCTACTTACACCTGGCTGCGAGGTAGTTGCGGCCAAATTTGAAACGGCACCTATGGATTTTTATATTCTTTATATACTACTCTGTGCAAAAAGTATCGGGAATATGTCAATAAAAAGACCCGCGTAAAAGAGGTCGTTCAAATTTTTACTGCATGTTGCTGGCATTGTACTGATTTAGCGCGCAAAATTTGAGCGGGATCTGTCATTTAATTTGTTTAAACTACATTTTTTGTTGGTCATAGTTTTGAGTCCTCGGCGATTTTTACAATGGAAAATATTTTTGAACAAAGAGTGTGCCTTAAATTTTGTGTTTCGAATGATATTTCATGTGGTTAATCACTAAAAATGTTGCGAAATACCTACGGCGAATCGTGTATATCGAAAACAAGGGCTTATGAATGGTATAAGGCTTTTAAAGAAGGCCGAGAAGTAGTAGTAGACTTGCCTCGTTCTGGTAGACCTTCAACCGCTACGACCAAAGAAAACATCGATAAAATCAAGAAGCTAGTGCTCGAAAATCGACGTATGAGTCTGAGAGAGTCAGCTTGTGAGGTGAACATATCTTTTAAGTCCGTCCACAACATTCTCATTGACATTTTAGGCATGAAACGCGTCGCCGCTCGACTAGTTCCAAAAGAGCTCAATTTTGTTCAAAAAGCGCAGCGAAAACCTGTCGCTGAAGACATGGTTTCTCGAGCTTCTACGGATCCGACCTTTATGAAACGTATAATAACTGGCGACGAGACATGGGTTTATGAGTACGACATGCAAACAAGCCAACAGTCTTCAAAATGGCGTCTCGAAAACGAGCCGAAACCCAAAAAACCGCGGCAAAGTCGCTCCAAAATCAAGGTGATGCTGACAGTTTTTTTGACTACCGTGGTGTGGTTCACTCCGAATTCCTTCCAGAGGGAGAAACAGTGCATAAAGAATATTATTTAGGCGTCATGAAGCGTTTGCGTGAGAGTATCCGCCGAAAACGTCCTGATTTGTGGCATCACAACTCATGGATGCTGCACCGTGATAATGCACCATCACACACAGCCATTATAGTGAAAGAGTTTTTAGCGAAAAATTCAACAAAAGTTCTCGACCAAGCACCGTATTCACCTGATATGGCTCCGTCTGACTTTTTTTTATTTCCCAAGTTAAAATTACCACTTCGAGGAAAACGTTTTGAGTCGATAGAAGCCATAAAAGAAAATTCGCTGAATGAGCTAAAGGCCATACTGCAAATAGCCTATGAAAAATGTATGGAAGACTGGGTGAAGTGGTGGAGATGTTGTATTGCAAGCGATGGGGCCTACTTTGAAAGCAATAAAATAAATTTACAGATCCACAATCTTTTCTTGGCCGGCGGCGACTACTGGTATACTGTCGCCATTTTGAAATTTCGGCCTGTCATTGTCAGTTAGTTCTTAACTAAATAAAAATTATAGGGTGACCTACGTATATAATAAATTATCACTTTCATTAATATTTTTTGTAGTGGTAACTTTTTTTCAAAGACAATTATTTTTATGATGTATCTTTGCTTTTTGATAAACGCTTTTATTTCCAGTGTTCAATATAAAAATTTATGAAAATTATTATTTATTTTGTTAAATTTTATCTAAGTAGGCTAACACCGTCCGAAAAGTTGTGCGCGCATCTATAATAGTCATGCGGTGCGGGTTGCGGGAAGTGGGGAAATGCTTCCGAATAAGATTTCACTTCGTATACACTGATGGGTGGGTTCTAATCCTAATGCGGGGATGTACCAATGTATCATTTCTTAAGTCATAACTGTCTGACATATATATAAAAATACAAGGCAAATGCGACGTGATAGCTTAATGGATAGAACACCGGTTAACGTGCAAGCGACTAGTGTTCAAATCCCGGATTTCTTTTCTAAAGACATATATGTGGTTAATTTATCACGGTTGTTAACGGTGAGGGAAAAAATCGTGAGGAAACCCACATGGCTGAGTTGTACTTAGTCGTGTGACAGTGTATTCGTACAAAACGGCGATAGGCCTGCCCCCTATCACGTGAGTACGCTGTCCATGCTAAACGTGGGTACTCTGAACACCAGGTGACTAAGTCTCGTGATGTTCAGAAGTATTAGTACCTCTGCCAAACCCCTTCGGGGGTATTATGCGTGAATGTTTATGTTATGTTATGTTATATGTTACAAGGCTGTTAACAGCAATAAAAAAGTGCCCATAAATTCACTGACTCAGCAAAATGAATGACCCAAACGATATCTAATGTTTAGAATTATTTTTTCTGTGCCACCTTTTTGGGGATCTATGTGTGAATATGAAATGTAAAAGCCTCTGATTTACAGGATTTAAAAAATGATTTTATGTAGTTACCCACTTATTAACTCTGAGTGTCACAAGTAACAAATCCTTGAGTATAAAATAATGAGTTTGCAGAGAAGTACAATTGGCAGTGTTATCGCTAAAGGCGATCTCTTCTAGACAACATTTGGGAGGTAAGATAAGCAACACAGTCATTCGGGTAGACAGACCAGACAATGGCAAAAATAAATAAATATAATTAGCTTACATTAAAACGAACTTGTTTACTTACGATAATAGTTATTACATACATTCATGCATATATTAACGGCTGTAAATCCCTAGAAGGGGTAGCCAGAGCTAAGGAATTAGGAACTCCTCAGCCACTTTTGGAAAGTTGAGTGAAGATGGTAAAATAAAGGTTATTGGTGATGGGTCTCGAACCGCATCGCCCAAAAATCTCCATACCCCAATACCGTTAGTCGCCTCTTACGTACACCCACCAGCAGAAATGGGGTAGTGCTATTCTTATATGGTGTTGTCTGAAAATCAGTTTTGTGAGTCAAAAGCTCACAGAAAATGCTGAGACAGCACCAATTCGCTGTTCGGGTGGCACGGGAAGTGCATGACAAATTTTTGTATGTTTTTTATTGATTCTCTTTTTTGTTTTTTATTATTTTTTATTTTATAACAATTTTTTTTTAAATGTTGTTGAAATTAAGTTGTAAATTATATTTTGAATTATGTTACTTGTACTTCTACAAATGGCGAATAAACGTTTTTCGTTCTTTCTTTTCTTTCTTTCTATTCTAAGCCGACACTACATAGCAACTAGTTATTAATAAAATGAATATTATATTATTTGTTTTATTAAGACATTTCAATACTGTACTACATAAATTAGCCTGTATGATGTAAAACTTTGACTATGAACACTATAGACAGAGCGATGTTACGTCATCCATTTTAAAAAGAGAAGCCCTTATTTAAGTTCTTATATGTTAAAAAGAGACACAAAGCTTTATTGTCATCTCTATCGCGTAACCCGTTTTGTTGATGTCACACTTTTAAATTGTGACAAACAAAGCGTCGACTTGTGAGCGATTTTGGTTTTCTTTTGATTTTGAGAAAGATTTTATTCATTTGTATATTGTTATTGTGACAAAAGAGACTCCATTAGTTAAGTTATTATTTAGTGAGGTATGGTTGGGTGTAGCGTGCTTGGCTGCGGAAGCCACAGCGAAAAACACATCGAAGGATTGACTTTCCACAAGTGAGTGAGTTTTTTAATGTTTTTCTACAGATAAATACATAATAAATACATTGCGCGATCAGAAAATAAGTGATTAAAATGTTAATTACGTTGAACTAGATTACTAGCATTTTCTTTAGTTATTTTGAGCAATTTTTTAATAGTATAACCTAAAAATATGCAGTATCTCAGTGTTGCCATAATTCACGTTTTCATCCTACCCTGTCGTTAGGGTAAAATTTTCAAATTAGTAAACTGATGTTAATGAGTGAGTATATTATGAATTTCGTCGCGCTATAGCGACGCTGAATGATTTCCAATTGTTATCTACGGAATTAGTAAGTAATAAATTTGTTATATTTATTTAATTTCTTCGTATTCATTACAGTTTTCCTAAAGACCCGAATCTACGAGAAAAATGGATTGCGGCCACTGGAAGATGGAATTGGAAATCAACCAAAGTTTTGAGGCATACTATAAAATTGAAAGGCACCTCGTTTTTGTCCAAAGACTAAGCTTTGGCTCAAATGGTCGCAGTTGTTTTGAAAAAGAATTTAGGTAAAATAATATTTCCGACATTAAACGACCACATCAGAGAGCAAAATCCGTTCGAAAACCACCTTGTGCTGTTAATAAAGGCTATAGCTTTAAAATACTTAGATGTACGAATACATCATCTTTTGAAAAATGTGACTGAAATAGACGAATGAATTCGAAATTTTCACACGAAACTGATTTTGTTTAAAGGTCAATAGTAAATAATGCAATAAAACTCATGTACAAAATAGTGCTGTCTTTTATTTTTCAAAACCCCACTATACCCATGATGACCCGTATGATATTTACATAACTTGCACTTATGGAACAGCTGTTTTTTTTTGTCCAGTAACAAATTTAGTCCCGTACAAAAATTTATTCGTAATCATGGGAAGATTCATCCCTGATAGTTAGTACAATGCTTTAGATTTCACGGTGTATTAAACATCAGTATAAATGGTAAAATTAAACAAAAAAGATTGTATAATACTAGGAGCAAGTATGTATAATTATATGATTGCAGGAAATAATATAGTAAACAGTAAACCTTTAATTAAACAATAAATTGACGTAATCAATTTTAAATTAAAAAGTAGCTTTTAGAATGGTGATTATAGTATTTTGGGGTAATTGTTTTCTAGTGATCGCAACATTACAGGGAAAAATATTGCTATCTAAAAGAGGTACTCTCCCGTTGCATTACGACTCTGTCTATAGTGTTCATAGTCAAAGATGTAAAATTATTTCCCTTATAATGGTTAATTTTTATTTACTGGTAATACTAATATCGATGACAGCGACGCCCTTACCGGCCAAGATAAGATTGTGGATCTGTAGATGAATAATTTGTATTTTTTGTTTTATTAACAAATTCCCGATACTTAGTACACAGAATGTAGGTACACTGCTATGATGGGGATGTTATTATATTTCGAAAACAAGTGAACGAAATTTGTCTCCAAAAAATAATAAACATTAATTAAATTAAAATTACTTGCGGCCACTTTTGCCTGGCTGCGTCTTGTCAGTGTATTCTCCTATTCATAAACTTATGTTAAAATTTGTGTTTGACTTTGTACGTTATGAACGTAGAGATTCAGCCGCGGGATCTTATATATACTATAAGTAGTTTCCGTATATAGGTGTTGAGAAAATTACTTGATTGAAGATATACATATGTCTTTTCAATGATTAAAATTTATCGATTCCATTCTTTGTAGATCAAAGAGAAAGGTAAAAATATTTATTATTCTTGTTGGTAATCATTTTGATCATAAAGTTCATATATCTTGGTAGCTTCATACTGAAAAAGGGACCACGGGCTATAGATTTTGAAAAAGGGACTAGGAGAGGGACCTCGGGCAATAAGCCAAACTTTCATGTTTTAATAAACAGAGGATATGCAATTTGCCAATGCATTCATTACCTACTTACATAAATTAACCAACCGATGCTTGTAAAATTGAATAAAGAAAATAACACATTTTATAGAAAAAGTTTTTATTTGTCACTATTTACAATGGAAAAGCTCCTCAAAAGCTTTAACACTTTCGGCACTAATTTCTACTTGTATCTTAAATAAATAATACAAAATACTTACATCTATAGGTTATATTAAACATTACAGAATACAACAATCTCTTACAGCACGCAAAACTGAAATAACAAAAGTAGAACTTTATATTTACATTTTATTTTTGCTAGCTTATAGCTCAGCAGTCACTCAACCACTCCAATTTACTTGACAATATCTATCTCGAAACTATATTTTTCACAATATAATATTTTTACTGCTGAGTTATAACTAGGTGATCTCTTTTACTTTCTTAACCCTTGCAGTTATTTTTAAACAGACAGTAGAACGTAGTAAGATTTTATATCGTTGTTATATTCGTTCTCATACAGAAAACACACAATGTAAAGCATACCTTCATATAATTTTGATATAGCAAATAATTACATATTATGATTATTTTCAAAAAGACAGTAATATTTCAGATAAGTACATACAATATATATTATAGTCAGACAAGTAATATTATCCGCAATGGTTTACCACAATAGCTGTAGTATGTTGCATTGCACGACTAACTGGACTTCTATAGTAAGACCATCAAATTAAGAATGATATTGACCACCTTCCAATGCTATAATTGCATTTATTCTCATAAAACTCCTTTTGTATAACTAATTATTTACAAACCTTTTACAACTTGTGGAAATTTAAATACAAAATTGCATACAAAATTGTACGGTAACGTCAAGTTGAATGTATAATAGTGTAATTATTAATGTCGTTTAGAAAAGAAAGCATTTTTCTAAAACATAGAATTTTTATGTGATTATCTTAATTACTTTCTTATGGGAACTATATTTTCTATCACCAAAATTTATATTTGTCATCAAATTGTATCACCTAATAAATAGATCTATCGCCACGAAATATTTTCGTGCTCAGATAAACAAAAATTGTTCCCAGGTATGAATTATCAAATTAATGTTAATATATGTGTAAAATAAGAGATCGATAACCAATAAAATTATATTGCATTAAATGAATATAAACTTGGTTCTTATAATAACAGTTTTTTTACTTAAATAATAGCTCTGTGCTCAGAATGGTAGATCTGTCACCAAATAAATCGATTATCGATCCCTGACTGCGACTCCTTTTTATTTGATATGTTGTCACCAATACAGTAGTAACATTTTATTTTGTTCAGATATTAAATTAATAGTATTCGCTACCAATTTAATACATCAATTTATAATTTTAATGAAAAAATTATCAAAGGGGCGGAGACATTAGTAAGGATTTGTTTTAAAAGGTTTCTATTCACCTTAAATCTATCATATCTATTCACCCCATCGCGCTAAAAGGTTATAGTTTTGTTATGCTCCTGTGGGAACCTTTGCAAAATCTGGGATAAATGATACCCTATATGTTGGCCAGGTGTATAAGCTACATTCATGCCAAATTTGATCAAGATCCGTCCGGTAGGATTAACATGATGACCGGACATAAAGAAAGACATACAGATAGACAGTCATTTTTGTCAAAATCCGCAAATTTGGCTTCAGTGTCGGAAAAAGACATATTCCACCAGTGTTTTTTTATTTCTTCAATGTACATTTTTGACCTCGGTAATTTCTTATTAAAGTATAGATAACCACACCCACAAGCACATACACGCCTCTCCGATTCCTCGTGAGTAGTCAGTGAGTAGGGTGCGGTTACATCGCGTAGGCGAGGCGGGGCGCGCGCTATGGCGGCGGCGCGGCGGCGGGCGCGGCGTCGGGCAGCGCGAAGTTGGTGAGCAGGTCGCGCACGGCCGGCCACAGCGTGCACTCCACGTGGTTCTGGTTGAACTCGCCGAACCTGCGATTGCGAGCGTGTCTTATTGTCATGCGGACCGTCAGTACGGATCGCTCCGTATGGATAGACCAATGTAAATGCTCACTGCAGTTAGAGGCGGATAACTTCGCGTTGCGGACGCACCCATACGGTCGGCTGCAGAGCTGTCCGCGCGGACGGTCGTCCGTACGTACCCCTCTGAATTACTCTAAAACGCTCCCTGAAGCTGTTATAGATCTGTCTGCGCGGAGCGATCCGTACTGACGGTACGAGTGACACTAAAACTACCCTAAATGAATATATACGGACATATTACGATCAAGGAAGGCCCAAGAATATAATGGCTTCTGGTAGGGGATGCAAATTGAATAATGGATCGACAAAGGATGACGAAAGACAGATTTTTTTAAATGTTTAAAAAGTCCTCTGCACCGCGCTAAATGAGTAAGGAAAAACGCAAATAGCAATATCATATTTTGATCCTTATGTTTATGACATTAAATAATGGCTTTGTTCATCAATTGAATGATATAGCTATAGTACCCAATTAATAAGTCCATCAAATGGTAAATGCAGTCAGTGTGACTGGGTTTATCAGGCGCGTTGATTTGAGTATAGTTGATGCATATAAGTATAAAAGTAATACTTAAAAAATAAGCAGTAACATGTGGGAGTACTATTAGAGCCCACACTACAGCAGACGCATTCGCACATAGCAGCAACTCACACTTCCTACATCGCGGTGTCGAAATGTTTTTCGAGCTAAGCATAAATACAAGTTATAACTTGGTACAGAGCAGGGTGTACTGGCCAGTATATCTTTATTGTTTCTACAATCATAAAAACCCATATAACAAAAGAGCTCACCTCTTCAGATGCAAGTTGACCGCCAACAGATGCGGCTGGTTGTCTCGTTTATCGGCGAGCTGCGTCACGTTGGAGTGCTTGTCGTACACGATCGGCAGCACCAGCTGGGTGTCGCCGCGCGTCAGACAGATCTGTAACAAATCACACAATTACATTGTAACTAATCACAAAAATAGGGTTAAGTGCAGTTGGAACATATTCACTGCTATATTAGTAGTTAAATGGCATCTGTGACAGCCTCAATAGTGCATCTTGAGACCAAAACAAAGTACTTTAGAAGTTGACGGGAAGCAAAAGCCAATTTAGTAGTATAACATTAAAAGTAGAATGCCGCTCACTAATTATTCTTCATATCAAAATTAAAACCTATTTTTCACGTAAATTTCATTTATAAACAGCAATATCTTTTTGTTAGCCAGTCACACCGCGGGCTGTCTAGCAGGCAGTATCTGTACCGCACAGCATGGTCTATACTAGTATTACCATCGAGTACTTAGTACTTACAAAGAGCAGTATCTTGTTATTAGCCAGCCAGACCGCGGGCTGTCCAGCCGGTAATATCTGCGGCGCGGCGGGCGGCATGCGCAGCGCCCACTGCAGCGTCCACAGCGCGGCGGGCGGCGGCGCCAGCTCGGCCCGCATCAGCGCCACCAGCGACGGCAGCGCGGCCCCCGGAGCGCCCCACACGCGGGCCCAGCCTTGGAGAGCGGTCGCACGGTAGGCCGAGATCACGACGCGGGTGTCGAAGAATTTTTCCATTACCTATCATAGTTAGAGCATACACGTTAATGTTGTGTTTAAAAGTAGGCATATATGTTTCAGTTTAGTTAACAGTAAAAAATTAGTACAATTAAGAAGCGTGAATATTTCAAAGCCAACGAAAATGAACAGACTAAAAAAATGAATAGCAAAATTGGGGACTGAAAGTCTATTGCTTGTTTCTTGCAATGCTTCTTACTGCTTAGTTTTACATTTTCTTTTATTTCCTCTGAGCTATCCTACTTTTTCTGATTTAGTGATACTTGTTACTAGATCTACCTAGGAAAACTGAGTTGTTCTAGAACGTAAACATTAATATTTCGATATTAATCGAACGCTGTATGAATACGCCTATCGTTACCAATAACAGTCCCGCGCCGTAGGAGCTAGCTGGATAATGTATCCAGTGCAGCGTCAGTACCAACCTGCAGATCCTCAGTCGGCCACATGTCCTTGTGCTCGGGCAGCGGCGTGAGCTGCAGGTGCAGCGACTGCATGTGCTGAGGGTGCAGCGCCACGCGCGCCACCAGCCCCGCGCCGTCGCAGCGGAACGTCACGCTGCTCGCGTCCGCGGATACGCCCGTTAGCTGGGGGAGGGATTGAATTAGAGAGCCTGTATTTAACGAAGTGTATTTGATTTAAATGTTTGGCGACCTCTAGACGGCGAACTCACTCGCATACTAGCAGCGTTATAAAAAAACGTACATCGCGGTATCGAAATGTTTATCTAGTTAAATATAAATACAAATTCTAAGTTGGTACACAGCAGGGTGTACTGGCCAGTATATCTTTGCTGTTCCCACAAATGTAATACATTTTATTTTAAAATCATGGACGCCCAAGTTAAATGAATACGGTATACTTTTAAATCGGCCATTGTTATTTTAGTTCCAAAACTATGTTTTACAGTAAATTCTATGCTCCTCTATTCCATAAAGGTTTTTAATTTCATGCCTTTTGTTTATATCTGTTGTTATTAGCGATCACAGTATTGTAAGAACTAATTAACTTATAACAAACGACACAATTTCGAAACAGACAGACAAAAGATTCAGACAGTAAAAACTGTATACAAATTTCATGTCAAAAATTTATTTGCTCAAGCGCAGATTTATTTTATAAGAGAACTGACAAACCAACAATCTAATACACATAGAAGAAGATATAGTTTTTAAGACAGAAAGGAAAACATAAGCAAGCATCTGTTGATGATATTAATAACTTACATATTCCTCATGCGCAACGGTGCGCTGTAACGTCCGCTTCATGTACACGCAAGCGAGAAAGCGCTCCAGCGGCGCTAGTGGCGGGCCAGGTGGAGCGCCTGGAGGAGGCTCGCTGGGTGAGCAAAGCGCCTCTAGCGCTGAGCTGGGCACGGCGATGGGCGCCACTCCGCCCCACGCTCGGCATGAGCCGCCAGATCTGGCTGTGATACGTAAGTATTTGTTAGGTTATACGTCGTCGAGTTGAAATTAAGAGAAAAAAGTAATTTTTAATAATCCTTTTCTAACAAACTGTCAAAAAATTTAATTTGTATTTGATTTTTAAAACGAGGTATATTTTAAATCTGATTAAAAGAAACTAATACAAACAATGTGAATATTATGAAATAAGCAAAAATATACTGGCCAGTACACATTGGTAAATTCTGAGAGATTAGGAGTGCGAGTTGCGATATGATATGCGTGAACTAGAGAACATAATATGCTCACTTCTTTAAATACCAAAAATGGGTACTCAAAGCCTCAAAATAAGGAATTACTCAATCACTTTTAGAACTTGAGTAAAGTTTTTTTTTTATTATTTATAAATGGCGAAATCTCACATACAAAGCCTTAAAACTTTAAGTCACCTCTTGCTCCGCGGGAGTGAGAACACATAAAATAGCGTGTCGATATACTATGTAACTAGTATAACATATAAGTTTCACACAATTAAAATGATTATTCATTTTTACTTTAATAAATAAATTATATTACCTTTAATCTCCAAATGTCGTGGCGACGGATGATGCGAGGGCGAAGGGCGCGGCAGCGAGGGCGAGGCGGGCCAGGCCGTGAAGGGGGAGGTGGGCGGCGGGTGCGGGGACGCCGCGGGGGCCGCCAGCGGGGAGGGGGCGAGCGGGGACGCGGGGGACGCCGACACGCCCGGCGGGGACGTCAGGTTGAACGAGCCGCCCATCTGGATATGTCAAATAACTCAACCTCAAATGTTCACGCTGTTTATCCCCGGAGGGGTTGGCTAAGGTACTTATACTTCTGAACATCAAGTGACATTGTCACCTGGTGTTCAGAGTACCGTTTTTGTACGAATACACTGTCACATGACTCCGTAAAACTCCGCCATGTGAGTTTCTTCATGATGTTTTCCCTCACCGTTAATAACCATCATGTCATATAACTTCATAAATAAACTGATATTTAAGAAAAGTTGTAAGTGAATACATGTGACATAATTTGCTATGTTTATTAGAGGGAGAAACATTTACAATCATAAGTTACACAATAATAATAGCTATTCGCTCCTTGATTATGCATCTATTGCGACCTTTGAAGTTTTAAGACAGTCTTGATCACTGTCTTACGCATAACGTATAATATTCCAAGCAGTACAGATCAAATTATCGTGTGAAATATGTAAGCACAGTGTATGTTAATATATTTGTATGTAGCTGTGCAGTGTCGACTTACAACAGTACTATGCCATTTCTTCTTGGTGGGTTTGCAAGCGTATTTGGTATATGATGAGGAAGGGTATTATTGCTGTGTAGTGTCGGCTTAGAATAGCACTACCCCATTTCTTCCGGTGGGTGTACGTAAGAGGCGACTAACGGTATTGGGGCTTTTAAGGGATTTTTGGGCGATGCGGTTGGAGACCCATCACCAAAAACCTTTATTTCACCATCTTTTCCCCACGCAACTTCCAAAAGTGGCTGAGGAATTTCTAATTCCTTGTGTGTGTATGAGGAAGGGTGTTAAGGTTTTTAAAGTGTTTTTGGTCGATATATAGTTGGAGGCTCATCACCAACAGCATTTATTTTACTATCATTTCCTTGCTGTGGTATTCGTCCAAAAGTAGTAAAGGAATTTCGTATACGTGTGTATATGAATGTTAGTTACCGCGTGCTGCGCGGGGCTGGCGGGGTGCGGGGTGACGGGCGCGGACAGCGGCGTGTGCGGCTGCGGCGGCGTCAGCGGCGCGGGGAAGCGGAGCCCGCCTGCGGGAATACACGGTTGGTTCATACACGGTAGTTCTTTAGATCAGTTTTAATTTCATGTTCAATGCGCTGGATTTTAATTCATTACTACAAATATATATTACAATAATGGCAAAAATAAAAAATATTGTAAGTGCATCGGAGATTAACAATATCGACACCTAGGGAAATACGATATTACGAGTTAAAAAATTATGGCATAGAGAACTTAAAACTAAATATATCGGAAACCAAACGTAGTTGAGTACTAAAATTTATGGAAAATTCCGCTACTAATGAATAGTCAAAATAATTTATCCCTGCACCCTGATGGTCGATTCAATGTTCTGCCTTTTGTTGGTCATTCATTTGCTTCCCTAAGTTAGTGCCAACAAACTGAACCCCTTGCGGAAAATTACATTCTTTGTTTCTTCTCTATTTAGGTAATGTTTTGTTTAAATACAACTCATTGGATGCAAGTGTAGCCATGACTACAAACCAGCAATTGGCCGGCGCGCATCATGAAATTATAAAGAGGGTACTAACCTGGCGGCATCGGCGATAATGGTGAAGGAGGATTATCTTCCTCTGCTAAAAGCCTCGAGCTAAGAGTTTCATCTACGTATCGAGATAGGAATGCCTGTAACAAAACAATCAACATATACACACATATTTTTCAGTCCAAAAAAAATATTTTATATATTTTATTACTTCAATGTAAGAACATGACATATTACCTTAAGCCCCTGTGCTGGTGCGAACTCATCCACTACAGGGTTCCGGTCGAATTTAGAATAATAAGCGTCCCGTATGGTAACAGTACCTCCTCCTCGTATACCGACTTCCAGGGAATATACGCCAGCGTAAATTATACGAATCTGAAAGAATCAAGACAGCATTAAATTTGACGATTTAAAATTTTGGAATTAAACGAATAACCGTTACGCTCTAATTACTTTTTTCTTTTTAAAACTTTAAGTATTAAAAACATCGGCACTTGCAATGATAACAAGATTTTGATAAATAAAACATTTGACATTTAACATAAATATTTATTTTAAAAACTTCCATTATTCTCAGACTTATACACAGGCTATAAAGACAACAGCGTTAGAAAGTGCAATACGATTTCCCTCCCAGTAATTTCAATTCCACATCTATATCCCCCATACAACATAAATTAAAATGCAAATCAAACCAACCTTTCTCCACGAGTGAGCTAATAAAGTAAAAGTAGGCGTGGGCATTTGCGTCCTTGCGTGGTTAAGTCCAAGTTGTGGTAACGTCGGCAGCCGACTTAATGCCAGTAGCGGCGCGTATGTCTCTCGTAGAATTATGCCAAGAGATATGAGGTCCTTGTTCCTGAAATGGGAAGAAGGTTAGTATATACAAGAGTTTAATGTCTGGACTCCAGGCAACAAAAGCTTCTCTTGGGAAATTAATTACGGAATTTTTATATGAGCAATAAGTATATTCAGATGTCAAGTTTTTGTTGAATGATAAAATGATTCTGTAAATTTTCCAATCTCATTAAACAATCTAAAAGAAAAAACGACCAGCGAATCATTATGTGCGATATCTCAGGACTTTTTCCATAGATTTTGTATTTCACCATAAGAAATCATTTTCATCCCCGAATAGTTGACATGAACCAATCAGCCAACCGTCGCGTGGTGCACGTAGTTGGCGGGCTGGTGCTGGTGTGATGGTGTAGTGTAGGTAGCAGGAGGGTAGCATAGTTCATACGCTTAGATAGTCTCGGTACACCCGCACACACTTTTGCTTATCGCAATTAATAATACAGACAAACTTGGTGCAAAACAGACAATTATTATTCTTCATCACTTAAAGTTTCGGAATATTTACCACCTGGGGGGCAATTCTCGCACGGTAGTATATCACTTTCGATATTTATCACTTTTGTGATATTTTGCGATCGATATTTGACTTGAGCTATTCTCACTTCATCCGATCGATATTTTTCTATTGAAAACCAGTCGATATGATGATATTTAAAGATGTCGTGCGAACGGTAGCCATTTTGTTATCAAATTTTGTTTGAATAAAGATAGAAAATTAAAATGTAAGTAAATATATTAAATGGATCATAGATCAAATAGTCGTAGAAGTTGTAAATAATGTCTACTTGGATCAACGTTAATTATATTATAAAATTATAAAAAAATAATATTATTTCAGAATTATAAAATTTCAAAACTAAACCCGGTTGCCGGATGGACCAGTTGGGAATTTAGACTTTGCTAGTTACCGGCAAAGTGCCAGTTAAAGGAAAATTTAAACAAACCAAAACATATGTAAATATTATTTAATGTTTTTTGACATGAATTCCTCATGTGGGGATTATTACTCATAATGATATGTAAATATTAACAGATATGAAGACCTTTTCATAACTAAGATGACAGTTAAACTGACCTTTCATTCAATTCATTCGCTTGGATCAGTGATTTCGGCCTTCATTCTTTAATGTCTAAGGATAAATTACTACCGTGTGCAAGAATACAATTTCAATCTATCAATAGAAATATATTTCACTTTGTGATATTTTGGAGACGACATTGAACCCTTGATATAATTTTTATGATAGTAATGATATCGAACTTGCGAGAATTGCCCTCCTGTATGTAAAATAAAATATCATCATCATTCCGATCTAAATCAATTCCAAAACATCAATTTACCTAATTCGTCAACTGTAAATGCGGGTGTATGCCGGCCTCGGCATCCTTTGTTTATGCGGCGGCATCCTGTGATGTTCCACGGCAGG
Organism: Bedellia somnulentella; assembly: GCA_963576735.1. Taxonomy (NCBI): domain Eukaryota; kingdom Metazoa; phylum Arthropoda; class Insecta; order Lepidoptera; family Bedelliidae; genus Bedellia; species Bedellia somnulentella. Next base: position 12,967,243 of record OY755172.1, on the reverse strand, counting down.
TCGCAAGGCGGCGCGGTAAAAGATCGACGCTATCTAAGCGAATTAACTTACTTTTACTCACACCCATTATTCCCATTGGGGAAGGCAGAGGCTTTGCCCAACGATCACTACCATAGATCAGCGTGGGAACCAGGACAGCATTATGCACGGCTGTGCTGAATGATGGCTATGATGAAGAATGGCATTGCCCTTTTTAACTCTCCTTTAGATGTTTTCCTCACATTTCCATCCCCAGAAAAAAACTCCTCAGATATACAAATTATTTCTTCTTTGTAAGTGTTTTCGGTATTTTCTTTGGATATCTGTCACTGGCCCGATTTTTGTATTTTTTTAACAATTATGTTATTTTAATTTATTCGTTGTCGTAGTATATTATTATATACTATGTTTTTGTTTTTTAACATTCTATTTGTGGAGATTTGTTAATCGCATTGGTATTGGAGTAGGTATATGACCTCTATGGTACAATCTATCATAATATATAGGTGTCTATGTATGTTGATGTATATAAAATGGTCGCAGCGAAATGTGTGATATAAAATATTATAAATAAACTTAATAAACCGCTGTGCGTATATCTGCTGTAGCACCGAGTTTCCTTTAATTGGACTATGTATCACCTCTATTTTGTCTATAAATTTTCCTAAGAAAATAAAATAGATAAATAATACCGACCAGTTGAGGTACCGGTCCAGGTGGTGGTGCAGCGCGTGGTGCACGTTGCTGGCGGGCTGGTGCGCGGGCGTGGCCACGGTGTAGCGGCGCTGCGGGGCGCTCCACTGCAGCACGGCCGTGGCCCGCCCCCCCCCGCCCCACCCGATCACCAGCGTGCGGTACGTGTACGAACGGATGCTCACGCCGGACCAGAGGGACTCGCGTTCTGGAACAAGCGTGTCATTGTACTTTTGTTTTACTGTAACACTAATATACCGCAAGAGCCAGCAATTAATACCCGTTTTGTATCAGACATGACAGTTTTTATTTTATTGTTTTACACTGAAATTTAACCTGTGTAGCCTATTAATCACCTTGCCGAAGCCGTAATATAAAGTCATACAGCAGCGACAGCAGCGTGTCCAGGTGCACAATGGCGGCCCAGTCAGTTAGAGTCGGTGGTAATTATATGCTTCTTCAGGATAGCATATGTGGAATGGATACCCAATTTCTTCTTTGATGATCGATGATACATTTTCAATTATAACAAGCCCAAATAATTTAATTCAATAAAGACAGTTTTAATGTCTGGGAACTGGTGAAACCATTGACCATCCACTCTAAAAACACACAATATATTCATTCATAGTTGGTTTCTCACCTTGCCTCGGCCTTAACATAAAGTTATAGAGCAGCGTGTGAAGATGCACAATGGCGGCCCAGTCGGCTAGGAACGCCTCCGCGGTGCGTCCGGCATCCGTTCCCAGCTCGTATTGGAGATATACGCAGCGTCTTTCACCTGGTTGGACATTTATATAAATATTTATACCAAGTCTTTACATACATACATATATACATATACTCACGCCGTTAATTCCCATTGGGGTAGGCAGAGACTATCGATCGCCACTTCGTACGATCCTGGCAAACCTCTCTTGCTTCGTCTACATCCATCAATCTTTTCATACATGCTCTTTTATTCTTCATACTTCGGACGCCTGCCTTTTTGAGCACACTTTCAATTTGGTCCAAGTGTGTCTTTCGTGGCCGTCTTCTACTAACATTACCTTCCACATTAGCTCTATAGATACCTTTTACCAATTTCCTATCATCCATCCTCTCTATGTGCCCAAACCATCTCAACATTCCTTTTTCTATCTTACTTACAATATCATCTTTTACACCACACCTTTCACGAATCACATCGTTCCTCACACGATCACATAACCTAACATTACAAACTTTTCTGAGGGACCTCATTTCTACTGCATTCACTCTGCTTTCATGCTTCTTCTGCCACACCCAACATTCACTGCCATACATAACATAATAAGGAACAAGAACGGCATCATGCACAGCCATTCGGGCCCTTTCGGGCACCGATTGACTAGACATTAGGCTATCCAATGCTCCATTAATCGCATTACCCTTTTTCACTCTTCTCTCAATATCTTCATCTCATTTTCCATCCCTTGTAAACAAACTTCCCAGATATACAAACTCCTTCACCTGTTCCACATCCTTACCATCAATCGCAATCACGCATTCTGTCACATCTTCCTGTCTCTCAAAAACCATCGTTTTGGTCTTATCCACATTCACCCTCATTCCCTTTCTTACAAAAGACTTACATGCAATATTCATCATCTCTTGCAACTCTTCTGCCGATGATGCAAGTAGCACTTGATCGTCAGCATACAAGAGGCATTTAATGATGAATCCACCCATTCTTAGTCCATAATCACTTTCACGCAACTCTGTCAAACAGTCATCCATGAACAAATTGAAGAGCCACGGAGAAGCTACACATCCCTGTCGGACACCCCTAGAGATTCCGAACCAGTCAGTGTTTTCCCCGTTTACTCTTACACATGCACTAGAATCCTCATAGAGTGATACCAATGCACGTATAAGTTGACTCCCCAAACCGAACTTGGATAACACCTCCCATAAACACTTTCTTACCACCCTATCATACGCCTTCTCTAAATCAATGAAGGAGCAATACACCTTTTGGTTCTTAGCTAAGAACTTTTCGGTGATGCTCCTTAGAGAGAAGATTTGATCCATACATCCCATTCCTTTCCTAAATCCTGCTTGCACATCCCATATTTTCTCATCAGTTTCATTCATCACTCTTTCAATCAGTACCTTAGCATACAATTTACCGACAATGCTGAGTAGGCTAATGCCGCGGTAGTTTTTAGCCTCCTGGCGTGACCCTTTTCCTTTATACAGGGGCACAATCACCGCCTTGCACCAGTCTTGTGGTACTTTGCCACTCGACCAGCACTTTTGGAAAAGGAAGTACAACCAAGAAGCCACCAACCCTTTACCAGCCCTCAGCATTTCGATAGTTATCCTATCATACCCTGCCGCCTTGCCTATTTTCATACTCTTCATTGCTTTCATTATTTCTTCCATACTGATCTCACTTTCACTCAAGGCACCCATCGCATCGTTCCAATCAACATTACTGTCGATTGGCGAAGAAACGGATGCGTCTTCTTTTTCAAAAAGTCCCTCAAAATAGTTCTTCCATACTCGTTTCATGGTACTTTCATCCGTCGCCAATTCACCCTGATCATCTTTCACTACATTCACTCTCGTGTTTTGGGAAACTCCCTTTTCTTTCCGGACATATTTCCAGAACAACTTTTGGTTATTCCGGAAATTATCAGAGAGTTTCCTCTCACACCATTCTATCAGATCACGCTTTTTCTTTTCTATTTTCTTCTTAACCTCATTCTTAACTCTCTTATATTCATCTTCACTATTTTTCACTACATCATCTGTTACTCTCGCATCCATTCGTTTACTAGCTCTGACCGCTAGTAAATCTAACCAAGCTTTCTTCTTATCTTCGACTGCCTCTTTCACACTCTTATCCCACCAACTTGTTGGTGGTCTATTTGACCTTTTACACAATCCACATACCGTATATCCGTCGCACATTCAACCATTGTCGATTTGAGCACATTCCATACTTCTTCTATTTCCATTTCATCCCTCATCTCCACGCAACTTAGTCTATCATCCAATTTCTTCACGTATTCATCACTGATCTTTTCATCATCTTGCAATTTCTCCACTTTTATTCTCGCAAGATCCGTTGTTGACACTTTGGCCCTATGACGCCAACGCGTGCACAGACCTCTTACTCGGGATATAACAAGGAAGTGATCTGTGCCAACATTCGTGCCCCTATAGACTCTGGTGTCAACAACCTTTGCTCTCAGCCTTTCATCAACAATCACAAAATCAATCATACTTCTCTCGTTTCCTCTCTGTCTTGTATACATATGGATATCTTTGTGTTCAAACAATGTGTTTGTAACACAAAGATTCCTCGCCAAACATACCTCAATAACTTTCTCGCCATTTTCGTTCACCCTTTGATCACCGTACTTTCCTAAAACCTTTTCACAACCGTTGCGTGACACACCAACCCAGCCATTAAATTCTCCTAACATTACAATTCTCTCTTTCTGATCACACCCATTCACAACATCATCTAACAAATTCCAAAACTCCTCCCTCTCGGAAAGTGACTTAGACATGTCCGGAGCATACACACAAATTATGCGCATCCGGACAAGCCCTATTTTCACCTTTAGCCACAGGAGCCTTGGACTCACACATTCGTAACCTTTCATACACTGAGCCATCCTTTCAGATATCAGAAGTCCCACGCCTTGGCAAGCCCTGTCGCTGTCAGCCACGCCTGACCAGATCGCTGTAATGTTGCCAAGTTGTGAAACCTCTTTTTCCTTTCGCTTCGTTTCATTCACACACAGAAAATCTATTTTTCTTTCATCCATTATCATACATACTTCATCTAATTTTTCATGCATCCCTCCACACACATTCAACGTACTGAAGCGGGTCTCTCTAGCCCACATTTCGCCCCGCGAGGAACCACGGCGTGATGAGTGGCGAGCTGCATCGCCGCCTCCGTGTTTATTTTTAATTGCACACATTTTGGCCCCACGATAAGCAAGGGAAATAAACTGTCGACCTAGCCAGAGCCCCGCATGACTAGGTAAGGTTATTTAGTACCCGGAGTGCACCAAGCTCCGGGACGGCGGCACGCTAGCGACCAGGCTCACCTCTGGCCACGCATCCCTCGGCGCGGCAGACCTTGGATTGGTGTAAGGGCGAAGATGGTAGAAGCCCTGTTCCCTTAGTCGACTCCTACGAAACACCCACGGGAAGAAATGGGGTAGTGCTATTCTATGCCGACACTACACAGCATCATTTATCTTTCATCGAGTTTATTGATTTTAACACAGCTTTAGCAAAACATTCACAACATGAGCAATTTCTGAAACTATTTAGGACAATATGTTTAAAATTATATGTGATATTATTAATATTATATGCACCGGCGAGCCTTGATACACGATCTCTCCGGTCCAAACTCTGGTTTGATTTTTAATGTTAAGTCTCTAAGTGGCAGCCAGTAGATGGCGCTGCAAAGTTCACTACACGGGGGCGGCTCACCAGCACAAGTTAAGATCTATTCAGTAAATCAATCGAACCTTGTTCTTTAGGATTCGGTGTCCTGACCGGCGATCCATGAAACACGATCTCGGCGGTCCACACCCGTGTTTGGTTCTTAGTTGTAAGTCTCAAAGTGGCAGCCAATAGACGTCGTTGCAGAGCGAGGGCGGCGGCGGGGGGCGCCAGGTCGGGGTGGGGGAGGGAAACCACCCTCATGCTGAGGGCAGCACCACTCCATTCTGGTTGTACACCTCCGTGGGATACGCCGCGGCGGGCTAGCTGCGAGTGTAAAATGAGGGTTTGAAAAAATTTAACGCATGTCGCTTTAATAAAATTTTACTGTCGGTTTAAGATGGAGTTTTGGCAGTTTAATTATTGAAAGAGATATGATCTTCTTGCCCACAGTTAAGGAAGATAGCTCTACAACACTATAACGTCAGGATAAAACTGTGCCGTGAATGACACAGGTGTTGGATAAAACAAAAAGATTTTGTCTTAAAAGAAGGTTTTTTTCAGCTTATAGTTTGAGATTCTTCTCATAAAAATACGATGAATTCACATTTAAAACAAATACACAAAAACATACAAACAGTTTCTGGATGGGTCTTTTGTAAAGCAGAACAATCAGTTTTTCTTCCGAAACCAAAAAATCATCTTATCTCAAATCATCCTCATTATCAAACACACTTAATTTTCTATTCAGCATAAACTAGTTATAAACAACATATACAACACTTCTTACTTCCTGTGCCAAATTAACGAACGGCACCCGCTCATCAGCTGCCGCCACGACGTGCGCCAGCTCGGGCAGGAAGTAGGCGGGCTGGCGGGCGCGAACTGACCGCGAGCTGGTTATCGATAACTTGCGTTTGCCTGGCTGCATGCCTGTGAAGAGAGGAGTATGGATATCACTATTGTAGATGGTTTTAAGAGAAGAGACAAGCGTTGCAATGGTTTAAATAAATAATTAAAGAACACTGTGCGTTTACAAAAAAGGAAAAATATCTCCTGTAAAATAAATAAAGGAAAAAAAAACTTCGACACAAGCGGGAATCGAAACCGCGATCTCGGGTATACGATACGCCCCCGTCGCTCTGCTATTGAGCTACCGTGTCAATGGCTGCCAGTGCGAAATTCTTCTATCCTTTGTTTCTATTTACACTTTTTAGTAGTGTTTGCGTTCCCTACCTCCGCATTTTTTACAAATTCGGAAGGTCACTTGTCTACCTTTTCAGATAGAATGCAAATGTTGAGAACGCCTAACTATCACATAATTTGAATGTTTTTGTTCATGAAAACCTCATGTGGGGATTATTACTAATAAATAAAGAATAAATAAAGGAAAGAAAAACTTCGACACAGGCTAGAATCGAACCTGCGACCTCGGGTATACGCCCCCGTCGCTCTGCCAATTGAGCTACCGTGTCAATGGCTGCCAGCGCGAAATTCTTCTTTCCTTTGTTTCTTTTACACTTTAAAGTAGTGTTACACGTAAAGTTAAGCGTTCTCAACATTTGCATTCTATCTGAAAAGGTAGACAAGTGGCTTCCGAATTTGTAAAAAAATAGAGGTAGGGAACCCAAACAATACTTAAAAGTGTAAAAAGAAACAAAGGATAGAAGAATTTCGCACTGGCAGCCATTGACACGGTAGCTCAATGGCAGAGCGACGGGGGCGTAAACCAGAGGTCGCGGGTTCGATTCCCGCCTGTGTCGAAGATTTTCTTTCCTTTATTTATTCTTTATTTATTAGTAATAATCCCCACATAAGTTTTTCATGAACAAAAACATTTAAATTATCTCCTGTAAATCCCATTTATAAAAATCACAGTTAATAATATTCTGTAAAGCCTCCAACCAACCCCTTCTTAAAACTTTCGTGAATCAGTTTCTAGTAAAGAAAAGTACAATGACGACTAGAAATATTGTAGACTTAACTATTCAATTTAATGCAAAGATTCATAAAACTGTCTTACCAGGCGTATCCAGAGGCGTGAATGGTCCATGAGTAAGCGTAAAAGTATCAAGCTCGACCAACGAATGTATTCTAAGAAAGGCGCGGGCGACAGTAGGCGGGGCGGGCGCAGAGGGCGGGGTCTCGTACTCGCACTCGTCAGCGGTACAGCGCTTAGCTCCCGCTAGATGGAACGATAGCGCTACCGAGCATGTGCTCCCGCTGTTAGCGCTTGAGCTGCTAACTGCAGTGCTGCCTGTTGCTACTTCTTTCATTTCTACTATCTGCGAATCAAGTGATATGGTTATATTAAATGTGAAAGCGAGCTTAAAAAGACATTTGGACCATAACATAGTAATGAGAATTCAATTCCAACTCGTTTTTTTTCAATTGTCCTTTTTTTACTATTAATTCCATTTGCAAAATTTTGTGTCTTTTTAATGTAATATAGGTTTTTATTATCCATTTTCAAGTGACGAGGCCTATTAATACCTATTTCCTCTTTTTAACAAGCAATGACCTGCTTACATTTTTTTGGCATGGAAAGACCAGCTTTATATCTCTCCTAACAAACCAAATCCTCAGATGCTTCCAGATGCTGGTCAGTAAGAGCTAGAGGGTCAACTAATGTGACATTATCTTTGCTTCTTAAAGAAATAAACTTTTTCTAATATATATACTTTACATTTCCCGCCACAATTAAAAGACTCACCAATATATGATCGGTGTGTCTGTGCAACGTGACATACAGTCTATCTGGTGCCAACTTGTGTATGGGGTGTTGAGGTCCGTGCAGGAACGGCAGGTGCTCGCAGATGCTGGCTGGCAAGTGCTGGAGGGTCTTCTCACAGCGCCGGGCCACTAGCCAGAACCTGGGAAGAACGGGATGTGCGATGTTGATATTCAGTTTTTATCTCTGTTCTTTACAAACATGTTCTTAAGCTTTGAAGTAAAATTGGTTAAAACCAGACACCAATAGATATACACACTGGGCGAGCCATACGTAGATGGAGACGTAGGGTCATGGTAGGGGATGGAAACTAAAATATAACTGATACTTATTTAAGTCTCAGTGACTAGACTGATTTAAAACGTCTTAAGTTAGAAACTTATTCATTCTACTCTGTCATTTAACTAATACAAGATATAGACAAGTGGATCTTTTTTACAACAACAATGTTGTGGTTATGCGCTTAGCTCACACTAACTAAGAACGTTTATGTATTCGTTTTTTTTATTTCCAATCCACACGGAGCTCGCAATATAAAAACTATAAAATCTTTGGTGTAAACAATGTATACCTGAGTTGCGTCAACAGCGACTTGATGCTGGCCACATTGGTGTCAGCAAGCGCGGCGGCCAGGTCGGGCATGCGAGGCGAGTGAGGGTAGGCTGGTACTCTTGCTCGCAGTCTTCCGCCGTGAGCGCCAACTGACACTAGGAGCTGCTCGGCACGAAGACAGGGGGATACCACGCTGCATGCTAGTACGCATGGCCAGCCTGATACTGTGCATTCCACCTAAGGTAGCAAAAAAACAAATAACAATCCTGCCAAGTATGAGGGCTTCGTGCACTTTCCTTTCGAATTAGTAATAATTCGGAGGTAGGAAACGCAAAACACTACTTAAACGTGTAAAAGAAATAAAGGATAGAAGAATTTCGCACTGGCAGCCAATTGACACGATAGCTCAGTTGGCAGAGCGTCGGGGCGTTTACCCGAGGTCGTGGGTTCGATCCCCGCCTGTGTCGAAATTCTTTCCTTTATTTATTCTTTATTTATAAAAAAATAACTTTATAACTACTATGGTTTATGATTATGACACACAGCCTGGACCAAACACAGGTAAACAGCGAAGTCTATATGTAGGAAAAGTGAAGAACTCATTTAAAAAAAATAAAACTATTCATTAAAATAATTAATCATATGAAATCGACGGAAAATGCATCACACACACAGTTGTGCAGTTTGAATTGACACTTGTCTGTGGTCAAATTGACATCATTATTGTTTTCCATTTACATTATTGGTCTATAGCAAGGATACATAAAATTATCGTCGAATTTTTTATCACTAAACTTGTTCAACAAGAACTACTAGTAGTATTAAAAGTTATTAATTCGTCTTCACTTAAACTTAAATAACGTTGACTTTACCTTTGCATTGAAAAGAGAAGAAGACAAGAAGAAACTCTTCAATATTAGTACCTCTTCACATGTACGCGTTGCCGGCTATCCAGCGCCGATTCGGAAATACTCAAAACTAGAAAATCAGAACTTACCTCCAAATCATTGAGCAGCACTTTCAAATCATTGAGCCGCTGCCGCGACCGCACGTGCACAGTGTGCGCTAGCAGCCGCTCCATGTATATTTACTCGAACCGTTTACTCTTCCGCTTCTATTACGAGACGCTATCCTAGCTAGAAAACACTTACCCCCAAATCATTAAGCAGCACTTTCAAATCATTGAGCCGCTGCCGCGACCGCACGTGCACAGTGTGAGCTAATAACCGCTCCATGGAGGGCTGGTGCGGCGTGAGCGCGGCGGCCACCCGCTCGCCGCCCGCCAGCGCCGGCACGTGCCACACTGTAAGCGTCTCAGCCTCCGCGCCTATGATGAGACGGTAGCCTAGCTCGCAGCCTAATTCTCTGTAACAATATATTGTACTTAGTAACGGCAAAGTACCCTGTATGTATGCTAATGTATAATTTTCATTTACACTCAGTTTGACAAATTATTCGATACCGCGATGTAAGATATGAGAGAGACGCAGCTAGTGTGCGATTGAGTCCGCTAACTAGTAGTTGCTACAAACTTGTTTAGACACGCCTAGATTTTAGAAATGTTTGTAGACTTTAGTATTGCAGCGGCAAATAATTATTTTATTTCTTTCTCTACATAAGCTTTTTAGTGTAGTTGATTTAGTTGATGAGGACTTATTTGAGCTATATAAACATATACACTAATTGACTAGAGATCCAATTTGTCCCAGTAAAGGTACAATAAATAATGACTTGTGATATGGGATACTTCCTTGAACATTTGCTTAATACAAATACAAATATGTTACGACAGTAAGAAATTGAAAATCATGACTTACCTCCAATAAGACACTTGTAACCTCTGACCCGGCGTATATCTATCGACCTGCAAATGCTTCGACAACCTGTCGCGACAAAGACGCAATGTCTGAGTATAGAGGAGTTCCAATGACAGTGATCTGCAGAAGAACCGCAAAGAGGCTAAAGCACCACTGAGACCGGCAGCCGCTAATCGTGCCTGCGCTACACCACGTAGCCAGGCTATTTGTGAGCTATGCACTAAGGCTTTACCTTCTGTAACAAGAAAAAATTGAGTTAAAATATAACTTTTATGAAACACTCTTGTATGAAACACTTTTTATTTTCTTACTAGTGTACAAGGGCGAATAAAGATTAACGTAATGATCTGTATGTTCATTAATATAAGAGAGCATATGAGCCACTTGTAATTTGCTCGTGAAGTTCGTTTCGAAGACGCTCCGAAAAAAGGCTAAAATTTTTCAACATTGTCTTTTGATCTGGCACTAGCGTTTGGTTTAATGAAGCACATAGTGTAGCTCTCATAGGTTCAACTCGTATGTTACATGTAAAAAGGAGTGTAATTTAACATAAATAGACTTATTTAGATCTAATTTATCTTTTATTTAGAACAAGTTAAGCAAAAAAAGACTCAAACTTACCGCCAGTTTCGCTATCTTGAATAAGAATAGCAATGTCCAATAACCGCCAAGGTAAGTTAGGGGCATCACCCATAACAGTCAAAGAAACACTGAATTCTTGTCCCACTGTAAATGTTGCACGACCATTTTCAACCTAAATAGAAAACATAAGTGAGATTAGACCACTTCTACTTCAAAGCAAACAAATGTGTGGCTATAAATATATTAATCCAACTTGAGACTCTTGAGAGCTAGTATTTATAAGTAGAAAATGCTTAACAGTATTTATTTACTTTACTTTACATAAAGCTTCTTACCCGCAAGTTGCGCACATCATTCGGCAACGAAGCCGTAGTCAACCGTTGTCTTACAACGTGCGCCAGCGCGCGTAACGTCGACCGTCGCTCCGTGGGGGTGAGCGGAGGAGGGGGCACCAGTCTGTCTCGGATGACGGCCGGGAGCCGACTGTACGTGCCCAGCGTGAGCACCTCCACTGCCGCCGCCATGTGGAATGTCGGGAGCCTGGGGTGTTAGAAGGGTATTTTAGTAGTCCGTGACAACGTCTGTGGCCCAGTGCGTAGGTTCTCGGCTAGCTTCTCGGTCCGGAGGTTGCGGGTTCGATCCCCGTTGAGAGCAAAATTTTTGTGATGAGCATACATGATTGTTTCTTAGTATTGGATGTTATTTACATTACATTGTAATACACATAATATATAAACCTATTAAACACTTTTATTTTGGTGAAATAGAACTTACTTTTACGTAGGGGCAGGTCATCATAATATTTTTCTGCCATTTAGCCTCAAATCAAAACAAATAATTTAAACTCTTCTATATCATATGAAATAACTTAATAACTTAACATTTGAACTACCACAATTTGTGAAAAGCAATGAATAAATAAATAACTTGAGTCCATTACGATCCGGAAATGTTCATTGAATAAGATCCCTGGCTAAAGATTTCTATTAAATTGGCCAAATGGCCGGTAAATTAATGAAGATACATTTGTTAATAAATAGTTACCTTGCATGAACCAATGTTTCCCGAGCCACCCTTGCCAGGACATCAGCAGTTTCAACAAACAATAATGCTTGTTTATCCAGAAATGCCATTATATGTGCAGATCTATCCACCTTGGTAGCACTACTGGCCCACTTCACTAAAGCCAATAATCGGACAAACAGCTGACGGGTCCGGGCACTGAATTTATATATTTCTATCTTACGTTCCATATCTGTTTTGCGGGGTAAACTGTAAAAAAAATGAAATAGTTTAACCAATGCAATTAAATATATATAATAAATATGTAATTTTATAATGTTCCTTAATTACCCTTTTCAAGTAAATTTATGAAACTACTATATATATTACACTAGTACATATTTTCCCAGCAAACATTCTGTCGCAAACAGAAAGCTATGTTTTTTCAAGTCTCTTCGTTATTAATTTATGGAAACAAAACCAACTCAACTTTGAGATTTAAATAAAAATCACTCAAAATTGCTAGCCATTATCTCAAATCTCTTATTTTTGGTTTCATACAAAGGGAATTAGGCTGTTAGGTTTTTTTAATAAACCATCAAAATGGGTCATGAGAGCCCCAAATTAATTTCTCCGCTGAGCAAAAGTGGTTAAAAAATATTTTAGGTTTTAGCTACACTTTTTTCAAATTATTATTGTGCAGTAGGTAAATACTAAATACTAACAAATTTAAGTTTAAATAATATACAAATTAATCATAATCAAAGAGATTTATTATGAATCATAATTAAGGAGATTCCACAAAATTATGGAAATAAATATTATTTGGAGAAAGGCAGTTGGTGTTTTGATTTTTAGAAACAAATTAGACTTAAACTGATTTTCATGTCTTTCATGAGGAAAGATATTAAATAGGAACACATCTTAATTTATTGCATGAATAGAGGTATTGTGTTAAAGTATCTTGGGTAGTACTTGAAGACAGTATATGTACAGTGCAAGGATGAAATGGGCAGAAGTCTTGCAAGACCTTGCAAAACACAAGTTTACCCCATTCCTACCCCATTTCTTAAAGTTATGCTTTAGATTTAGTCACCATTTGACAGGCTAAATTATTGTGGTAAACATGGTAAAACCATAAATATTATACATGCTGTGCTGATGCCACATCAAAAGAAAAAAAGATGATGATAATGAGATCACACTTAAAAAATACATACAGAACATACATATACATGCATATACTCTCCACCATAAAACCCTAAAAGGGGTAGCCAGAGTTCAGAATATAAAATTAAAAAAGGCCTATTATCCTTAGTTGCCTCTTACAAACAACCATGGGAAGAAACAAGGTAGTGCTATTCTAAGCTGACATAACACAGCTACAGATATAAACAGAAAATTATTTTAACATGGTACATGACTTTTCCCCATGAAAAACAACTGTGATAGCTCAGTGAATGTCTGATAATCAAATCCTGAATGTCTTTTCTAAACTATGCGCATAGCAAATCTGCCCAGGCCAAGCATTAGAGGTATTATGTCTTTCTTTTCTCCATTAAATTAATCTATTGGTCCCAGGATCAGAATCTATACATTTGTACCTTGGTTGAATTATTACTAGATCTAATAGCCAATACTTACAGTTCAGCCAACACTGTAAGCTCATCATAAGTTCTTTGAACAATGAAATCAATTAGCAATGCTAATGAAATGGAGCCTCCACGAGCTCCTCCACCCTCGGTGCCTTGGGCGCACCCTTCAATCGCAACCGGCACCATGATTGATCAGTATTATTTCTGCAAACAAACATGAAAACATGCAATATAGCTAATAATACCAAAGAAAATGTATAACCTGTATCAGACTTCTGTCAAACGAATTAGGTAGCGACAATGATATTACGCTTTTACTTACATGAATGATAACACTCCTAGTAGTAATAAGCTCTAAAAGAGCTTAAATAACTCAGAAGAACCATGGATTTCTTTAGATTTCTATTAGTATTGTAGTCATCGTAAACCACTTTTGCATTGCTATTATAAATTAAAATTAAGTCGCAATTAAATATACGCCGTAGTTGTGTTATCAAGGTAAGATGTAGTTGGTTTCGTGATATACACAGTAAATCCACAGGCTTACTAAATAAGAATTTTTTTGTTCAATTTACTCAATAACTAACTAACCATAACCACACAACAACTCACAATATATTATTTTTTTTATTTCTCTGGGTCCATTATCGGACAGGCTAAGGTATAAACCATGCAGCCTAGTTTTCGTAGTAACTCTAGAGATGTGTTATGTCAAGAACCCATCAGGAACCTTCGTCCACTGAACGATGCGATTTTTTAGCATACGAAGGGCTGGTATTAAAACCCGTCAACCGTCAAACCGTGCTGAGGCCAACAAAAAACTTAAATATTACTGTCTACCCCAAAGATATTATTCCCTGTTAATTTGACCCCTTTGGGCTGGAGACTTTGGGGCCTTGGGGTCTGGAAGCACGTGCTTTTTATAAACAGTTAGCTTGTCGTCTCATTGAAACAACTGGGAACCCGAGGTCAGGCTATTACACTGGAAAAAGGCTTCGCAATGTCGTACAAAGCGGCAATACTAATACTTTTTTTCATTTCATATAGCACAGTCACATATCTAAGAAAATAATCAACGTACTGAAGATCATAGCGGTGGAATATTATATTAACATGACAATCAGTACAACCACCAAAAAACCGTTAGTAAAAGTGTTATACTCTTTCTTATAAGCCTTTTTTTCTTATAAGTTGACTCGGCACTTCGATCATATATACGAAAGATACACCATCAAAGCTCGAAAAACAGTCCGGCCAAAAAGTGCTTTTTATACGGTAAGTACTGTTTCACTGGCAGTCGCGTGCTAGATCTTGCAATAAATAATAGGTCTTAAGAAAATGCGGTATGGTCAACAATTCGGTATGCAAAGTTTTACAAAAGTGGTGCTGATTACGAAACCATTTCGAGATATTATGTTTTTAAAACATATTTTCTTGAAATTAAATCAAACAAAGCTAAGATGACCGTTATTTTAACAAAATACTGTAACCTTATTTGACCTTCAACGTTATTTCAAAGACAATCGCTTTTGCAGTTTATTAATAAAATATATTGTCGTTATAATTTCATTTGAGATCACAAATTCGTGAAATGTTTTGCAATCAGCATCATTTTTATTAAACATTTTGCTTTATTTCCATGTCGCTACGTGATATTTTCGATCGATGACGTCATTAAGTACAAAAGTTGAACAATCTTTAAAAAATCATAACTTTACAATTACTCATTTTAAATGAAACACATTCAAATTGGTCTTTTATTTTCGTGTTCGCTATTCAATAAAAATATTTAATAAATACCAAAAAAAAAACTTTGCATACCGAATTGTAGAAAAATAATTATTTAATTGTCAAACAGTCTTGTAATTCTCGCGGTCCACTTTTGTGCGTTGAATTTGTATGGAGTGCGGCATCTTTGGTATATATGATCGAAGACTCGGTAGCTCAAATTCATCGAGTTGGAATTCACTTACAAATTCTCTCGAACGACTCGAACAAAAAAAGGGATTGAGGCCATCACTATTTCAAATGTCAATGTCAAGATACGTCAAGTGAAGTGAGGAGTAAAATGAGTTCACTCACTTTACTGCCGATTTATTACTTGTTCATATTCTTTTATTAGTTTGATTTGTTTCATGAATTTTCTTTATACATAAATTAATTTATTGTTGTGTGAATGTGTTGCGATAATTATATGGTAGTAAATAATAGTCAGCTCCAAGCGGGCTTATATTTGAAGTGGGATAGTTAGTTTTTGCTCATATTTTTTCTGCGAATAGTCGTCTGTTGGTTTCAAATTTACAATACAAATACATCAATATTGTATTTATGTTTTTGTGTCCGGTCATATGAACTTTGTTTTTAGTAAGAAGCTTTCAGAGTTTTTGTTTTTTACTTTTCATTACAAGATATTTATTGTTTTGTTGAAACCACCATTGCGTAAAATGGGTCTGTTATCAGAAGGCAATCCATTATCGTGGGATGATACCAAAGCTTTAGCAGACCACGTGCGCGTCCATGGCATAGAACAGTTTATCAATCTACATAATAAACTGCGAGATCGCACTGGAGATGTACTGAAATGGGGAGATGAGGTTAGTGCTTCTCCCATAATTTTTTCTTATGTCTGATCTATTAGTTTATTGTAGGTCAAAAGATAGACTGTAGCATATTTTATTTTCAATGTTTTATTTCAGGTTGAATACATTGTAGTTAAATTTGATGATGAAAACAAGAAAGCTACAGTTAGTCTCAGAGCAGATGAACTTTTAAATAAATTACAAGAAAAGGAACTAGCAGATCCTCAAAGTAAATATATTTTTTTATTTGTATAATTATTCTGTAATTATATTTAATCCATTTATATGGTAACAAGGCAAAGATATCAAATATCAAAAGTAATCTTATAAAAACAGGATGTTATTCTATGTTATAAAAAAACATATAGAGATAGAACTATCTAAACTGGTAAAGAGTTGCAGATACAATCTAAAGAAGTAGAATTGGTATTAAAATTAATATATATTATTGCTATGTACTACTTTTATATTCAACTTGTGGCTAAAGATGTGTACTAGGCCAGTTTATTATCAATACATGAAGCTTTACATTTCCAACTCTATTTTAAGTTTCAGGCTTGCTCTTTATCAAAATATCATCAACTCTCACCTTATTTATTGTACATTGTTTCTTATTTTATGTAAAGTTATGTCTGCTGTAATAAAAAAGCATGGAAAAGACTATCATCTATGCTAATGTTTAAAAAAATAATAGAAACATATTCAATTGATTGGTGTGTTTTTAAGAATTCATTCTATTTCTTATTAGATGTGTTAGATAGAATTAAAAATAATATCATGACAACCAATTATTATCAATGCTAATACACATTTATCACTGTGATTTATCAGATAAAATACAATATTGCATAAGGTTGCATGTTTTATGTGTGTTATGTCTATGGGTTTCCTCTGCTGCCTTCATCAATCAGCTTCTCACTAAAACTTAAGAAAC
Organism: Bedellia somnulentella; assembly: GCA_963576735.1. Taxonomy (NCBI): domain Eukaryota; kingdom Metazoa; phylum Arthropoda; class Insecta; order Lepidoptera; family Bedelliidae; genus Bedellia; species Bedellia somnulentella. Next base: position 12,950,342 of record OY755172.1, on the reverse strand, counting down.
AATGTAAACAAATTAATTTCAAGTGAATTAAAATAAGGCTTGTGTTGTTAAATGAGCACTTGGAAATGCATTAAACTTGTGTTGCTTTTTTCGAATTTACATATTTTAATATTTCTTCTCATTCTATTAGTGAAATAATTATTAAAATCAGTACAGTAGTTTCCAAAATTACCCACAACATATAAATGTTCTCTGTTCATAATATTAATATAGATAATAACTACCACAGCTTGTGAATCTACAATTCTGTAGCCACTTCAAAAGCTAAAAGGGGAATGTCACCTAGCCTTTTCTCGTGAAATTTAGGATTGTTGGTAATTAGTTCCCAACCACATTGTCCACCAAGCACTATTACGTATAGGTAGTAACAATTCTCTATATGACTTGCTATTTCTTCAAATAAAACATTGCACACTTCTGTTAGCCTCAAAATGTATATTTTAGTATGAGTCTCTTGATACTATTAACTGGGTAAGGTTTACTTTTTTAATAGTTAATAATGTAAAAATGCATAATAGTTGTAATTTAAATTAAAAAGATTTCAAATGAATTCACTTAATTCAAAAATATCAACAATTAAATAATTCAACCTCCGAGGGTCCATCCAGTTATTTATTTGGCTATGCAGTTTTATCAGTGTCCAGTAAATCTTTGCAAAATTTAAAAGATCTTCTTAATTTCGCATATCTCTTCAAGATTTTTTTGTTTTACATACAGACAACTATTGTTATAAAACACAGCTCCGGATACTTGCGGCTTTGAAAGATATGAGAAAATAAAAGTCGGTATTTCTGCGGTAGTGCATATAACTTATTTACATATAACTTTTCGTATTATCTTTAAGCGAAAATTTTGCGTGGGAAAAGTAGCAGTTCGTACAAAACGGCGATAAGCCTACCCTATATCACGTGAGTATACTGTATACCCCCAAAGGGGCAGCAGAGGTACTAATTATTCTGAAAATGACGTGAAATTAATGTCATTTGGGTGTTTAGAGACCCATGATTTGATTGGACAGTGCATCCACTTGATAGGGGTAGGCCTATCGCCATTTTGTATGAAATCACTGTCATATGACTAACAACAACTCAGATATGTGAGTTTCCTCACGACACGTTGCCCTCACCGATTATAACCTTGATTTATTAACCGCTTATATGACTAAAGAAAATACTCATTCGTGAAGGCCCCACTCAGGATTCGAACTCATGCCTCCTGCATGAGAAGCGGTGATTTTCCTACTAATCTATCTAGTCTAAAAAATGACAATAATTAAATCATCAATTATCAAATAGTAATTAGTATTATAAAGGAGCGTTGCTTATCAATTATTTCCATAATACACATGAAAACAAAAGATGATACGTTTTCCCATTAATGTACTTTCAGTATAACTACAAGTTGAATGCATCTAAATGCATTTCAATGGATAACTAGCCATTTTAAATATCAACGCACAATGTTGGAAGACTCAGTAGATAGGCAATTAGGCACACGCGTCTTACATATCATGATGATTATAGATTGACTCGTGTGTGTGTTTATTTATTTATTTATTTATTTATTTATTTATTTATTTATTTACACACTCGAAATATAATCTTGACAGATGAAACACCTAATATGATTACATTTCACTTTAAAATTTAACAAAAATCAACACAAAAATTAAAAAACATCAAGAAAATCTTAATTATTTTGAATAACATAAAAATCTCAGAGAAGTATTTGTGAAGTCAATCTGTGAGCACGAAAATAAATCCACTTCCTCTGCGATCTGGCTAAGCGCAACGAGTGCTCGAGAGAGGGGACTCTCACTCTGTAAGTTAGTGCGTGCTGATGGCAAGGAGAACAATCGGCCTCGCCGTCTTCTTAGGGTATTACTAGGAACAGCTAGTTTTAGCATGTTCAAAAGTGTAGGATTATATATTGTACCCCTTAAAATACCAAGCAGACAACGAATCAATGTGAAATCCCTTCTTACACTCAATGAATTGTACCCCACCATACCCAGAACGAATAATGTGGGATACATCAATGGGTAGTAGGGATACACACCGTACATTTTGAAATAAAGAAATCTAATAAATTTGTTCTGTATCTTCTCCACCATGAGGCAATATTTTACTTCATGTGGAGCCCAGACAACTGCGTTGAATTCTAATTTACTTCGGACTAAAGCATTATACATTGACTTAATACATTCTAGGTTCATAAATCCTTTGGCTGTGCGAAGCACGAACCCGAGAATCCTGAACGCATTTTTACAAATATCAACAACGTGATTACGAAAATGCAAATCTGATGTTATTCTCACTCCTAGATCACGTACCTCTTGTACTCGCGGTAAAACCACCCCGTTGATACGGTACTCATAGTAACAGGGACTGCGCTGCCGGCTAAAAGTAATGGTTTCACATTTTTTTATATTTAATTTTAATTTATTTCGGTTACTCCAAAAAACTACCCTATCTATGTCATTCTGTAACAGAATGCTGTCTTCTATAGAATTGACTGGAAGCATGAGCTTTACATCGTCAGCAAACATGAGACATGTCGCACTTTGTATGACGTCGGGCAGATCATTAATCATCACCAGGAACCCAATAGGGCCGATATTAGAACCCTGATTCACGCCCGAATACGTAGGGTACTCGGCAGACACACACCCACGGTAACTTACGAATTGCCGTCTGTCCTTCATGTAACTTACCATTAGCTTTAATGAATGGGGTGTGAATCCCATTTTCGCCAGTTTTGCCAAGTATATGTCGCCATCCACGGTATCAAAAGCTTTTTGGAAATCAAAATACGAAGCGTCAACACATCGGCCTGAATCTACATGAGGAGTCACGTCATTCATAAAATTCAGTAAGTTACTTGTGGTACTGCTTCCCGGTCTGAACCCATGCTGACAATCCGATAGTTGAGTCTTAATACCTGTGTATATTTGGTTTTGTAATGCTGAATCAAAAATCTTAGCAAACGCCGAAAGAATGGCAACCGGTCGATAATTTCGGACATCTGTACTTAGCTTACCTTTCGGAACAGGCACTACTCGCGTGGTTTTCCACATATCCGGAAACGACGCTTCTGCCAGACACAAATTAAACAGAAATAGGAGCGGCTCCTCTAGCACCGCGCGACAGTCCTTCACCACAAACGCAGGTATCCCGTCCGCTCCGGCCGAGGACTTGGCTGGCAGCCGCGCCAGCGCCGCGCGCACCTCGTCGCGGCTGAGCGCGGTGAGATGCACGCGCGCCGCCGCGCCCGCCGCCGCCGCGTCCGCCGCCATCGCGTCCGCGATACTGAGCCGTGGTGGAGTATCTGAATACACCGAACTAAAAAACTTAGAAAACTCCTGTACGCTTTCCTCGTTTGTCAATTCGGTCTCGTTATCACAAATAACCGTCTTCTTTACGTTTTGCCGTTTCGAATTCACGAATTTCCAAAACAGTTTTGGTTCTTTTGAAACAAGGTATTGAATTTTAGATTCGTAATTCGAATAAGCCGTTTTTAAATTTGCTTTCACTCTTGACCTAAGTAACGAAAATTTTTCGTAATCACGTTGTGATCCTGTTTTTTTGTACCGCCTATGAAATTTTGCTTTATCCGCTATGTCCCGTTTTATTTCAGGTGTAAACCACTCAGGATAAGAATACCTGGGGCTTCCCGAAAAAACGGTTTTTCTGTGGAACGCAGTCATCTATTATCTTATTAATTACCTTATAAAAATATTCTAACGCTACCACCGAATCATTAATTACATAAAGGTCTGTCCAGTCTGTCAGTAACATTTTTGTATATAACATAGAAAAATTAGCTTTATTAAAGTTCCACTCCCTTTGAAATGATATATTAATACTAGTATTGCCTAGTAGTTGCGAACGCCCGATGTGATACGATGGCGCGATCGAGGTCCCGCTGCCTACCCCGCCATCCTCGTTATCCCCGCGCTCGCGCTCCATACATACACTCACGCATAGCGGAGGGTGGTGCGCGTCGACGCTGACTAACGGCTCGCTCGACAATGTGACGTATACACACATCTCGTCTATGGGACAGAGGACTAAATCCAAACAGCGCTCTTTTGAATTCATTATTTCGTTCACCTGATTGACTCCACAAAATGCTATAAAATATTCGAAATAATTTAACACTTCTGTTGTGCTAGAATACAGGTTAAAGTCACCTACAATTAGGAATCGCTTTTTGTATTTAAAAGACATTACTTCTAATAAATCAAATAACTTAAAATAATCATCATTGCAACTTTTTGGTGGAATATAAACTACAGCTATACAAAATAAAAATCTGTTATTGCGATATACCGTCGCTCCGACTATTTCGAACCAGTATCCGTCCAGGCCACGTTCGCTCCCGCTGTCGCCCGGCAGCTCCACGCGACGCAGCTCGTACTTCGGCGAGGCGACTAACATCACACCCCCTAACTTCCGCCCGTCGTTCCGGTCACACCGCACTATGCTATAGCCAGACGGTATCAACTCCGAGTCGAACATGGAATCATTGCAACTTGTTTCCGTTAAGGCGAACAAATCAGCTGAAGCAGTAGACAGGTTTATACCGAACTCTTGGAGCTTCGTCCGTAGCCCTCTCACGTTTTGATAAAATATGTATATTTCCTTTGCTGGTTTGCTACTTTGAACGGTCTTTCCGAAACCAGATCCATTCTGCTAACTTCACATCCACAGGCCAGTGATCCGGATTACATACTTCATCATAACGCGTCTCCGGTACTCCTATACTATAGGATACATAATCCCGCTGAGTTTTATGATTTATTCTTTGAACATTATAGTTGCAGTCCCTTCCAATTATACTTTCTATGTGGCTTTTTATACTATCATCTGTAGTAGTCGTTTGTAGCCCCCACACGTGTAAGTATTTTTTTTGTTGTACCCCAGCGATACCCATGGTTGTGTTATTTCCACCTTTTATAATATTTGTTCTTTTATATTTTCTCCCCACTACCTTATTCCAGCCTTCGTTATCAGTATTATTGAACCTTGAAAGTATATGGTGATGAATAGAATAGAAAAATTCTTTGCTTTATTATGATGTGCAAATCATAATTTTTAACTTTTGATTTCTTTGTGTATGTTTGGGTGTAACGAATAGGTTCTGAAACCGATCAATTGATTTTAGATATTTTTTCACCAATAGAATTATACCTTCAGAAGTACCGTAGGCTATACATCAAAACACTAAATTATATAAGGATGGGTAGTGTTAAGAAAAACTTAAATAGTCGAAAAATTACACTACTCGTGCGAAACTAGTAAAGAACAAAAGTGCCTCATTTATTAGTTAACTTTAACAACTTTTTTGTTATACATACTTATTCCATTAAAATGTTTTAGATGTGAAATCGTTGTGGCGACCAGAATACGGCGCCTACATGGTGGAAGGTACTCCAGGTCGGCCGTACGGAGGTCTGCTTGCCCATTTCAATATTGTGGAGGCGAATATGCAGCACCGCAGGAGTGAAGTGACCAAACTATTGCACGAGGGTGAAGCCCTCATGAGCATTACTAATTTTCCAAGGTATTATTGGTTTTTATATTTCTTGCTTTATGTTATGTAAGCCGTATTAATATTTAGTGGTATTTAACAGTAAATTGACGAAATCCATCGATATTTAATTTAACCTACTAAAAGTGGCTTAGTTGGTTTTTGTTTGTTAAGCTTTGGCGCACTCTTTTTGTTGTATTTTCTTTATGTCTTAAATTTTGTGGACCTACCTGTGAAACTATAGCCTGTCCACCATGGAAATAAATTGAAAGTTTAATAAAAGATTTTAAATTTATTTGAAACTAGTGGATCGGCCCAGCTTCGCACGGGTAGCGTTGTTTTTTAAATATCTGAGGTTTCATTCTTCAGTCACTGCTCAAGCATTGTGAAATTTAGCCCAATGTTTTCAATTTATTCAATTTATAGCACTCCCTGAACAGTGTAGTTTGGTGATTTTGAATGCGCTTTTATGAACGCTTCAGTATTTCCGTTTATTAGCAAATTTTGGAATAAAACTCAATGAAGTATTTATAACAATCTAAAAAAAGAAATCTTTACGTGATGTAGGATGCAATTACTGGCGCCATCTAATATGTAATATGTAAATTAGTAACGATTTGGTTTTGGTCACGGGCGCGATGGCTTATTTCATATATAATTTCGGTGTTTCTCTACCGATTTCTATGACTCTTTTTTTATTGAATACGTAATAATGTTACCTTTTTTACCCTTTTATTAGGGATGAATGAGAGTATTACTTGTAAACGTAAGAGTAAACAAATATAATCGGAATGATCCGAACTGCTAAGCTATCAGGAGTTACACGTGTTAATAATCATAATCAAAATTGTTATTGTGAGTCAACCATAAAAGATAGACATATACTGCTGCGGGAATTATTTTAGATAATTTTATGAAAAATACATACATACTGTGTATGTATGTATGTACATACATATACTCACGGCTATAAATCCCTAGAAGGGGTAGCCAGAGCTAAGGAATTAGAAATTCCTCAGCCACATTTGGAAAATTGAGTGGGGAAAGGATGGTAAAGTAAAGGTTGTTGGTGATGGGTCTCCAGCCGCATCGCCCAAAAATCCCTTAAAGCCCCAATACCGTTAGTCGCCTCTTACGTACACCCATCGGTAGAAACGGGGTAGTGCTATTCTAAGCCGACACTACACGGCAAAGTTTATGAAAAATATTTCCGTCATACATGATTTCAATGTAAGTTTAACCATTAAGGCTGCACACGCGACGGAAGCTTAAAAAATGGAGTAACTTCTTTACTAATTCGGTAGGAAACGCAAACACTACTAAAACGTGTAAAAGAAATAAAGGATAGAAGAATTTCGCGCTGGCAGCCATTGACACGGTAGCTCAATTGGCAAGAGCGACGGGGGCGTATACCCGAGGTCGCGGGTTCGAATCCCGCCTGTGTCGAAATTTTTCTTTCCTTTATTTATTCTTTATTTATGGAGTAACTTCTCCCGTTTTCCCAAAATTTCCCTTCACTACTCTGCTGAAAAGTATACTATAACCTGCCCAGGAGTATGAAGAATAATTGTGCCAAGTTTCGTTAAAATCCGTCGAGTAGTTTTTGTTTCCATAAGGAACATACAAACCGACAGACAGACAGAGAGACAAAAATTTTACTGATTTCATTTTTGGCATCAGTATCGATTACTAATCACCCCCTGACAGTTATTTTGAAAATATATTTCATGTACAGAATTGACCTCTCTACAGATTTATTATAAGTATAGATTATCAGGGTTAAAAACGTTAGTTGTATTAAGTTTACCTTAAATTATTATCATGTTTATTTTTAGGTTAGGATGTCCAGGGTTTTTGACGCCTCCACACCAAGCTACTCCTGGCGAAGGTGTCACAAGGTCACTCTTCTTTCCCGATGAAGCAATATATCCCGGACACCCACGTTTTAAGACTTTAACGCGCAATATCAGAGAAAGGAGGGGGGAAAAAGTCTGCATTAACATTCCAGGTAAACTTACTACTATTTTCCTGTGTAGTGCTTGCTTAGAATAGCACTACCCCATTTCTTCCTGTGGGTGTACGTAAGAGGCGACTAACGGTATTGGGGCTTTTAAGGGATTTTTGGGCGATTCGGTTGGAGACCCATCACCAACAACCTTTTAAAGATTAAAGATTATTTATTCAGGAAAAACCTTAATTTCACATCTTTACCCACTCAACTTTCAAGAAGTGACTGAGGAATTTTTTATTAGCTCTGGCTACCCCTTCTTCGGATTTATAGCCGTGATATATGTATGTATGTATTTTCCCGTGTTTGTAGGCTTTCTACAAGGTGAACTAAGTCACCAGCGGCTATTAGGGTGCTAGAAGCTCAAACCTTGTTAGTATTAGTAGTCTTTGCAGCAGACATATTTCAGGGTGTGGTAACGGATCGTCCGACGGAACTAAGCGTCGTATAATTACTTCTCTTTTTTAAATTTGTTACTGTTGCTCGCATCATATTAAATTTCAGTAAACCGTCACTACTCCTTTAGAATGAGTCATACTTAACAATATGTACTCTTTCGAATTTCACAAACATTAAGTTATACAAGTTAGATATCAAGCTCAAAGATATTGAGCAGGATATTTCTGTAATGAGCTGTAGTTCTATAATAAACAGTTCAGATTTATGATAATAATTTATGGTATAATTATACACGATAGTAGGTAATAATTATTGGCGAATAATAATTATAATGTTAAACCAACGAAAGAGAAAGAAATTTTTTATTCATTGGAACAACATAAAAAAGATAAAACTAAAACAATTATATTTGAAGTAGAATGACTAAATAACGATAAAATAAAACTACGATAAATCATGTCACGATAATAGCCATAACCTGCTTAGCAATGTGTGTATAGTTTCATTCAATTTTGCAATATCACGGTGATGATAAATTATGAAGTCTCTATTATAGCGTGATAGAGCATCGTTATTACAATTCTGAGATAATATTATAAAACTTAGGACCAAAACCATTTTTCGAGATAAGTTGTTAAATTATAAGTTGTGAACTCTGATAACCTTTCAATAGTGTATGGAATTCAAATCCCGCTACTAAGAATCACGACTTTGGAAACTACTCACGCACTTCTATGGTCGACAAAGCAACCGTGATAGTTCAGTGGGTAGAACGACACTTATCTTGTAGGTCCAGGGACGGGTCTACACCAATTTGTCTTTTCTAAAGACATTCACTGTGTGGTTATTTTATCATGGTTGTTAACGGTGAGGAAACAAACATGGCTGAGATGTCCTGTTGATAGTTATGTGACAGTATATTCGTACAAAAAGGCAAAAAGTCTGTCCCCTAATACTGTCCAAGCAAAACGTGGGTACTCGAAACACCAGATGACAATGTCACTTAATTTCGGAAGTATTAGTACCCCTGCCAATCCCTTCCGGGATATAGTTGTGAACATTTAAGTTTTGAGTTCTACTTTCGAATCCTTATTCTCTATCGTTGCTATCGCAAAACTGTTGAGATGCTATATTATTGCATATAATATTTTTACTATTTAGCTAATGCGTTATGTAAAAGAATCAAAATTATCATATTACAACGGGTGTGGTTCAGTCCAGAGTGTTAGCTAATTTAGATGTCTGATTCAAAACTCTGTAGTTGTATTCGTTTAGCATAATACGGCAATAACAATTCAAATAAATGAAGAATAAAAAAATCAATAAACAATTCACTTTAAATTATTACATCACGTTTGCATCACGTAAAATTATCTTCCGGAAACCGACATTCCAGTTTTTTCTGAAATAAGAGTGACGGTACGATATGTCTATATCTATGTCGAATTGGTATTGCTATGAGTAATAAAATCATTGTGCAAAACAACTAAGATTACGCAAAGAATAAATATACTTATCTTAAAATTCTTTGGGTAAAGAAAGTACTTAAATTTTTTTATTTTTTTATAATTCATTCAATTTCATTATAAAATATTTGATAAACAATTATTCATCTTGCCTAGTCCTAGTCCGTTGGATTGCATCAAAAATTATACGTAGGTATTACTAAAAAATGTTTTGTATGCATGCTACGAATAGCTTCCATAGTCGAACGGACAGAGTGTTTAGTTCGATTCGCACTTGGCCAATATATTTTGTTTGAATATACTAATTGCGAATGTTTATATATAAACTATTTCCTGATAATTTTAAAGCATAAGAAGTTTTTTAACAGATTCTTTCAGTGTATAGATTTAAGGCTTGGGAAAACCAGAAAGAAAACTATTAAAGTAATAGTGTGAGCGATTTATTTAACTATCAATGAAATGCTACATTTCCAATAAATATGTGTAATATAATGAATAAGCAACAATGTAAAGTGTCAATGAATGTTGTTGGAAATTCCACGGTGTCACACCAGTTCCAACTTGAATAGGTTCCGTCATAGAAAACCTTGATATTAAGTGCTTGTTAGATTACTGAAGTGCACTATTCAAGTAATTTAAATGATGCATAACGTGATTTATTGATTGCATTGTGGTTTTTCATTCAGTCGTGGTTTACTGAATTATGGTTTTTAGGGTTGTATACGATTCTGAAACAGTTTGTTGTTATGAAGTCTTCTAGTATGTTAATTTGTTAGATCATCCTAAAAGCATAAGCAAATTAAACTGTTTCGTCAACATCGACTATTATATTTGCGAGGATCCTGTTTACTTATCATTTATTTACCAGCATTATATCAGCATTATAGTACGTCTACCTTGGTCAGACGCTACGACTCGGTAGAAACAACTTCGACAAAGAGGCTGCAAGACGCATCCAGCTGGGCTGGGCTGCTTTTGGAAAACTTCGGCATATCTTCTCCTCGGCCATCCCACAATGTCTGAAGACTAAGGTTTTCAACCAGTGCGTCCTGCCAGTGTTAACGTATGGTGCGGAAACGTGGACACTCACGGCTGGACTAGTCCAGTAGACTAGTGGACGAGTGTGGGCTGATGATGATGATTATATCATTCCTATCCATTCATCTATGCCAATCATTATTTATTTAAGTATTATGGATAAAGAGATTATTTTTAAATTAAAAACTATCCCAGAGACCCTTCAGGGTGCCCAAATCAAAGATGCTACAATAATATAAATTCTTAAATTTTTGGCTCTCGGCTACAGCACCCTAAAATAACCGTACATGCCGTGTGAAAACAGGGCAGTTGACAACCCTATCTTACACACATAAACAAATGCAGATAATTTGCAGTAAGTATGTGATATGGGTATCACATACTTACTGCAAATTATTATACATACGATAGAATTGGTACGTGCTGTTTGGAATCTTTGGATTTTAAATTAAAATCCCTCATAGATGAAGAAACCTTGGATTCTCGCCACATACTACATATGTAGGCTTGTCATTTTACTGACCCTTTGGGGTCCATCAACCTCAGGCTTAGAAACCCAGCTGGATTGAAAATTACTATTACGCTTGTCACTTTCATACCTTCGAAGAATCGCATACCTTTCTTTATTTTATTGTAACCGCCGACATCAAGATATAATTACCAACGTTTTAGGGACTCTGCCCAGCTAGTAATAAACAGCATTCTCTTTTGCAATAACATCTTTCGTTCGGTTGGTTGGTAATATTTCATAACGTCATCTTTTCCTATTGTCTTGTAACTGTTGTACCATAAAAATTGATATTGTCATAATGAAATGAAATACATTACTTTTATAGCTTTCGTAAAGGCATGTTATATTTGAAATAATCGTCGATTAGAAAATAATCTACTATTAGTATAAGATCCCACTGCTGAATCTCTACGTTCATGGCGTACAGAGTCAAACACACATTTTAACATAAGTTTATGAATAGGAGATTATACTGACAGCTCGCAGCCAGGCAAAAGTGGCCGCAAGTAATTTTAATTTAATTAATGTTTATTATTTTCTGGAGAAAAATTTCGTTCACTTGTTTTTCAAATATAATACCACCCACATGATAAAAATGTATATAGAGAATTTAAAAATCGATAGGTGCCGTTGCACATTTGGCCGCAACTACCTCGCAGCCAGGTATAAACAGGTTATATTTTGGTATGTTTTATACGTTCATATGTTACACGCATGTTTTTTATATGAAATTAAAGCTATTTTTTTCCTTATATGATGATATATGGCTGCCTATGAAAAAATAGCCGCGAATCAGGGTTGCCATCTTTTAAAAACGCGATATTTCCAAGATAAGGAGAATGAGTCCAAGATACATTTATATACAAATAACAATGAAGTCCTTTCACGGCATAACCATTGTACCCAGTGACGCTAAAATGTAATGAAAAAATAACATTTTTTTTTATAAATCAATGTTTATGTGTTAATATACTATAAAAAAAATTATGAAAAAATAGTAATTTTTAATTACAGTTCGTTCAGTCAAAACGCTTGACCACGGAGACTGTCAGAAATTAATTATTATTTTCTTAATATTTAATCGAAGTCAGATTCCCCATTGCTCTCAGAATCGCAGTTGTCATTATCGTCGTCGCATTCAGAATTTTCTTCATCATAAGCAGATTTATTATCTGTGTTACACAACACATTTTCAACTTGTGTCGGAGTTGAACTTCCCAAAAACCATGTTGGTTTCGGAAAACCATCCAAAAGAAGCCAACCATTATTTTCCGCACCAAACTTTAGACAGTCGATCTCAGTTGCGTTGAGCCACATAGAATTGACGAAAATGGTCCGTAGTATCTTTTCTTTTAATGATTTCCAACACGGTAAAATATGGGTTGAATCAAAGGCTCTGATTTTTTTCATGAAAACTTTTTTTTATAAAAAAAAAATGTTATTTTTTCATTACATTTTAGCGTCACTGGGTACAATAGTTATGCCGTAAAAGGACTTCGTTGTTATTTGTATATAAATGTATCTTGGACTCTTTCTCCTTATCTTGGAAATATCGCGTTTTTAAAAGATGGCAACCCTGATTTGCGGCCATTTTTTCACAGGCAGCCATATATCATCATATAAGGAAAAAAAATAGCTTTAATTTCATATAAGAAACATGCGTGTAACATATGAACGTATAAAACATACCAAAATATAACCTGTTTATAGCTGGCTGCGAGGTAGTTGCGGCCAAATGTGCAACGGCACCTATCGATTTTTAAATTCTCTATATACATTTTTATCATGTGGGTGGTATTATATTTGAAAAACAAGTGAACGAAATTTTTCTCCAGAAAATAATAAACATTAATTAAATTAAAATTACTTGCGGCCACTTTTGCCTGGCTGCGAGCTGTCAGTATAATCTCCTATTCATAAACTTATGTTAAAATGTGTGTTTGACTCTGTACGCCATGAACGTAGAGATTCAGCAGTGGGATCTTATACTATATCGTGGCTATAAAACAAACACTATAATATGTCATTGTTATAATACGGGACAAGTACTATTCCGACTCGGGCACTAAAGGTGCATCATTATCAAATACAAAAGCTCCTTCTAAATATTAATTAATTTTACACAAATACTCAAAACATAAGCGTTTATTGTATGGGAGCCCTTCGAAATATTTTATTTAATTCGAATGTTTAGTATCTGTTGCTATAGTGGCAACATAAATACATCACCTGTGAAAAAGTGTGTTCTCTATCACGGTTCGTGAGATAGAGCCTGGTGAGAAACGGAAAAGCGGACAGAAAGACAGTGAATCCTCAGTAATAGGGTCCCCTTTCTCCTTTTTGATACGAAACTTTAGAGACGCACAACTTGATTACAACTATTTAGTTAAAGCTAAAGAACAAATCCATCGCAAGTATATAGTTAATGCTAACGTATACTCAAACCACTCAATACCGCTTACCTCATATACATCATTCATATATTTTGTTAAATTTTGTTAATAAATTCATTTACTCTTGGTTATAGATCTCAAAAAGTGGTATTCAGAGCGCCAGAATTAGAAATCCCTCAGCCGTTTTGGAAGTAGTGGGGAAAAGGTTGTAAAATAATAGATGGTTGAACATGACTCTTCAGCCACATCGCCCAAAAATCTAATAAAAAAACTCTTAACACCCTAACTCGCCGCTTACGGCACTCGTAAGAGGAAATGATTTAGTGCTATTCTAAACCGACACTACACTAAACCAGAAAACCCAGCTCAATATGGAAAATTTATTTAAATACATATACTAACAACATTAGTTCCCATTGAGGAAGGCACATACTATCGAATTATCGATTACCATTTGGTCCGACCCTTCATTAAGTCATAATTTTCGTTATTAATGACTTAATTTCGTTTTCGTTTTCGTTCGACATTATCGTAACTAGGGAATGCAATCCCGCACTAAAATTTCAATTGCTGGATCCCGCGGTATTGAGAGGTTCAATCCCGCGGGATCCAGGTATTTGCGGGATCCCGCGTGTTTTTTTAAAGTAATTGAAAAAAGAGAGGAATCCTGTATCATAAACGAGACTATAGAACTTAAAATGAAAGTAAAAAAGATTATTAAAACTATTTATTAAGTAATCAAATCACTATTCAGAAATAACAATTACAAACAAAGATCAAAAACTATAACAAACAAACAAAAAGCAACTATCCATTATTTTGGAAGTAGCTGCGCAAATGCGCATAAAACATAGCCTCTCAATAGTTTTGTGAAACTATTTATTAAGTTATCAAATCAATCAGTCACTAATTAGAAATAAAATAACTATTACAAACAAACAAAAAACAATTATTCATTATTTTGGAAGTAGCTGCGCATAAAACACAGCGTATCAATGGATTTGTCAGACACATCATGTCAACACATCCCGCGGGATCCCGCACGATTTAGTCGCGGGACTGATCCCGCAAAAATGGTGCGGGATCCCGAAATACCGGGATACCGGGATCCCGGTATTTCGGGATCCCGGTATTGCATTCCCTAATCGTAACCAACTATCAAATTTATCATTGTTATTTTTTTTTAAGTTTAACTTAACTATGTTACATACATACATATACATACATATACTCACGGCTATAAATCCCTAGAAGGGGTAGCCAGAGCTAACGAATTAGAAATTCCTCAGCCACTTTTGGAAAATGCGTGGGGAAAAGATGGTAAAATAAAGGTTGTTGGTGATGGGTCTCCAACCGCATCGCCCAAAAATCCCTTAAAAAGCCCGATACCGTTAGTCGCTTCTTACGTACACTCACCGGAAGAAAAGGGGTAGTGCTATTCTAAGCCGACACTACACAGCAACTATGTTGTATAAATATATTCTCTGAGATAACAAATCATTGAAATGACAACCGGTTTCAGAAATGCTTGCCAAACCAAAGTTAAAAGTTAACTACAATGTTGCTACAAATTTATACTTTACATGGTTTCTTGTGATTCTTTTCTGAGTAATGCATATCTCAATCTGCCTTAACTTCGAAACTTATTTCTCTTTTTATATATCTAAGGTAAGTAATACATACATATACTCACGGCTATAAACCCCTAAAAGGGTTAGCCAGAGCTTTGGAATTAGAAATTCTTTAGCCACTTTGTAAGTTAAGAGGGGAAAAGCTGGTAATAATAAATAATTGTTGGTGACAAGTCTCCAAGCACATCGCACAATAATCCCTTAAAAGCCCCAATTCCGTTAGTCGCCTCTTACGTACACCCACCGGAAGAAATGGGTAGTACTATTCTAAACCGACACTACGCAGCTTTTTACCACTGATAATAACAGTAACTAATACAGTTTTTCAATTTCAATTGTTCCAGTTTTCAAAGACGTGAACACAAAAATCCCGATCGACAGTAGTTCCGCGCTGGCCCCGGGGGTCGCCAAGCCCGACTGCGTGTACATGGACGCCATGGGGTTCGGCATGGGCTGCTGCTGTCTCCAACTGACATTCCAGGCTTGCTGTGTCAACGAGGCCACTACGCTTTATGATCAGCTTGCACCTCTGTGTCCGATAATGGTATGATCCACGTAACATTTTTGACTGTAGATTTCCTTTTCATTACATTCTAGTGGACCGCCGCAGCTTGGCACGGGTAGTGTTATTTTACGAACATTCAAGGATTCTTCAATCTTTGCTCACCGCTCATGAAATTAACTTGATAATATAGCCCAAAACACTCCTGAATAATGTAGATTTTACTTAGTGTATTCCAATGTTTAATATATTTTTAAATTCCGTATTTGTTGTGGCTAGGGTAGTATCTTTGTCGTATTTCTGAAGATACCTATCACTTGGACTAGTCCTGCTATAGTGCATAGTAAAATATAGGTAGCTATTCTCGCGGTTGTAATTTCACAAAGAGGTAGCCAGGCTCCAAAATTAGCAACTCTTCACCACTTTGGTAAGTAGAGAAGAGATGTAAAGTTACTGCCTGTACATGGACACCATGGGGTTCGGCATGGGCTGCTGCTGTATGCAACTGTCATTTCAAGCTTGCTGTGTCAACGAGGCCACCACGCTTTATGATCAGCTTGCACCTCTGTGTCCGATAATGGTATAAATGAGAAAACTAGAACTCAATATTCTATACTTTAACATGTCACCCTCTGGACGAAGTCATCTTAAATTCCGTGTACTCACGCATTTCAAGCTGCAATATCCTTTCAATTTGGTTAAGATTTTACAAGTAAATTTAACTATCCCCGGGATCAAACCCGAGACCTCTGGTTCGAAACCGAGCGCACTTAACTAGGAGGCAGATAGATCTAAATGTTAATAATTGTATTCATTAATTCCCATTTTTTGTCTTAGTCAAGATGGTAGACTATAACTTATACAGTTTAAAATATTTATTTTTGTGTATATATGTTGTACAGCTGGCATTATCAGCCGCATCCCCGGTGTACCGAGGTTTCCTCACGGACGTGGACTGTCGCTGGAACGTGATCGCAGCCTCCGTGGACGACCAAACACATTTACACACTCTTTCAATATAACCCATTCAATCTAGCCTATATAGAGTCCATGTAATGTTGTACAGCTGGTAATTTCAGCCGCATCCCTGGTCTTCCGTGGTTTCCTCAAAGATGTAGACTGTTGCTAGAACTTGATCGCCGCCTCTGCGAACGACCAATTTAGTCAATAAGTTGTATTACTAAGGGGTTTACTTATTTGATCTGTGTCATGCTATATGACTCGTATGCCCGTATAATTTATAGTTATAATATCTTGTACAGCTGGCATTATCAGCCGCATCCCCGGTGTACCGTGGTTTCCTCACGGACGTGGACTGTCGCTGGAACGTGATCGCCGCGTCCGTGGACGACCGTACTCGTGAGGAACGCGGACTTGACCCGCTGAAGGAAAACAAGTTTCGTATTCACAAGTCGAGATACGATTCCATTGACTGTTATCTGGCGCCGCAGCATGAGAAGTAAGTTGATACTGTATCTGTATTTATGGGAAGAAATCACCAACATCATCATTAACATTCCTTAGTTACTTTTGGAAGTTGATTGGAAAGAAGCTAGTAAATATACACCTTTATTTTTAACAATCATTGCCCGCTTAACTAGAAAAAGTGACTGAGGACATACTTTTTCTGAAATTCCACTAATCCCTTTTTGGGATTTATAACCGTCCTCTTATCTTTGGTCGCCTCTTACAACACTTACTCAAGATATTGGCTAGAGCTATTCTAAATCGACACTGCACATCAAATATTATTCAATAAATTGTGTGCTGTGTTTGATAAATTATTTTCTTGATAGCTATACAAAGGCCGAGTACTTTAACGAATGAACTGACTATTTTCTGCGCAACTATTGAATCGTTGTACTAGACGGTACTTTAGTGGACTCCTAGTCGTTGTTGTGAGGTAAATTAAGATGTAGCATGGCCTCGACATCCGACGAAAAGTGAGGTTCCAAAAGGCAAGATATTGCCGAACTCACCATTGACAGAGTTGCTTTGTCCTAATGTTAGAGAAAGCAGGCATTCACAAGCAAATAACTTCAAAAGCTCATTGAAAGGTTACGTCGCCAGACGCAGCATCTTTTAGTTGTGAACTGTTGGACCTTGAAGAAGAACCAGCTATGTATGTTGTATTAACTTATCAATAAGAACCAAAATTTTGATGATAACGTACAACTCATAAACTGAGTTATAAAAATGTGTTTTGTCAATCCTCACCTAAATTTAAATTTTATGAAGTGTACAAATTCTAGCCCCATTTTATTTCTTTATTAACCGGAACCGACTCTAATCGCTATGATTCATGACAAATAAAGCTATGAATGAATTGTTGATAAGACGTACTAAAATATTGTTAATATATGACGCGTAGGCAAAAACAAACGACCGTACACCGTATTTTTCCAAGGGAGTCCTATAGTTCCTTATTGATCTTTAAATGCTTGACTAACTAATCTGCCTTCCAACCTGTTTGTCTACGAAACCGTTCGTTTTGAACTCTGGATACACAATTTTGTGTTGTTAACATATTGTTCATCGCATATAGCATAGCCGAAGGAGTTGTCGCGTTACGGATGCTCCTAAAAATAACGTGGAATATTGTTATCCGGTGCACAGACAGAGTTTTCATTTTCTCCTGGACAGTATAATTACATAGGTGATCGTAAGAGGCGACTAACGACTCAGCAGTGTACAGACGATTTGCACTTGCTTATTTTTTTTTAGGACAACAATTTTATGTCTACATTTCCCAATTTATTGTCCTCAGATACAACGACATCCAAATCACCCACGACCCGGCAGTGTACCGACGATTGCGCGAAGGAGGCGTCGACCACTCTCTAGCTCTGCATGTCGCGCATCTCTTCATACGCGACACCGTCTCGCTCTTCTCCGAGAAGGTCAACCAGGACGATAAAGTTGATACGGACCATTTTGAGGTGAGTGTTGTGATGAATGTTTGAAGATATTGGCATGTAGCCAATTTGTAAATGGGACATTTATTCAAAGCTACTAGTATTATAGTTAGTGGTATGTATTATAGTTTTCTTTGAATGTCAATACATGGTGTAGTTTTCAACTGTGAATAGGTGGTTGTTCTAAAGTACTTGCTATAGAAAATATCGTTAGTCACAGTTAGTCAAGATTTCTAATTGGTGTTATGTTATGCGATAATGAGGTATGCGAATGAAAAATTAGGCATTTCCGGAATGTTTGTAAATTAAAAATTTAAGACATACTATCATCCGGATAAAAACCACGTGGTTTGGTCTGGTGATCACACCCCTTGTCACACAGCGGCGCAATCTTGCACCTTGTGAAACTGTCGTCAATCGAAATAGACACCTAACCCATGCTACAATACAATTCCATCGACAGAACATCCAATCGACCAACTGGCAGACAATGCGTTTCAAGCCAGCACCTCCAAACTCCTCTATCGGCTGGCGCGTAGAATTCCGTCCTTGCGAGGCCCAACTGACTGACTTCGAGAACGCCGCCTACGTGTGCTTCGTGGTTCTGCTCACCAGGGTCATACTGTCGTATCAGCTTAACTTCGTTATGCCTATTAGCAAGGTAACGATACTATCTATTTGTTAGTAGTTTGGGGGGGAGGGGTATCTCGAGATTTACAAATATGTTAGTTTTATTTTAAATATATTTGGTTGCTGGTAGAAATATTGATTGTTCCTTAGTATCTTTGGTTAAATACTCTTAAAAATCAAACTCGAATGTTTACGCCGTATATAAGAAGGGGTAGCAGATATACTAATATTTCTGAACATCACTTGACATTAATGTCACCTGTTCAATTAAAGCATAGATTTTTTTTGCCTGTAGCATTAGTAACAAAATAAATTATAAATATCTTAACATTGGAAATTAAATTGAAAAATAATATTAATATATCTAAAACAGGCAATAATTACTGAAAGCAGCGTTTTTCGTTTTATATTTTCGATATATTAAATAAACTAAAATGACTTAACAAAAACCATTTATATATTTTAATGCATTTTTACTTTGGGTCAACAAATTAACTACATATATAGGTACATGCTAATCCACACCCCAACGGAGCAGGTTATTTACAACTTTTAAAGTGGAGTGAATAAAATGCAGGACAATGTAAATATAAAGATGACAATGTTCACAAAACAGGTAGACGAGAACATGCAACGCGCCCAGAATCGTGGCGCGTGCATCAACGAGAAGTTCTGGTGGCGGCGCGACGTGGCTGCCACGCCCGCGCGCACCGACACCGCTCAGTACGAGGAGATGACCATCAACGAGATCGTCAACGGAAAGGTATGTTGTCGATTTTATTAATGTAGCGGACAGTCGGTTGTGCCTATTAAAAAATATTTAAAGTCATGGAAGAAACTACGAAATGCGAGAACTCGACAGCGACTGCGACAGAGTTCAATTAAACAGAATTAACAAATTAACAGAACCGTTACGAATGAATAAATATATAGTATTTTCTAAGATTTTCACGATTACACATTATAATTAAAACAACTATTGATTTTCGGATATTTTAATCGCGTGTTATTACATTATTTTTAAAGCCCGACGTTTCGAAAGCTTTTCAGTTATTATGGTGTGGAGGAAAAGGGAAGATCTTCCGCCAGGCGGTGGTATGCCTGGAGACCGCGGTCCAACTGTATTAAGTTGGAACTTGTATATATAGTAAAATGTTTTTTAGAAACTTCGATTGCGCGATGTACGATTTGTATGGCGAGTCTTGATGACGAGTGTGACGTATATTGCTTCGCTACGTGTTGCTGTGGAATGTGATTCTTCTTGCACTGTCAGCGTTTCTATGTAGTGCGCGTCATTGTGTACTGACAGCGCGTCGCTACAATGGTCACAGGAAGACAGGCGTTATTTGTCATTAAACAGTACTATAAAATTATTAATACTAACTACCTTCACAAAATTTAAGTTACATTTGCGTTTAATATTTACTATGTACAAAAAGAGCTAATGTAAGTAAGCAAATGTAACTTAAATTTTGTGAAGGTAGTTAGCATTAATAATTTTATAGTACTGTATAATGACAAATAATACCTCAGTCTTCCCGTGACCATGATAACTGAAAAGTTTTCGAAACGTCGGGCTTTTAAAATAATGTAATAATACGCGATTAAAATATCCGAAATAAATAGTTGTTTTAATTGAATAAATATATGTATAAATAAAATAGTGTGATTGCCGTGTAGTGCCGGCTCAGAATGTCACTAGCCCTTTCTATCCAGGGGTGTCGTAAAAGGCGACTAAGGGTATGAGGCTTTTTAAGTAGTTTTGGGTAATGCGGTTGGAGACCCATCACCAACGATACTTTATTTCTACCATCTTCTCCCCTATCAACATTCAAATGTGGCTGAGGAGTTTCTAGCTCTTAAGCTCTGGCTACCCCTTTTTGGAGATTTATGGCCGTGAGTACATATGTCACCTATGTGGATAATTGATTATAGACCCCAAATTTTGTTGGACTTATGTTTGTGCTCATATAAACTTATTAATACCAAACACTATAACTAAATAACCCATACGACCCCAGGACGGCTTCCCAGGCCTGATTCCCCTCATCGAGTCCTACCTATCTGGTATGGACGTGGACGCAGACACCCACTGCTCCGTACAACAATACTTGAAGTTGATACAGCGTCGCGCCGCAGGAGATGTGCCCACTATGGCCGCTTGGATACGGCACTTTGTTACTACGCATCCGCAGTACAAGTAAGTACCTATTGGTGTAAAGATAAAAGTGTTACAAGATATTAAGGAGATGTTAGGGAGATCATTCTGAACAACTTTTACTATGCGATTAACTTGATTAGAGCAACTTGGTTTCAGAGCTCTCGGCACAAAATGTTCTTTTGATTTGTTAACCCCCTTTTCTGCAGGGTGAATTGTATACTGCACTCATTCTATATCACCTTTTAAATTCTGGGTTAAATATACACAGCTAAAATGTTTATTCATTCGCTCCAGCTCACTTACTACTTCTGCCTCTTCATCTAGTGAAACTAAACATGCTCTCATAAGGGATACTCTATACTAAATATGACATAAGTACATTGAGCAAACACAATTTCAACAAAACGTTCAAGTAGACTCAAATAGTAACTATATTTTTTTCCGTTCCAGACAAGACTCGGTAGTGTCAGAGACCATAAACTACGACCTCCTTAAGATGGCTCACAACATGGAAACAGGCAAAGTGTCCGCCCAAACTCTACTAGGTGCCACAACCACCTCCAAAACCAACGAAGACATTCCCCAAGCATTCACCAAGATGCTGACCAAGGACTGCCCGTAACACATGACTTAGCCAATCCACAGTGCCTTCAGAATTCGATACTAGAACCATAGCTGTATGATACGGTTTGACAGTTAAATTAGAATGTTATTAAATAATTCATTAGTGTATCAAAAACTAAGCTTTAATGTCGGATGGTGACTATCTGATTGTTCGTGATTCTATTCTACAGAGTTATGGTATTCATGCAGACTTGCCTCATTCTTGTTTAGAGGATCTAATAATTTTATTTATTACAATGGACAGTACCATTTTCTTTGAGTAATTTTTGATTGAGTGTCTTGATAATTCCACTTATGCAGGACAAAATGGATGTAAAAATGTGACATTCAGATTATTTGTCACATTTTACATTTCTAGCTGATATAAAGGAATAGAAGATACTGCAAGAAGCTAGTAGTAAATTGCCTTAGGATTAACCATAATTATTTATGATAAAATATATATAACTATCCCGTTCAAATCCCTAAGATCAAATGCTTTTGTTGAAATTACTTATTATATTTTCATATTTTACACAGAATGGAATAACCTCTATAACAATGAAATCTTCGACATATTCAGTTCTTAGCTTCAATTTATATCTACAGCCATTTGGTTGATTCTGATGTAATTCAGCTAGTGGCAAATACTATTAATACACAGTGCAATATAATCAAGGCATTATAAAACTGCCCATTTATAATGTTGAGATACAAGGTAAATGTATTCTATACAATATTCAGCCATTAGGTTTACTTAGGAGCGTTTTATTCTTGGTTGTGTATTCTCAAAGAACTTATGTCTCTTAGACATTTTATAATTCTGCCCTGAATTTTTATCGTGATGGCAAAGCAACGTTATGCCGAAATGTTTACTAAATGAATTTGAATCTAGATTAATATTTTATCTATATTTAGTTTTTTACTTTGGGTCTGGGCAGTTACTATTATTTTAATATTTTAAATTAATTTAAGAATTATAATTAGATTGTTGCAACTACAGAACACAAAATAAAAGGCTAGAACAGGCCTAATCTGCATTTTGCCCAGTAACTGCGATCGTCGCAGTATAAAAAAGAAATACTCTATACGGGTGTGTAAGCAAAAAGAGAGCAACATAGCCTCACTGTGGCAAGTTTTGCTGTTTCATAGACAAACCAAGTGACAAGTGTTACAGGCATTATCGTCTAACCGATGAAAAAATTTGGTCTTTACATTCATATGTACACAGATATAAAATGACACTTGTAGATATTATATGCTTTGATAGATATATGCTTTTGCTCATATATGTGTAACCTTCTCCGATGATCTTTCTAAACATTTATTATGTGTTCTGTGGTTGCAATATTATATTGAAATGTGATAGCAATGATAACGTCACAAACAAACGGAACGTTTACATGCTCACAAATTATACTATTGAAATTATCCGTGAAGTTTGAAATGGTGGATGATGGATGAACCATATTTAGTTGTATTCATCTTATATTTTTGTATCTTAATGCTAAAGGTTAATGTGATAAAACCAACTCATTTCTGACATGAAAGTTGCCTCACATAATTGTAACCTTTTAGGGATAACTATGCGTGTCAATGAAAAAAATCACTGGCATTTTATTCAGTCTATGGTGCACATTGTGGCGAAGCCACCTTTTGTTATGTGTTTTTGCATAAACCCCAGTGGGCGCCATGTGGGTAAAATGACAGTTTGCAATCGAAAATTATAAAATTAATCGACTTTTTAACCGTGTGCATTACATACTGTATTCATATCAAGTGCTCAGATACGATCATTCCTATAGTTTCCTACAGTAACTGGTGACGGCGCGGCGTCAAGAGTTTGAAAAGTTTGAAGCGCACAGTTAAACAATTGTGAACTGCACGAAATTTGTATATTGAGTATTTGTATTTATTATATATATACACATGTCACAAAGTAGTTAACCGTGAATCTCTGGAGCTAACCAGCCATACATGGCCTACCAATATGTGCAGATATTATTTAGTATTATGTTATGGTGCGATACAATGTATTGTTTGTTATGTTTACTTTTTATATTATTTCATATTTTTATGTGGTTGACTTGATCTTGGATTATACCAAATAAAGGTATTGTAAATTGAGAGTAGTATTTATTTTTGATTCAACTGTTCCATTCTTGAGTCCCTTTTAACTCATCTATTTATTAACACGTATTTTCTCAAGCAAAACGTGAGGAGACCCCTGTGGCATAAGTTATATGACAGTAGTAGTAAGACAGTGTATTCCTACGAAATGGCAATAGACCTGCCCCCTATCACTTGAATACACTGTCTAAGCGTGACATGGGTACTCTAAACATCAGATGACATTGACACGCGATGTTCAGAAGTATTAGAGTTGAGTATTTTCTCATTGAAATATGTATCTCAAATCATTAAATTTAGTTGCTGAGCCAAAAATTAGACTGGTGTTATACAACCCAAACCTAACATTTTTTTTCTGATATACATGTGAATTACGTATGTAAATAACCAAAGGAAATATACTCAATCGAACAGGGAAAAAAAACAAATTAGAATCATAATGTAGAAATATCATAGTCTTACTACTAACTAGTGCCTAACGAACTTTTGGTCTAATGGTATAAAGTTGAGTTCAATGTGAATTTAGATGAGAGCTGGCGTTCACTTAATGGACTGTTATAGCCTGTCAACCTATCTGTGGCGGTAAAAAGAGATGGGCGCGGAGAGGTTACCGAGCACGTCGACTTTTTACTTGTTGGTACCAGGGTGTTATATAATCATAATCAGCCAATAGACGTCCACTGCTGGACATAGCGTAGGCCTCTCAGGGTGCCTTTCCACCAGAGATGTGCTATGCTATGGATGCGTATGATATCCACCAATCAAATTCCTTGCTATATATATATGCTACGTGCACCAAGGAACATCATTGGTGTATATCAAACGCAACCGTAGCATAGCTATTTAGCACATCTATGGTCGAAAGGCACCCTTAAATTGCTAACAGACAATCGAACATGTACGGCCCGCACCATCGCACTGTGCGGTGCGCTCTAGCCTACAGACGATCGCACTGTGCGGCCCGCACCATCGCACCAGTTCACTGAACTCCAGATGGCCAGTCGTATTGTGGCTAGCACTGCGTGAGGACGTCGCGACATGCCGCCCATTCTCTCTAAACAAGCCAAAGTTGCATTAGTGGTGGCAAGTATCGTTACAACATCGCCATCACATACCCAAAAAAAAGAAGAGAATGCGCAAAATTTTATCTCAGAAACAGACAACAATACAGTCATATGAATCTCATAAGAGATCTTGATGATGAAGATTTTCGTATATATCTTCGAATGAGTTCCGAAGCATACCATGAATTGTTAGATCTTGTGAAACCACATATAACTTAATCCGATACAGTTATGCGAGAAGCTGTGACTGTCTTCCATTTTTCTAATAGGATTTGGAATGCTTGGTTTCATACTTCTTTATTAAAAAAAGAAAAGAGAGATTTTTATTTGTTGCTGACTAACAAAAAATACACAAAACATATACAGAAATAACAAAAAAAGTACAAAATTCATTTTAAAAAAAAGTAAAATTAAATTAAACAAAACAAACAAATAAAACAAAAATTTATTTTCTTTTCATGTCATGGCTTACGTCAGCAACAAAAGAGCACCTGGCTCAGCATTTTGTTGTGAGTTATATTACAATACAGAGTATGCGCCGTATCCCACAAACATGGAAAGTCTTTATATAAATCTATAATAGCTATTTTCTCCGTGTTGAAAATATCTTCATTACGTTGTTGCTCGGAATCTATTATTGAAATACGTCGCGCATGTTGCGCGTACGGTAGCACAAAGAAAGGCGACTGGACTGAAAAATGGTGCGGTGCGCCGTCCACACGATCGGATTGGTACGGAGCGTACCACGTACGTAGCGCGTTCGATGCGCAAGCGCTTCGAACCAGCCCGCACCAATATTAATAATAATTATGTGCGGCGAACCACGCTACACACGTTCGTTTTTGGTACGGCCCGTACCACGAACACTGGTGCGCGCCGTACATGTTCGATCGTCTGTTAGCACTTTTACAAAGGTTTCCAAAACGACCGTCGACCGACTGCGTCGTCCGGTACGTTGCGGCTTCAACAAATGCTTGGAGATCCAACGGCCGTCAGTTCAGCGTGCAATGTAACTTATAGCTCAAGTTAGCTATGTCAGTTACCCCGGTACTTTTACGGATCTCCTCGTTGTTCCGGATTCAAGCACGTAGTGAAACTCCTTACGTAGCGTTATTTAGAAACCACAGAGTAAACCTCAAATCGTGGTTTATGTGATTAATCCATTAACCGTGCCGTATGTTGATTATAATCGTATAAATTTGGTTTCGATCCGAAAAAAAATCTTATGGCTTCGATTCGATCCGAAAACAGCAACTTCGTATGATTGCCGATTCGATATTTCCAAGTTTCGGTGTTATGGCACATCCCTATGAATGTTGTTTTGATTGTTATTCTTAATGTTTAGTTTATGTTTACTTTATAGTACTAGCTTCTGAACAAGTTACAAATAGTATTTAACAATAATTTAAAAGCAGCAGGCCCCAGGTAATTACTTTAAGATAGTGTGATATATGTGTATTCACGTATCGGTCCATTCAGATTTAAAATTTAAAACAAACCCACCAAACACACCTCACATATTTAGACTACAAATTCTCGGCAAAATTATCATTGAACACGGGCACATAATCGTTAGTGAATTAAGTATTCATATTTTAAGTACGATTTACTTAAGTACATCATTAAACTAAGAATAGTAATTAGCGTTAGAATAACGCTTGTTGTGATATGGTTAGAATGCAGAGTCTAAAATGGTAACACTATCGATGAATCACACCTGCCTGGTGATGTCATTGGGGTTAGTGGCTGGATTGAATTCGTACCTCGTATGGTTATCGGTTTAGGTGTTCGCAACTTCGCCGCTCGATAACTGATTACATTTACCATTCACTTGCTGTACTGTACCTTGCTTTGAATTCAATCGTAATTTCAGTTTCAGTTTGTCTGTCGAAGTATTAGGTGCCGGCCGGTCTGTTAAATATCAATCATGGATTCCCAATTGATGGCTTCTCAAATCTCAAAGTTTTCGTCCAGATTTCTGAATGTAAGTATTTAAGTCATACATTTATTTACATTTGTATGATTTATCTGTATTAATTTATAAAATGGCATGCTACTGCAATATTACTTTTAAAAATCATAGTGTTTTTTTTATATATCAGTATAAATAAATAACAATATTTGGATGTGTTTTATTTAAAAGCTACCTTAAAAACCAACCAACAAAGACTTTAAGTTAATATAAAGAATCTAGCTTAAATTATGAATTAAAATTAATTGTGAAACCATGTATCAAAAAGATAACAGTCTGTCCATTTTCAGCAGATAAGATATTTCATATTAGATCTTGTTTGGCAGTTTGTCCATATGTGGTGTTGTATTTATTCTATCAAAACTATGTAGTAAATTCTTTCCATAACTTAAATAACTTACTTTTGATTTAACATATTTTATAGGCAAGGACCTTTTCAGATAAGGATCTATACTAATGTTGTGAAACTGAAGAGTTGTTTTGCTAGAACATGTTAATCTCAGGAACTAGTTGATTGATTAAAAACTTTCTGATTTAATTCTCTGATCCAGTCATTTAAAACCCATGTAAAGCTGGCACATGTTGCTAGGGACATATAAAAAACATTCAACACTAAGGAATGCAAATATACTAGCATTATGTGAGAGATGAGGGATTTGTTTTAAATAATCAATAGTTGCTTAGTAAATGAAACTATTCTATTTTCTATTTTAAAAAAAAAACTTTCAGTTATCTGGTGAATACATTATAATGGTTTTGAAATTCAAATTTATCTACTCTTATTTCTAAAGACCAAATACAATCCATTGACTGACATTACACAGATATATAAATGTACTTTCTTTCAAATCATTTGAATTTTATACTTTTTCTCATAGGAATTGGACACTACAAAGAGTGTTGTATCCTCTCCCCTGTCAGCTGAGATCCTCCTGGCTCTCCTCACACTTGGTGCCACTGATGAGGCACATTCTGAACTGCTGAAAGCTCTGGATTTCCCTAACAATGAGCAAGTGAGTAAATATTTGATGGTCCGGTCCAGATATAATAAACACTGTCCCTGTAGTCTCTGTTTTGATATTTTGGTACCTAATATAGTAATTAATATCATAGTTTGTGTTGTCATGTTCACAACAATCTAAAAACCTAAAAATGTTTTTCTTTTATATAAAAAAGATATTTTTTTTTAATTTAAAGTTATGTATAAATAGACAAATGTTCAAGGAAAAGGTGAGTGGTAATTAGCATCTTTTTTTAGAGTTAGTGATCAAAAATTCTATAGAAATTTGTCTAGTTTCAGTTCAATTCTGTGACATAAGTTAATAAGAGGTGGTACTGCGGTTTACTATACTAAGAAACTTAATTATTTGTTTATTCCATACAGATACGAGAATCTTTTGCATCATTTTCTTCCAAATTGAAGTCCGTGGAAGGTGTCACCCTTAACATGGCCAACAAAATATATCTGAAGGAAGGCCAATATGAATTGATGCCAAGTCTAAAGGATGATGCCGTAAAAGTATTTGACGCTGAATTTGAGAAAGTTAACTTTGCTAACAGTGTCCCTGCTGCTAAGTTAATTAATCAATGGGTGAGTATTATCATATGTTTGATTCATTATTGCGCTATCAGATGACTAATCTGACTGTTGATAAAGCAGTTAAAAGTACAATTATTTTTTGTAAATAAATTAATTACTGTTTTATAACTATTACACCTATTATTTGTGTATTATATTTAATATTTTCAATATTTGGCGCTAATGTTAATCAATTATTTTTGCGTTAATATTTGATTTTTTTTATTTTGCTAACACAAATACAATTTATATTTTTCAGGTGGAAGACAAAACCAACAATCGCATTAAGGATCTCATTAAATCAAGCTGCCTAAACAGTGACACCAGATTAGTGCTTGTCAATGCATTATACTTTAAGGTGATGATTTATTGGTTTAAATATTTAATATTTTTGTATGGTTGTTAAAGAAAGCAACTAATATATCTGGGGATTCTACGTCATTAGAGAACATTTTGGAATAAGATAGAAAGGAGGATGGAAACTAGTTATTATTTA
Organism: Bedellia somnulentella; assembly: GCA_963576735.1. Taxonomy (NCBI): domain Eukaryota; kingdom Metazoa; phylum Arthropoda; class Insecta; order Lepidoptera; family Bedelliidae; genus Bedellia; species Bedellia somnulentella. The sequence goes on along the minus strand of OY755172.1, from coordinate 12,921,312 downwards.
ACTCTCTATATTTTCCCTCAAATTTCAAATGTAGTTAAGGAAACTGTAGCTTTTAATTTCTAATGCTTGAAATCCGCTAGGGCTAAGTGGAGAGCAAAATAAACATAAAAATATTAATTCAAGTAAAACCAAAAGCACTTATTAAGTATCATAATGCTATCAATCTTTAGCACTTTGCCCACTGCTTATTTGGTTACCCAATCAGGAAGTAAATAGCAAATAATGCTAGGGGAGAAAAGGTTAGCCATTGCAGATGATTTTCGCGCTTAAAGAACACAATATTAATAAGCTCTATCTAAGCCTTTTTGGTGTTTTTAGCCGTGAATTAAAATTTTGACTTAATTTCGTAACATATCTTTATTTTAGGGTACCTGGAAGAATAAATTCAATGAAAGATTTACACAAGACCTACCATTCCACATTAACAAAGCCACGACGGTCAATATTCCTATGATGTCACAGGAGGACAGCTTCAAACTGGGTTTCAGCGAAACATTGCAGGCTCAGGTGAATAAAGAATTCTTCATTCCTTGCTGTACAAATTTCTATTAGGTTGAATTTTTGTATAAACTAATTTTTACTGTTTATGTAATTTTTCACTTGCTATGAAACTAAGAGCTAGTGAACTCTCCAATTAAACGCCGGGTATATTTTTTTCCAACTTTACAATGTATGAATAATGTTAGCTGTCTAGTGTCGGCTTAGAATAGCACTATCCCATTTCTTCCGGCGGGTGTACGTAAGAGGCGACTAACGGACTTGGGCTTTTTAAGGGATTTTTGGGCGATGCGGTTGGAGACCCATCACCAACAACCTTTATTCTACCATCTTTTCCCCACTCAACTTCCAAAAGCGGCTGAGGAATTTCTAATTTCTCAGCTCTGGCTACCCCAGAGCTGAGAAATTAGATCCCGTTAGGGATTTATAGCCGTGAATATATGTATATGTATGTAAATAATGTTAATCAGCTATTTCAACCTTACAGGAACAAGTAATAGCTTGCAAAATTTTTCATTTTAAAAATACAAGTATAGATGATGTGTACGGCACAGACGTGCTACGAATTTCTAGCTTCACAGGCACACCGTTTCTTGAAAGTTCATTAACTCTTACTTTATATGTCCTGTTGGTTATAAGGGTATCCAATATCCATGTGCACAGTGTTTGGTGGACTTTATAAGATAATTAAAAAACTGTAAACCGAAATTATCAGAAGTAGAAATATTAAGACGGTTTAAGTAACATTTATTCAAAAATATATATTTTAAAATATATCTTCTGTTCCTAGCTTCTGGAGTTACCCTACGTGGGTAACAACGCCAGTATGTTAGTGGTGCTACCCAATGACATCGAAGGTATTGACGCGGTCATAGCGAAGTTGGCTGCGGGCCACGACCTCACCAAAGAGCTGGAAGGCATGCGCTCTACCAAAGTCAAGGTCACTTTGCCCAAGTTCAAAATTGAAACTGAGATCGATGTTAAAGCCGTTTTACAAAAGGTAACTTTATTAAGGTAAATTGACACGGTGGCTCAGTTGGCAGAGCGTCTCGGGGTGTATACCCGAGGTCGCGGGTTCGATTCCCGCCTGTGTCGAAATTTTTCTTTCCTTTATTTATTCTTTATTTATTAGTAATAATCCCCACATGAGGTTTTCATGAACAAAAAGATTTAAATTAGGTAACTTTAGTTATTTCTACATTTTTTGTTTGTCTATTAAATTTATCATTCGGTGTATACAGCAATATCATTAAATAAACACTAAATAATGACATAGAGTCATTAATAAATTTTTACATAGCGATATTATATCTTTATTATATTACTCAATATCAGAAGATGAGATAGTTTTTCTGACCTGCATGTAGATTGCTATTTGATGACAAAAGAAATATTAATATTTAAGTTTCTTAATTAGTTACCAGCATCAGATAATCCGTCTACACCTACAATACACCTACACACCAAAACACATAAATATTTTACTAATTATTTCATAATTGTCTCCGCTTTCCAGTTGGGTATCAACGCTATATTCAACGGGGTAGGTCTCAAAAACATCCTGTCCAACCACGAACCCCTGTTCGTATCTCACGCCGTACAGAAAGCCTTCATCGAGGTGAATGAGGAAGGAGCTGAGGCGGCTGCGGCCACCGGTAAGTCAATTATCAAAATTCCACATGAAGTGGGTATTACATGATATGGTAATGAGAGAACGGTAGCGAGTGAATGTGTAGTGTGATAAGCTATCTTAGTCTTACTTAGCTTAGCATACTTTTTATACCATGTCTTGTAGTACCCATTCTATATTGCAATATAATTTCTGGCTGCCTCTATTGTTTTTTTATACATAGGTTTATATTCATTTTCTTGGTGCCTTATCTTAATTTATAGGTAAATTGTCACATACACGTACTTATGGCAAAAAATCCAAAAAAGGGGTAGCCCAGAGCTTAGTATTAGAAATTCTTCGGTTGCTTTTGGTAGTAGAGCGGGAAAAGACTGTAAAATAAAGTAGAGTTGACATAGCCCAAACAATCACTTATTAAGCCACAAAGTCTCATATGACACCCGCGGGAAGAAATGGTTTAGTGGTATTCTAAGTCGACACTTACTTAATAATATATTCGTAAAATAATGAAATGTTAAAAGTAATTATAGAAGCGCTTGGTATAATGCTTGGTGATAGATTAAAAATGAGTTAATAAAGTGTAACTGCAAGTTTATTGAATATAGTTTGAAATTAATAACGTCTTTTTCTCATATAGATACAAATAAGAGGTCGAGAGCAAACACGCTCTTGGTTTGAACTTTGAAGGCTTGGTTTAAAGATTTTTGAAAGAACTATTTTCACACTTATAAATAAAAGATGTTATTAAAGGAAAGAAAAATTTCGACACTGGCGGGGTTCGAACCCGCGACCTTCGGGTATACGCCCCCGTCGCTCTGCCAACTGAGCTACAGTGTCAGTTGGCATCCAGCGCGAAATTTCTCTATCCTTTGTTTCTTTTTTACACGTTCAAGTAGTAATAATCCCCACATGAGGAATTCATGTCAAAAAACATTAAATTATTTTCACACTTTCTACCAATGTAATCTTGCAATTAAATAAATATTGAGTATTTAACGCATTCATTATGAAAAAAACTTAATTATTTTGTATCAAATATTTAATCACTAAAAACCTACATTCTATATTTAGGGATTCGAACGTTGCTTTGAATAAATTTTAATAAATTATAAAGTTTAAAGTAAAACGAGACAGCTTATAATACCCATCTAAAACTTATTCAAGAACAGTGCAACAAGATATTGTTTTAGTTTTCTTTTTAATACTAATCCAAATAAAACAATTTAAATATGTGGTCTTGTCTCAAAAAACTGGAAATATATCGGATGATCTTAAAGACTCCTTGAAATTAAAATCGTTGCTCAACTTTATACAAGTTGTTTTCAAGATTATCTCTTTGAATATGTGTGTTTAAATAATAGTTGTGTTAAGCTTAGATAAAAACAATAAGAAGAAGATGCGGCAAACTCTGCCCGCGCGTGGTCCTACTAAACTGAGTACAATGTACTTGGTTTGCTTCAGTCGAGTTTAGTCCGCTATGATACTTCAAGTCGACGAGCTGACATAATCTTTGACATCGAAATTAAAATCTTCATACAATTTGCGCTTAAAATGCCTGGCTGTGCCTTTATTCAGTGCACAAATCATTCAAGGCGTAAAAACAAATCACAGGGAATCACGTTTCATGCGTAAATACACCAAAAATATATTTACAAGCAAAATATTATTAATTTCGGCCATTTTATCCTTGAAATCTGACATGTTTAAGTGACAGAGACAGACTATACGAGCCCATCGCTCTATCTTTATCTTTGCGTCATGTCGTGTGTGTTCGTATCAGTTCGTATGGATGTAGTGCGGTGTTGTGATAAACCGATAAGGCCCATATTTAGTTGACAATTTGTAAGCTCACGCCGCATCTTCTTCTTTTATTTTTATCTAAGGTGTTAAGTAAAGTTTTATTTAGTATCTAGTTTTGTATTGCGTTAACACAGCAATGCTTACAGCCTTGAATTATGTATTTTATCGTTGCGACCATAAACATATGCAATATTATTATTCTTGCATAGTATTTACTATTTACTGCTTTTAATTTGTCATGGCTATATCATGTTACGAATGACTCACTCATTTTCACGCTATTTGTGTGACATTATTTTTTGTTATCTACATTCAACGCCCATTAATTGTATGCATCATTCGCATTACGGATTTTAGATATGAGAATATTTGCAATAATATTTATGGCTTGTTTACGAATGGTTGAAAATATTGAACCGATAAACTAACATTTTTTTTTGTCATGCATGTCTGTTATTTGCGATTGTTTATCGCTTATTTGTTATCGGTTCTGGTATTCATGTCTATGTGGTTAATGTTTTTCGTGTATGTGTGTGTCAGCTACGCAATTCCGTAAGCGCCGGGCGGCGGTTGAGATCCCTGAGTTTACTGTGGACCGGCCCGCGCTCATCTCTATAGTAATGGACAAAACTATCCTCTTTATGGCGATATACTCCCCATCGGCTCAGCCTGTACGAGATGAATTTTGAGGTCCGTGACTTATCAACTATAGCTTGTTCATTTACATTCATTACAGCTTGGCTTTTTATTTATATATTAACAGTATCGCGGTAACAAAGTACCAATAAAAAAAGTTAGTCATAGAATGAAATTTGACTTGAGTCCGTTGTTGGGCAGGCATGGTGATGATGCTCAGGTGTGCGAGGGTGACACCGTCGTTCTTTGCGGACCATCCCTTCCTGTACGTGTTGACCGCGGAGAACCACACCACCCTGTTTGTGGGGGTGCACCGCGGACCTAACTAAACACGATTGTCATATAGTATGGTTAAAAAATGTTTGAATTGTAAGATATTTTATGTTATATTAAAAGATGCCTTTGTTAACTGAATGGAATATACATTTATGATCTAAGATTTATGACATAATAAGTAAGAGAGAATTAATATTTTGTTATTTATTTACAATTTGTATATTGAGTCTTAAAGTTTTCAATATGTTCAAATGTTTACGTACAATAGGTATATTACGGTCAGTATATTTTGCTTATGAATTGGCTTAACTATTTATATATTTTTTGTCTTTGTATGAATACGTTATCAAACATATTTATTTACCTACATATAAATATTTTAGAAGTGTCTTTGCATTTAATAAAAAAATGATTTTAAAAATAAAAGATAGATATTTGTTTCTGTGATACATTATTTGTTTATAATAAATATTTACATTCAATGTTATGTTTCATTTTATCACATTCTGTGAAGGTACCAGGGCGTGTGAGCTGAGAGGCGTACTCGCTATTTATCATATGAGATAATGTGTTAATTTTGTGTCAGTTTCTCAATTCTCACGTGAAATACTTTCTCTCACACGCCCCTTGCTACTACAGCTGCTCTTGCCCTGTGTCGTTCATATTCATTTGTAATCTTGGGCTTTTGTAATCTATACTTATAATAAATCTGTAGAGAGGTCAATTCTGTACATGAAATATATTTTCAAAATAACCATCAGGTGGTGATTAGGGATCGATACTGATGCCAAAAATGCAATCAGTAAAATTTTTGTCTGTCTGTCTGTCTGTCTGTCGGTTTGTATGTTCCTTATGGAAACAAAAACTACTTGACGGATTTTAACGAAACTTGGTACCATTTTTCTTCATACACCTGCGCAGGTTTTTGTATACTTTCTAGCAGAGTAGTAAAGGGGAATTTTGGGAAATTTTGGGAAAACGGGAGAAGTTACTCCATTTTTTAAGCTTCCGTCGCGTGTGCAGCCTCAATGGTTAAACTTACATAGAAATCATGTGTGACGGAAATATTCTTCATGAAATTATCTAAAAAAAAATTTCAACAGTTTATGTCTATCTTTTGCGGTTGACTCACAATAACACGTGCAATTCCTGATAGCTTAGCAGTTCGGAACATTTTTATTATATTTGTTTACTCTTACGTTTGTAAACCTCTCACTCATCCCTAATTTAAAAAGGGTAACATTATTACCTATTCAATAAAAAAGAATCATAGAAATCGGTAGACAAACACCGAAATTATACATAAAATAAGCCACCGCGCCCGTGACCAAAACCAAATCTTTACTAATTTACATATAACATACTAGATGGCGCCAGTAGTTCCATCCTACATCACGTAAAGAAATGATTTATTTTTTAGGTTGTTTTATTTAAAAATTTGCTATTAAACTACACTGTTTAGGAAGTGCTATAAATTTAATGAATTGAAAACATTGCGCTGATTTTCACAATGCTTGAGCAGTGACTGAAGAAAGAAACCTTAGATATTTAAAAAAACAACGCTACCCGTGCGAAGCTGGGACGATCCACTAGTTTGTATATATTTGTAGTGATAATTTTGATAAAGATAGCTTAGTGGTTAGAACATGCGCTTATTATGCAGAGGGGCGTTGGTTCGATCCCCGAGTAGGGCATACACCAATGTGTCTTATCTAAAGACATATTGCGGTTTAATTATCTTGGTTGTTAATGGCGAGGGAAAACATCGTGAGGAAACCCTTAACGTGTATTCGTACAAAACGGCGATAGGTCTGCCCCCTGTCACGTGAGTACACTGTCCAAGCAAAACGTGAGTACTCTGACTGAACACCAGGTGACATATTCACGTGATATTCCGAAGTATTAGAACCTCTGCCAACCCCTTCGGCGATATACGGCGTGAACGTTCGAGTTTGAGTGATAATTTTGGTGGTCCACAATTTGTGTTGTGTATGTTTTTTCATCATACATTTAGTTTGCTACAGATAAGACATCTCATATTTCGTACTAAAGATTAACTTTATCCTTTATATTCTTCTTAAGTCATATAGACAGCCCGAAGTAAATAATTATAATATTCAGAAATATACAAAAAAATAAAAAACAAATATGGCAGAATTGCTGTGTAGTGTCGGCTTAGAATAGCACTACCCCATTTCTTCCGGTGGGTGTACGTAAGAGGCGACTAACGGTATTGGGGCTTTTAAGGGATTTTTGGGCGATGCGGTTGGAGACCCATCACCAACAACCTTTATTTATTACTACCTTTTCCCCACTCAAATTTCCAAAAGTGGCTGAGGAATTTCTAATTCCTTAGCTCTGGCTACCCCTTCTTGGGATTTATAGCCGTGAGTATATGTATGTATGGCAGATTAGAAAAAGCTATATCAAAATTTCTGGTCTGGTCAAATACATACAGGTAGCTTTTCATTGGCTCTTAGACAGTACAGCTCTTAGACATAGTTAAACAAAAATTTTGACTACTCAGATTATTCTTAGCAGTCTCATAATTAGCATGATAATGAGCATCTTTTACACTTTTGGCATAAAATTCTTCGGCGGACGTGAACCTGCCCTATACGAACGTTTTACCGTATGCATTAGAAAAGAAATAGGTAAAAGCGAAGAGTTTCTTTTTTTTTTTTTTAATAAAGTAAGGGTTATTACATATTTATTTAAAATTAGTATAATCGTTGCTATATAGTGCTATAGTATTTTTAATACAGTCGTCTAAGATAAAATATAGGTCTAACTAATAGGGATGTTGTAATTTTTTCATAATTGTTTTTATTTTAAATATTAACCCTATGTTATCTATCATAAGAAAATATATTTTACTTTCAAATACAATTATTTTCGGGTATAATTTTTACTAAAACAGTAAAATATTATTTTTCCCGCCAAAATCGATAAAACCTGTAATCTATTGAACGATGTCAAGTATGGACCTGTCCTAGAACGAGAGCCAGAACCAGAGGTGTGTGACTAGCTCGCACGGTTGCCGGACGAGATTGGAATAAAAAAATATAAAAATTAAAACTTATTAATAGAGAATATTCTAAAAAAATCTGATTGTTAGCTGTTCCTTTTTAATAAATTATTTTAATTATTATTCCCGTCTATCAACTTGAAGATAAATACTTTATAAAGTTTGGTTATGTGTAAAAAAATATTTTTTACGGGTATCGCCATCGAAGCAAGATAAATATGGTGTCCATGATTTATCATCCTTTCGTGTATTTTGGATCTTTAATCATTAAATTTAGAAAAGAGTGAAAACTATGGTAACCTTTCTTGTTCAAATAAATATTAAGAAAAAAATATAAGTGACAAGATGCTGTGTAGTATTCGCTTAAATAGCACTAATCTATTTCTTTCCGCGGTCATCGTAAGGGGCGACTTTTTGGGGCTTTTGCAATCATTTACTGGATATTCTTCACCAACCAATCATCCTTTACTTTACGTTAGTGCGCTCTACTATTTTGTTAATACCTCCATGTGTATTCTCAGTCTTTGACGTCTTAGTATAAACATTATGACGTAATTATCTCATATTGGTGTTTGCCGTGTGGTTGCAGTCACGTGACAATATATGATTAAAAAAACTTTAAAAAATTTTAGTTCATTTATCATGATAAATTAAGTAATAAAAAGTTGTGTATCAGTATCGTAATAATACAAACTATCATAAAATATGTAGAGATTATAAATTTGTTTTAAGTGTCAACATCCATATTAAAAAAAAAAAGATTTTATTGGCTCCAAATAATAGACATAATATAAAATAAAATTACAATGCACTGCCTCCCAAAAGGGTTTCCCGTAGTGCGGGAGGCAGACTTCCCAGGAGGTCTTTACATTGGGGTCCAGGACTTATTTACTAATATTTGGATGAAAACAGTCAATTAAAAATGAAAATATGAAGACAGTGAAAATGAAAGTAGGTAATCAAATAACAACTTAACACAAATGCAGAAAAAAAAATACAAGTAAAAGGATACCTAAGGGGATTCGTTATACAGGTAAAGGCAAATTAAGAAAAAAATATTTTTTAAAAAAAATACAAATTATAATGATTTTGAATCATTATCTTAGAATGTAAATTTATACCAGTTGATTTAATAGTATGTGTGTGCGGTTGAGTGCGCATGTGCGTGTGTGTGTGTATGTGTGTGTGTGTGTGTTTGTGTTGTAAATATATTAGACCTATTCTATTTTGTAACCTTTAACAAGTTCTCCGTTTCCTCATAGTTTAGCTTTAGTGCCCAATCAGTTATGTATTTTTTGAATAATTTACTATTAAGGGTAAGTGTATCTAATTTGGCAGTATGATTCACATGTCTGTATATATAAGACGCTATAAAATCATATTGTCTTTGGGCGAAGGTTGATTTGCATTTCGGTGTGGGAATTTTATTAAACCTTTTGCTCTGTTCTGGTAGGAGGGACAATAGACCAACATGTTGCCTACATAGACATGCCACTATGTACAATCTACGAACTGAAAGAACCTTTGCCTCTTGGTATAAGTTAGTGGTTGGGTATCTATACGGGCGGTTCATCATAACTTTAAGGACGGATCTCTGAGCACGCTCTATTTTGATGAATTGCGTTTTAGCAGCACCACCCTAAGCCCATACGCAGTATGAGACAATACTTTCACTCAATGCTTTGTAGATATGTAAAAGTAATGTCGGATTACCAACTATTCGTATATTTTTAAAAACGTGTATTAATTTTCTAGTTCGCGAAATAACAAATTGTACGTGACGATGCCAATTTAAATTCTGATCGATAATTACACCAAGATATTTAATGAAGTTTACTCTTTCAAGCTCGAAGCAGTTACATGAATATTCTACACTCAAATTATTTCTGTTACATGGAAAAGTATGTAGTTTCAGGATATTAGGTTTATTACATTTTTTTATTTTATTATTAATGCTAAAACATATGAATTTAGTTTTTTGAGGACTTAATGTTAACAGATTATCTTCTAGCCAAGATGTTACTTGTTTAAGACCCCCTTCTGCTGCTTCTTTTGCTTTTTCCCATGATGATTCATGAAAACTAAGACTGTGTCGTCTGCAAACATGAGTATTTCAGCACTCTCTAGCTTAAGATCACACAGCTGATTAATATATAGGAGGAACAATATAGGACCAAGGGTACTACCTTGTTGCATTCCCATTATATCATACGTCTGCATAAAATAATAACCCATGGCCATCTTCTTATGGTTTGCTCTTATGGTCTCTCTTTTAATAACAAATTTAAATCCTGTCAGCCATAACATGCGTTAAATATTTAATCAGCTGGATGGTGAGCATTCCGTAATATTCATTATCTAAACCAACGCATCATCCTTTTGGTTAATGAAGTGTCATTCAGTTAGTTAAATATTATACATATAAATCCCTACAAGGGGTAGTCAGAGGTTAGGAAAGGAAATTCCTCAGCCATTTTTGGAAGTTGAGTAGGGAAAATAATGTAAAGTAAATATTTTTGGTGATGAGTCTCCAACTGCATCGCCCAAAAACCACTTAAAAAGTCCCGATACCCTTAGGATCACTCACGGGAAGAAATGGGGTAGTATTATTCTAAGCAGATACTATGTGTAGTATCGGCTTAGAATAACACTACCGCTAACGCTAAGTAGGTTACAATTTTTGGGCAGGCATGGTGTTGAATAGTTTGAAAGGCAAAAGGAGGATTCCCTGGTTCTTGGCAAACATTCCCGCCCTGTACATGCTCTGCGATGCAAACCACACAGCGCTGTTGATGGGGGTCTACCGTGGATCGGAATCGAATATCGTTATAGACGATTTGTAAGAAGCTGTTTTGCAACGTAAGATAATTTATAAATATTGATCGGAATAATTTTAGAATTAATTATCATATTTTATAGTCTCTAAAAAATCTATCTTAATTTAAACAAGCATTGGTTATCACTACCACTCGATATAGAACGAGAATAGAAGTTAGAGTTCAAATAGAGTTTTTGTTTAACTCTTTTTGTTCATGAAAACCTCATGTGGGGATTATTACTAATAAATAAAGAATAAATAAAGGAAAGAAAATTCGGAGGTAGAAAACGCAAAGACTACTTAAACGTGTAAAAGAAATAAAGGATAGAAGAATTTCGCGCTGGCAGCCATTGACACGGTGGCTCAATTGGCAGTGCGTCGGGGCTCGAAAAATTTCGACACCGGCGGGGATCGAACCCGCGACCTCGGGTATACGCTCCCGTCGCTCTGCCAATGAGCTACAGTGTCAATGGGATCCAGTGCGAAATTCTTCTATCCTTTGTTTCTTTTACACTTTTAAGTAGTGTTTGCGTTCCCTACCTTCGACTTTTTTACAAATTCGGAAGGCCACTTGTCGACCTTTTCAGATAGAATGCAAATGTTGAGAACGCCTAACTATCACATAATTTAAATGTTTTTGTTCATGAAAACCTCATGTGAAATATTTCTTTCCTTTATTTATTGGTAATAGTTCATGAGGTTTTCATGAACAAAAACATTCAAATTATGCCGATTACAATGTTTATTTGTTCTAACTAATCTGAGTAGTTCAATGTGCCTCATTTTCATAGAAATCATATTGGATCCACTGGTCGGCATCAACATGATAATTACCAGTCTATAGGTTTCCGCTGATGTATAAATTTGGACATTTCGGGTTTACATTGGTTGGACCTACGACTTTATTGTTACTGAAATTCTATTATTCTGTGTTAGTTATTAAGTCAATAATTAAGAATATTACTTATGATCTTCACACTGCTCTTTAATATGATGAAAAGTACAGAATAAACCAAATTTTCATACAAAATGTATGTGTTTCGTCGCTTTGAGAGTAAATTTCGTCCCTTTCACTTCCACATATCATTTTATTTTGTAATTCAAAACTTACATACCTATTTTCTTAGTTCTAGGTCCACAACTCGGAAAGTAACAAACAAACCTTGAACCCCTATTTCACTTCCTTATGGATAGAATTTCGTATAATCCCTTTTAAGTGGCTGTTTAATCCTATAAAAAACCTACCTGTGATTTCGTGGTTGTTCAGTGAGTGGGTGTTTCGCTTTTATGTATATGTTACCGGCCAAACCCGATTTTAGGAGAAACTAGTTTTTCCTTTCGCTGATTGGAGAAACTAGTTTATCTTTAACTTAGGCGAAACTGGTACTCAGACAACCTATCTACTCAGAAATGCTAAGGTTCAGTTAGGTCGGAAGTCTAATGCGGCCACAAAAAAGGAGAACTTAGCCATTTTCCTCACGATGTTTTTCTCACCGTTAACGACCGTGATAGATAAACCACTTAAACGACTTTAGAAAAGAAAAATTTGTGTACGCCTGACCTGGGATTTGAACTCTGGCCTGTTTGCATGATAGGAGGGTGTAAATTATAGTATTCAGTGTTCTAATATAAAATTCGTAGTTTAAAGTGTAAATGAGGTCTGCAAGAAATCATAATTAGCCATTTAATTCGTAAGGAAGATCGTAATTACTGATCTAAGTATGTCATAATATGGTAGTCACTTTGATTTTTAATAAGACAAATTGTTTATGAGACTATGTTTAAAAGATATATGCGCTAAAACTAATGGGAAAACCATTTCCTAGACAAAGTCTTATTATTGGTAAGACTACCAGCCAGAAACTTCTTAAGACTACTGGGAATAGTCGGACTCCCTGGCTAATTTGTCCAAAAAATGAGTCAGTACCGACTCACTGTTGCAGTTAGTGGTGCGAGAAATGTGATAGTATTGCTTGTAGCTGAACTTTATGCTATTGCTTTGTAGTTAAACTATATGTTAGGCATTCTTCTTCAATAGTCCCTTTGCATTTTTATTCTCTGTATACCACGTGTATTTTTTGGTTTTGTGTGAGAATTGTTTTTCTTGTGCCTAAAATGGCGAATAAACTTCTTGCCTTTTCTTATAATATCTTAAGAGTTGGTTTGCTTCAACGCGCTAACCTCAGCAACTACGAACCCGATTTAAAAAGACTTGGATAGCCTATTAATTTAGCAAATCTATGGGCTGGTCATCATGTTATATATAATCAAAAGCGCTTCTTAACAGTGCGAACGGGGCGGATCATTAATCTAATCTATGCAAGAAACGTAAATAAATATTTTATAGACCATTTCTTAACAAATGTTTTCGTTTTCTAGCAATGGTGATGGCTTTCATGTGCGCTGCAATGGTGGAGGTACCTGAGTTCCGAGCCGATCACCCATTCTTGGCTGTGATTCTCATCCATGGAGCTCCACACTTTATGACTGTTTTCAGAAAATTATAAAGTATTTATGAGAATGAAACTAAAGAAGATATATGTAGAGTCTGCATAGCGAACTTTGATATTTAATTACTTTCAAAGTTTACTCGTACGTGAAAATACATTGTTTATATTTTTTGAATATTTTAAAACTTTTTTAATTATTTAAAAATGTTGTACGTCATGTATTTATATAGAGAACCAAATATTTATTTATAAGTTAAGTAATGCAAATGTATATATTTTTATTCTGCGTTAAATCTACATGTTTATGTTACTTTTTAAAAGTCAATACTATTATTATACACCTTTTTAAATAAACCTTCTTTTATTTCATCATCAGTACCTAGAAGTCCACTGCTGGACCTAGGTCTAGGGCCTAGGCCCCCAAAAGTACTCCATTACGACCGTACCTGTGCTGCCCTCACCCATCTGCTTCCCACGATCTTGTCCAAGTCGTCCGCCTTCAGGGAGTTGTATCCACAGTGCACCGCCCGGTACATGGCCGCCACGCCACCTGAGAACCTTCAAGCCCAAACAATCATTCGTTCGAGCTGCAATTTGGAGGTGTTTTCTTCAAATCGACAAAGATAATATCATTCGTATCCGTATCTCATCTAACCCCTATTCACATTTCTTTACGTCATTCTCACACGAAACGAAGAATCGGATTTTGCTAAGCGAGTATGCTCCGTATTTGTCGTTGGTTTCATCGACTAGAAGGGGCCAAAATTACGGTTGCTCTATCCTTTTGTTGTAAATTTTGTCAGATTGAAACGGCGAGTGCGACACAAATATATTTTACAAGCAGTCAGAAAACGGAAGGACGATAGTGTCGTTTTCGGTTTGAAGAGTAGACCTACTGGTCTGCACGTTAAATTTTGTCGCTTAAGTTTTGCAACTCCCTACTGTAGCCATGTCAGAGACCCCGATTCTTTTATGGATCTCCTCGTTGCGGATTTGATTGCATAGTGGATCTTCTAATATTGAGCTCTCCATTGAACTATGGGAAGAAAGAAAGAAAGTTATTTATATGATGCAGAAAAGGCATAGAAACTAGCAATATACACATAAAATAAGTAAATTATGTTAAAAAAGACAAAAAAGACCTTAAAAGATTAAGATTGTAAAACCTTAATTAAATAACAAATAAAAAAGATGGGGTCGTGCTATTCTATGCGTTTATTTTTATCTTCCTAACATAGCTTTTTAAGTAAATATTTACTTAACTTGTTTGTGGCTGTGTAGTGTCGGTTTAGAATAGCACTACCCCATTTCTTCCGATGGGTGTAAGTAAGAGGCGACTAACGGAATTGGGGCTTTTTAAGGGATTTTTGGGCGATGCGGTTGGAGACCCATCACCAACAACCTTTATTCTACCATCTTTCCCCCACTCAACTTCCAAAAGTGGCTGAGGAATTTCTAATTTCTCAGCTCTGGCTAACCCTTTTAGGGATTTATAGCCATGAGTTATGAGTTACCAGCAATATGTATATATCTATGTACTAGTTTGTATTTTTTATAGACTGTATTTATCTGTAATACAGATTTATTATTACTAAACAGCTTGTTAACTTTCTTCCCTTCTTTTAAAAGTACTCACCACTTCCGACCATTCAAAAGCGTAGGAACTAGACCAGCATCATGAACTGGCTTTCTAGCACGTTGTAAATAGGCTTTACTATATGATTGATTGAACTGATAAACTAGTTTAAATCACTCGACCTACAACGTCAGTCTTAATGATCGGACTAACTTCCATGGGCTAACCCAACAATCAGTCAAATGGTTGGACGTTAAGTCATGTTAAATCGTTTAAATAACGGAATAGCAATGGGATTGGATGTTGAAGTTTCATGAATTAACAACATACATATACTCACGGCTATAAATCCCTAAAAGGGGTAGCCAGAACTGAGAAATTAGAAATTCCTCAGCCACTTTTGGAAGTTGAGTGGGGAAAAGACGGTAGAACAAAGATTGTTGGTGATGGGTCTCCAACCGCATCGCCCAAAAATCCCTTAAAAGCCCCAATACCGTTTTCCGTATTCTAAGCCGATACTACACAGCAACTAGTTGTTAATTAAATAAATGTTATATAAATTGTTTTATTAAGACATTTCAATACATAAATAAATTAGCCTGTATGATGTAAAATTATTTCCCTTGTAATGGTTAATTTTTATTACCTGGCAATACTAATATCGATGACAGCGACGCCCTTACCGGCCAAGATGAGATTGTGGATCTGTAGCAATGGGATTGGATGTTGAAGTTTCATGAATTAACAAGGCATATGTAATACCTTATTACCATTAGTATGCTAAAAAACACTCCTCGAACAACATGCCTCGGTCTTCAACTCAAGACATTCATAATGATCCGAACGTTCTAACCATATTATTCTACGGAGGTAGAGCAGCAAGTAGCATGAGGCTTGTGAGAGCGCGTATGTCACATGAGAAGTGAGAAACTGACAGGTAGCTCACACAAAATGCGAGTATGTCTCACTACTCATGTGACATACTCGCTGCCACACGTCTTATGCTACGGAGGCAGAGACATAATAAAAGTAAGCGTCGTATGCAAACGTATGAATAATGGTTGATAGCGTATCAATGAATTGTGTGCCATTTTACTGTAATCGTGGATGATGTCATTCCGAATATTGAATTCATACTTTTAATCAGTGAAAATATCAGTGTTTGTGAATTTTCCGCTCTGTATAAGGTGAATTTAGTTTACTGTGTTTTGTAATTTAAAATATTTTTTTCATACCATATATGATTTAAGTATCATGGATTCCAAATTAATAGCCTCTCAAATCTCAAAGTTCTCGTTCCAATTTCTGAACGTAAGTGTTTATTAACAAAACATCTATATATATAATCATAATAAGCGACATGATAGTCCAGTGGGTAAGAACACCCGCCCGAAAAACAGAAGGGCGTGAGTTCCAATCCTGGGACGGGCCTACACCAATTTGTCTTTTCTAAAGTCATATGTGTGGTTAATTTATCATGGTTGCTAACGGTGAGGGAAAACATCGTGAGGAAACCCACATGGCTGAGTTTTACTTAGTCATGTGACAGTGTATTCGTACAAAACGGCGATAGGCCTGCCCCCTATCACGTGAGTACACTGTCTAAGCAAAACGTGGGTACCTTCTCTGGAAACTAGATGGCGCTTGCCATGTGAGTTCAGGAGTATTGGTACCTCTGCCAACCCCTTCGGGGATAAAACGGCGCGAACGTTTATGTTACGTTTATAATAATTTTAATATACATTTGACGATGACTGACTTGACAGTAACGTTCACATTCACAATACAGTCATTGCACATGTCTGTATTGTGCGTAGCTGTGTAGTGTCGGCTTAGAATAGCACTACCCCATTTCTTCTGGTGGGTGTAGGTACGTAAGAGGCGATTGACGGTATTGGGGCTTTTAAGGGATTTTTGGGCGATGCGGTTGGAGACCCATCACCAACAACTTTTATTTCACTATCTTTTCCCCACTCAACTTTCTAAAAGCAGCCGAGGAATTTCTAATTCCCTAGCTCTGGTTACCCCTTCTAGGGATTTATAGCCGTGAGTATATGAGTCTATGTATGTACGTACATTACACATGATCATCATCCTCAGCCAATAGACCACCACTGCTGGACATAGGCCTTCCCCAAAGAAATCCTTAACGACCGGTCTTGTGCTGCCCTCATCCATCGGCTTCCCACATTGCCACATTGACCAAGTCTTAAAATAAAAAATAAATAAAATAATCATTTATTTCAAAATAAAAAGATAAATCTTTGTTTTTTGAACGTCAAATTTTAACTTAATACTAAGTTTACTTCGGATTCGGAAGGTGTTTTGTTGAGAGAAGAACCCGTAAGAAACTCGTCAACACACATCTTTTTTTAACGTCCATTACAATTTTGGTGTTAGCCCGGAAACATCCTGCACAGAGCCCTGATGACACCAAGCCACTTCATCATTAATGTAATCATTGACATTGTAATAGGCTTTCGAACTAAGATTTCTTTTAACTGCTGCTTTGAATTTTGTTTCTGTTAAATTTAAAATGTCCTCAGGTATTTTATTATACATTTTTACGCATAACCCCATGAAAGATGTATTTACTTTTGACAATCTGTATTTTGGTACTGATATTTTATTGTTGTCTCTCAGGTTTCGAATATGTCTGTCACAATTTTTCACAAAAGAGGCCTGATTCTTTCTTACATACATAATATTTTCATAAATATATTGACATGGCAGTGTCATTATACGAGTATTTATTGTTTTAAACAATTCCCTCAGGGAATCTCGGGATCTCAAATTGTATATAGCTCTTATTGCTCTCTTTTGGAGAATAAATATGGAACCAACATCAGCTGCTCTGCCCCAGAGTAAAATACCGTAAGACATTACACTATGAAAATAGCTGTAATAAACTAATCGAGCTGTCTGTACATCTGTCAAATGTCTTATTTTCCTAACGGCATATGCAGCACTACTTAGCCTGCCAGCTAGTGAGCTAATGTGGGGTCCCCATTGGAGCTTGGAGTCCAGAGTTATCCCTAAGAAAACTGTGTTATCCGAAAATACTAACTTTTCATTATTTAAAATTATTTCGTTATCAACGCACCTAACATTAGGTAATACAAATTTAATGCATTTGGTTTTTTTACCATTCAGTACAAGATTATTGGAAGCAAACCATGTTTGAATCTGTGAAACCGTGTTATTCACCTCGTCAATATTTTGATTATTTCTTTCAACGTCAAATACTAAAGAAGTATCATCAGCAAATAACACTATCTCGGACATTTTCTCGACCATGAACGGCAAATCATTAATATAAACTAAAAATAAAAATGGGCCCAAAATAGAACCCTGCGGAACACCCATTTTTACATGAGTTCCAGGTGATATTGCATTATTGATTTGCACTTTCTGTATCCGATCCGAAAAGTAAGACTTTATTAATTTAAGTGCGTCACCTTGTATGCCATAATGTTCTAATTTAATAAAAAGGATTTCATGATCTGCACAATCAAATGCCTTCGTAAGATCGCAAAACAAACCAATAGCATCATTTTTGCGTTCCCACGAATCAAAAATGTGTTTCATTAAGGCAACGCCTGCATCGGTGGTAGAGCGGCCCTTCGTAAAGCCAAATTGTTTTGGATGAAACAATTTGTTTGAAGCGAAATGCAAAAGCATTTGATTGAACATTAGTTTTTCGAATATTTTACTTAAAACTGGCAGAATTGATATTGGTCTATAACCATCAGGACTAATTTTATCTCCTCCGGATTTAAGAAGTGGTACAATTTTACTATGCTTCATGAGATTTGGAAAGATTTTATTTCTTATACATTCATTAAATATATCTGCTAAATATGGAGCCAAAGTTACAATAAAATTATGGCAAACTTTCACTGACATACCCCAAATGTCTTCAGAACTTTTTAGTTTAAATGATTTAAAACATTTTTTGATATCTGTAGGGCTGACATCTTTAAAACAAAACAAAGTTTCGCACCTATCAACATTTTGTTGTAACAAGTGTTGAGCTTTTATAACCGATGTGTTTAAATATTCAGTTGTTTTTGATGGTATGTCAGTAAAATATTTTTCAAAAATACAAGCGATTTCCTCATTAGAGGTAGTCAGACCTTTATCAGATCGAACACAGAACTCCTGATCACATGGTTTACCTCGGCCTGTTTGGGTGTTGATAATATTCCACACTGTTTTAACTTTATTATCGGATGTTCGGATACGTCGGCTTAGGTATCTGGCTTTAGCCTCTTTACATACTTTATTAAATATTTTTGAGTATTTTTTTACATATTCACTCAATTCATTATTATTACTATAAGCTTTTTGATCATATAAATCGAAGAGTTTTTCTCTTGATCTATAAATACTTGGTGTTGCCCACTCACAAAACTTAAATTTACTGGTAATAGTTACATTTTTTACATTAAAAATTTCATTAAACTCATTTATCAGAACATTATAAAAGATATCATAGCTAGTATTTGAGTTTTTATTAATTGTACATGTGGGCAACTTAGAGCTTATTATATTTATATATTTTTCTACTTTACTGGCAGTAATATGCCTTTTTTTAATAACAATTTTTGGTTCTGGTATCTCTAGAGGAAAGCTAACAAAAAGGCCGCTGTGATCAGACTTTAGTTTATTTATAACACTTTTACTTGAAAAATCTGCATTAGTAAATACATTATCTAAGCATGTTTTGATTCTAGTCGGTTCCAAGAATAAATTTTCTAAATTGAACGATTGGAATAAACTCATCAATCGTGTTTTAAGATGACTGTCTTGTAGGAGATCCACATTGAAGTCTCCACATATTATTATACGTTTTTTATTCCTGAAAACTTTGCCTAATACATCTTCCATTACATTTTCGAATTTATCATAATTTTGGTTATAAGGGGGTCGATACACACATATTAAGAAATAGTTTTTTAACTCTATGCAGGATAATTCCACGACTTGCTCAACGCTTAACTGTACAATATCATTACGAATTTTTGATTTAATATTATTTTTAAAAATATAGCGGAGCCACCACAGGCTTTAGAATTGCGGCAGTAGTTGCTAGCTAAATAATAGTTTTCAAAACCAAATATGAGTTCGCAATTCTTAAGCCAGTGTTCAGTAACACATAAACAATCTATTTCATATTTTTCCAAAAATAATTCTATTTCTAATTCTTTACAAGAAAACCCCTGAGTATTTTGACATACAAGTTTAAACTGGGAGACTCCTTGTAAAGTATTCTTTTTAGTTAAATTGCCAGAAGAACCTCCTTCCTTGTTTACAATATTGATATTAGGTGACGACTTAAGGACGATAGGAGGCTCTTCCATTGTCACTCTTAAAAGTTTAAATTATGGCTTCCACCATCGCATACTAGAAGTAAGTTTCCCCTTATATTAAATATATGGGGGTCAGATATATTATATGCTAATAATTTAGCAATGTTCCGCTTTTGATTTAAGGGTATGTATACAGTACCCAGTCGAGAATTTGAATAAGGTAAAAACTTATTCAAATCCAAACAAAATAAATTGTCGCTTTGACAACATGTCACGTGACATATTAGATTATTCATAATATGAATATTGTCATTCTGCTTATCCATATTAAGTAAGTATGGAAAGGTACAAAATATAAATTTACATTTATATATTTTTTGTATTTCCAAAAGTTTATTTAAACTTTTATTCAATAAATACTTATTTAATCCTATACTATTGCCGACCAGTACGACAATCGTTGTATATTCGTCATAAGTGCCTAATAATATTCGTTCTACTATATAATTAAAGTTTGCACCCGTATAGCAATGGTTAATGACCTGCTGATTAAGATACTTCGATAGTATTTCGCCAAAACCTACGGCCATGCCATCCGAAAATACTAATGTTCTGTTTGCCGGCGGCGCCGGCGGCGTGCTAACAGTTGGTAATGTAATCCCATTAATTGGTTGGGGTGATTGAGATATAACGCTATTTGAGGAAATATGACTATTCAGAGTAACCGTCTCTTTGTCTATAAGACTGCCGATATGTTTGTATCTTAAATGCAGATCTTCCTGACTAACAATCAGCTCACTCAGTTTATCATTCAAACTATCTATTTGGTTTAGTAAATCAATTTTTCTGTAAGACTTGTTTATGAATTTTATACTATTTTTCATACTTATAAGACTTTTGTTTGTGTTGTATATACGTTTTTTAACTAATTTATATTTTTTACACTGTTTACGACTGAAAGTTTTTGAATATTTAAAAGAGGTCATAGAAGATAATGATTCTGCCTCAAGTTCGGCACATAAAGAAACTGCGTGAGAGTCTTCGTGAATATTCTTTATTCTATGGAATTCCGCCAATTGAGCGTGTGCCTCTGCCAACTGCTCATTCAGAATATGAATTCGCTCTAAAGCTACTTCATGCTTTGCGCACTGATCCTCATGCTTTAATATTAATATCTGCTGGTTTTCTAATTCCACTTGAGAAATGTCGTAAGATTCACGAAGCAACACAATTTTTTCTAAAAGATTACTATTTTTCAACTTTAAATTACGAATAGCTAAAACGTTTTCGTCCCGTTCTTCTAAAAGCCTATTTTTTAATTGTTCTGCATCATTTAACTCTCTTTTTAATTTTTCATATTTTTGTTCGGCAGCCATTCTACGAGTTGTAATCGAGTCCATTTTACGAAACGAACAGTCTTAATATTATATACTAGTTTAAAGCGTTACTATAGCGAACGATAATCCTAATACTAAAATATTTCGATCCACACAAGCGCCTACTTACAACAAAGATATAAAGTTATTATTTATCGTTTGTTTTCTATTAACTAAACAATATAATCATAAATGTAACACTCAAAATATGACACCGAGTGTTATCACTACCCTAATTTAGTTTTAAATATTAACGTTTTACTATTTATTATATCCTTTACGACAAACAATTTGTACTCACAAATTCTAATAAGTACCTAATATTATAAAAAGTGAAGGAATGCGATTAAATAGCTCAGTAGAAAAAGATTTATATATGATAAATTCACTTAATATAGAGAAAAGAAAAGTATATATAATTATAAACTATAATAATTAATAACGGGAATCGAACCCGTGTTTGAAAGATAGTAAGTAATAAGAAACCAGCTATTTGTCTCACTCGTACTTAATTGAAGCGGTGATCAAATGAAGACCGTTGTTTTATAACTAATATAGGATTTTTATTAAATTGAAATACCTATTATTGTTCAAAAATACATAAATTTACTTAGCTGGTTTACTCGGCAAGGGTTTTCCTATCTAGCGATGTTTTCCTTTGTTTGGTTTCAGCCGTTAAAACGTCACAAACTTTAATCACTTATTTTGTCACATTCACTTAATATTACTCTAAGATAACACTTGTGTGGATGAAATACGCACTTTACAACAATTTACAACCATTTATGGTTTATTTCTATGCTTTTTAACAATTATAGCGAAAATTAAATAGCTAAGCACGAATTAGATATTATTTCGATCTACCCGATCCCGCCCGATTATGATGATGATTATCATTTACATTGATTGCTCTAAATCTTATTTGGAAATATAAAAATATCTTCGCCCCAACTTATTACCTACCCTACCCATACTGCGTCGTTCGGAACGTGGCTGTCACATCAGAACATTTTGCAACTTTTCGGGCTATGTCAGTGATCCCGGTTCAGCTACGGATCTCCACGTTGCGGATTTGATAATGTTGTGGAACTCCTAGCATAGCACTCTCAATTGCCCTTTGAGTTGATGAGGCTCGTTGTTAGAGGCCACGTTTATGTGCCGTAAATGTCATGACTGGTAACACACATTGTTTAAAGACCTTTGTCTCTAGACTCTGCGGAATTTGGGACGTGAAAATCCTTAATATATACTAATAGAAGACAATAGAAAACTCTTTATTGAAAATCTTAAAAATAAATATTTACAGACAACAAAATTTGACATTGAAATACCATCAGGGCGGTCCAATCATTAAAATTGATCTCTTCCAGGCAATTTTTGGCAGGTAAAAACTATATAATCAGAGTCATGATAGGTAGTTGTATATCGTGAAATAGTAAATTCATCTTAAATTTCTACTCAACTCAAACGTTCACGCCATATATCCTCGATTGGGTTGCAGAAGTACTAATACTTCTGAACATCACGTGACATGATCACCAAGTGTTCAGAGTACCCATGTCTTGCTTGGACAGTGTACTCCCGTGATAGGGTGCAGGCCTACGTTTAGACCGTTTTGTGCGACCACACTGTCTGTTAAGTAAAGGAATAATATAAACGAAGGCTTGCCAATATAAACATTTACTTGAAATAATACAGTTATTGCAGCTTGCGATTACTCGCAGATCAGGCGTAAACACTGTCACATGACAAAGTAAAACTTAGTCAAGTCAATTTCATCAAGATTTTTCCTCACCGTTAACAGTTATGATAATAAACCACGGATATGACTTTAGAAAACACAAATTGGTGTAGGCCCGACACGGGATTTGAACCCTCGTCGCCTGTACGATAAGCGGTGTTTTACCCACTGAGCTATCACAGTTACTTTAATTTATTGATCTTAAATATATATATCGCCGTGTTGTGTAAGCTTAGAATAGCACTACCCCGTTTCTACCGATGGGTGTAGTGTATGTAAAAGGCGAATAACAATATTGGGGCTTTCAAGGAATTTTTGGGCGATGCGGTTGGCGACCCATAATCAACAACCTTTACTTTACCACCTTTTCCCCACTCAATTTTCCAAAAAGGCTGAAGAATTTCTAATTCCTTAGCTCTGGCTTCCCCTTCTAGGGATTTATAGCCGTGAGTATATGTATGAATGTAAATCTATAAACTATATTTCTAGTTTAATTGAAATCTCGCAAGTTGATAAATGATATATAATCACTTTATTTCACGAGGGTACTTACTACAAAACGTCAACACACACATTCTCGCACACATCGCCACACACATGTTTTTAATCAAATAATTACGTTGCAGCAATTAGACACTACAAAAAGCGTTGTATCATCTCCATTGTCAGCTGAGATCCTCCTGGCGCTCCTCACTCTTGGAGCTACTGATGAGGCACATTCTGAACTGCTGAAAGCTCTAGATTTTCCAAATAATGAGCAGGTTAGTGTATACTGATCATTGTAAATGAGATAAAATAAGTATGTCTGTTCTCTCACTGACTAAATAGTTTTTTTTTAACACAATTATATTAGCTTCGCCTGTATGTATGTAAGTAACTGACTGCTTTAAACTCGATTTTGACCCACACCCACGGACCTATGTAACTAATAAAATCGCGGTGCGCTCTGTGCCATATCTTTCGTCTATCGTACAACCTACGCTTTTTCATGATTTTCAGCTTGTATTGGGAATTTCTTTTCACTTTCTGGTTTAATGCGCTTCAAAAGCGTGTTTTTCAGTATTCTTATATTATATATATATTCAATATTTGGAACCTGTAATATGACAACTTTTTGATTTTCGGATATTTTAATCGCGTGTAATTACATTATTTTTAAAGCCCGACGTTTCGAAAACTTTTCAGTTATCATGGTCACGGGAAGACTGAGGTGTTATTTGTCATTATACAGTACTATAAAATTATTAATACTAACTACCTTCATATAACTACCTTCATAATAATTTTATAGTACTGTATAATGACAAATAACACCTGAGTCTTCCCGTGACCATGATAACTGAAAAGTTTTCGAAACGTCGGGCTTTAAAAATAATGTAATTACACGCGATTAAAATATCCGAAAATCAAAAAGTTGTTTTAATTATAATGTGCAATCGTGAAAATCTTAGAAAATACTACCTGTAATATGATCACAAACAGAAAACTACTTGCAGTTTTAAATGTAGTTTTTTTGTGTTCATTAAAAAGTAAATTCAAAATTATATAAAATTACAAAACACAAAACATTTCTAGCCAAAATCCAATTTTTTATGTTAACATATTTTGTTATCCATCTCATGCAGATACGACAATCTTTTGCTAAGTTCTCATCAACATTGCGATCAGTGGAAGGAGTCACCCTAAACGTTGCCAATAAAATTTATCTAAAAGCTGGTGAATACGAATTAATGCAAGATCTACAGGACGATGCAATTAAAATATTTGATGCTGAATTTGAGAAAATTAACTTTACAAACAGCATGACATCTGCAAAATCAATCAATCAATGGGTGAGTGTTACACAAGTTATTCTTTCAGTGGTAAAAAACTATGTTAATATATTAATTTCTATATGTTCTCTGGTGATGATGGGTCAGCTGACTATTGTGATTTGGAATATCTTTTTTCTTTTCTAAAATAGTTTTGTTCTATAGGAATTGTGAATTGAAAAATGATATGAGAATCGGAAAATAAAGTACATACAAAAATGTATTAAAATGTTTTTTTTTTTTTTTGCCGTAGGTGGAAAGTAAAACGAACAACCGCATAAAGGATCTCATTTCACCAAATATCTTAAATAATGATACCAGAATAGTGCTCGTCAATGCGTTATACTTCAAGGTAACACTCATATATTATTATTTTTACGTGTGATGGGTGTCCCTTTTAATTCATAAATTATCGATCAAAAGTTTATCAGATAATTTCATAATCGATATTTATAGACGTATACGTATCGCAGTTTAGAATGTTATATCACACACCTAGAAGAGGTGCCAACCGCCTTACTTAACGCCCCCTATTAATTTAAAGGCTACTTCGTTGGTTAAACGGTTCATCATCATGGTACCTGCAACCACTCTATAATTACAGGTTTAAAGTAGACAATTCTGATATTCATTTTTGTGACTGAATATAAAATAGCCGATTGTTTAAA
Source organism: Bedellia somnulentella (assembly GCA_963576735.1). Taxonomy (NCBI): domain Eukaryota; kingdom Metazoa; phylum Arthropoda; class Insecta; order Lepidoptera; family Bedelliidae; genus Bedellia; species Bedellia somnulentella. Next base: position 12,895,692 of record OY755172.1, on the reverse strand, counting down.
TGTTGGGCTCAATTACAGGTCTGACTGAATCAAAGAGCTTTTCAATGCCACCAGCAACGGGCGTACTTTTGCGAACCCCAATAAAATATTGGCATGAGTGTAGGCGCCCCCGTCCACCACGTTGTATCTTGGACCAAGTTGTGTCAATCCAAAACAATGATCGATTTCACCTGTTACTCGATTCTAAGCTTAACTGATAAAACTATAGCTTGATTTTAAGCAAAAATGTTGTACATTTGTTTTATTGATCGTAGTAATTGTTTTTTCAGTAAAAAATACTTTGAGTTTGGTTTTTTTAGGGTTCCTGGAAAAGCAAGTTCAAGGACAGAGACACAAGGGACCTGCCATTCTATGTTAATAAATCTACACCTATCAATATTCCTATGATGAGGCAAGAGGCAAATTTTAACTTCGGTTTCAGTAGTACCTTGCAGTGTAAGGTAAAAGAGTATAAAAGTATTAAACCAATTATGTCTTCAAATATATGGAAAAATATAAAGATCTTTTTTTAAGCAAACTTAAAAACCAAATCAAAGGCCTAAAATCTGTCTCGCTACTTACTTTTGCTGCAAATCCCGTTGTACAAGCCAAATTTCAGCCAGTACTGTTCATGTATCTTATGCATCAGACACGACAGTCAATATTGACAAATAAATAACATAGGAACAAAATATATCTTATATATAAGCATATATTTTTGCTCGAAGCTAATCTAGCTATGCTGCACTAAGCAAATCAAAAGCATAGATTGCAATCAATTTGCAAAAGGATTTTTGTCTCGTCAATTTATCAGAACCAATAATGCTGAGCTTCTGTGATGTGATGTGATGACCGATGATGGTAATGTAGTGTCCCTTCTCATTTGCATCCTTGTCTTGACAAAATAAATAAATTGTGCCTGTAAACAGTAATTATTTTAAAATTTTATCAAATTTTAAAAACGAGTTTTAACAACGAAACATATATGCGAGAAAATAACTCAGGCATGTGATGACAGGTTTCGCGCACCTTATAGGCCTAATTCCGAATTTGAATATATTTCTGCATTCGAGGCTCAGCTCTTTTCCAATACCATTTTATTATTATTACCATTGAGTGCTTAGTCTCCATTCGATACAATCAAAATTGCTCATCTTGCAGTTTCATCATGGTATTATTTACCAACTCCGCTCTTTTCAGGCTATTAATGTTGTGACGCTGGATTTGTCCTAGATTTATCAGCAATACATCATCATATGTAACTGATTAATGAAAAGCGCAAAGAGCAGCAACAATAACCACCCACATTCTAAAACAAAATGTTCTGGAAAATGTTGAATAATACTGCTTATAAGAATGTGTTATGTTATGTCTATCCTCTTTTTAGCTTTTGGAGATGCCTTACGTGGGTAATAACGCCAGTATGTTGGTGGTGCTACCCAACGACATCGAAGGTATTGACGCGGTCATAGGAAAGTTGGCTGCCGGTCATGACCTCACTGCAGAGATGAATCAAATGCGCTTAACTAAAGTCAGAGTCACTTTGCCCAAATTCAAGATTGAAACAAAAATCAATGTCAAAGCAGTTTTACAAAAGGTAACTTGTGGAATTTTACGTTCTATCACAGATAATATATTATTATAATGGGTTGTCTACAGATTGCTGTACCGTAGTTTTACCCCATTCTTGTTCTTGACAGTAAGTTTGAGTATACTGATACAATAAACGTCTCAGTAAAAAAAAATAAAGCTCACACCATATGAATAGTAAAAATATGTTTATGATTGATTTTATGATGATAACATGATGACTTTTTTTAAATTGAAACCAATAGCAACCTATTCTTACAGGATTGATTGGAGAATTGGAATGAATTTCAAAAGTTATATGAAGAAAAGATTATCTAATAAAATAAAGGATGGTGGGTGATGGGTGTCCAGCCTCTTCGCCAAACAATCACTTTAAAATCTCCAATATTCTCACTTGCCTTTACGACACCCATGGGATAAATGGATTAGTGTATCCTTAAACGACAAAACACATCATTTACACACACACAGAATATTTTATCATCCGGTATTCTGAATATCACTTTCCGTTTTGATATTATTTACTCGGTCCCTAATGAAATGACACCCGAGAAATGAGCTCAGACTTCTTAACAAAATGACCCGAGTTGTTAACTTAACTCCATCTAACTAATACAGACCATTATAACGGGAAATAGGGACATGATGCAATTTTATTGTCTGTAGCAGATATTATAATTACATCTTCAATAGATCTGGCTGTGAATAGAAGGTGCACTTTAGTGATAAAGTGTGTGTTTTATAATGTATGTTAAGGTGTAGTTTTAGTTTCGAAGTCTGCCCATTTATTCTTGTTTTTATAAATTAGTCTGAGCCTAGAGCACTCAAACTACCGATGACCAAAACTACCGATCTACAAAGTTTCTAACAAGCCATTATTGACTGCATTCCCTGAATGAAATTAAAGCTGTATGGTGTTATTTGGACGAATCCTTATCAACAGGCTTTATCGTTAATTGATATTCGTATGTAAAAAAAGTTAAGAGTATATTTGTCACTTTTTAGACTATATCAGATAATTGGGAGTTTGAAAAATGAGAGGTTTGTCAGGATCGTACTACGTCATCACATCAATAGTCTCTGCCTACCTCAATGGGAAATAATGGCGTGAGTATGTGTATGTAAGTTATTTTGCTGTTACACTACACTTTATTACTAACCCGCAAATAGCGGAAAAGGTTGACATTTCCACACCTATGTTTTCATGCTTAATTTTAGTAAGGGTAATCCGGTTTTGATGATAATTCTTACAGACCAAGTAGGTTTGTTTAATGCCAAATTATTGTCTCCGCTTTCCAGTTGGGTATCAACGCTATATTTAACGGAAATGGCCTGACTAAAATCCTATCTAACAACGAACCCCTGTTCGTATCTCACGTCGTGCAGAAAGCCTTCATTGAGGTAAATGAGGACGGTGCAGAGGCAGCTGCGGCCACTGGTAAGTGTTTGTTGATCTGTCACATATTATTTTCCTTGATCAAATAATGTTGTCTGTTTTATTCGAACTATCGCATAAATTTATCTTAGAGATTATCGGTAAATCTTAGGATCCCACCAAAAACATTCTGTAAAAAAGTAGCCAAGTCTCGATAGAGCTGCTTGTTTATCTCTAAAAAGTAAGGAAATCTCTAAAATAAGTGGAGCCATGTTAAAAAGGGGAACGCGGTGAATGGAGCCATGAACAGTCTGATGTTGAGCCAGTCGTTGTCAGAAAAGGCTCGAATGGCTGTGCATAATGCTGTTCTGGTTCCCACGCTGATGTATGGTAGTGAATGTTGGGCATGGCAGAAGAAGCATGAAAGTAGAGTTAATGCAGTGGAAATGAGATCCCTCAGAAGTATATGTAATGTAAGGTTGTGTGATATAGTGAGAAATACTGTGATCCGTGAACGAGTAGGTTTGAAAGATGACGTAGTATGCAAGATAGAAAAAGGAATGTTGAGGTGGTTTGGGCACATAGAGAGGATGGATGAAAATAAAGTAGCGAAAGAGATATATAGAGCCAATGTGGATGGGGTTGTTAGTAGAGAACGGCCTCGTAAAACGTTTCTTGACCAGATAGAAAACGTTCTTATAAAGGCGGGGGTCCGAAGTGAGAAAAATAAAAGAGCATGTATGAGAAGAATAATGAATGTAAGGGAAGCAAGAGAGGTTTGTCAAGATCGTACTAAGTGGCGATCGATAGTCTCTGCCTACCCCAATGGGAATAATGGGCGTGAGTATAAGTAAGTAAGTGGAGCCAAGTCTAAGGTACCTTACAGCGATTTATTTATTATTAAAGTTAATTTTACGTGACTTGGCCGTTGACTAGTAATTAGTAGATTATGTTTAAAGTTTAAGGGAAACATAGATATAATCACCAGAATTCTTACAACTAAAAATAAAGATAGATTAGAATCACAAAAAATGTGAAGTGGACTCTACATAATCAGCAAAGAAGTTTAGAAGATTTGAATAAATCTGCAAATAACTTAGTAAATAAACTTGTACATACTAAGTGTGTCAAGAATGTTCAACGACCAAGTCACGTAAAATTAACTATAATAATAAATAAATCACAGTGAGGAACCTTAGACTTGGCTCCACTTATTATAGAGATTTCATTACTTTTTAGAGATAAACAAGCAGCTCTATCGAGACTTGGCTAGTTTTTTACAGAATGTTTTTGGTGGGATTTCACTTCTTTTTGACAGGACGTAGACTGATTGAATGGTTACATTTTCTTGTTGTTATATTATCTTATGAAATCAAATAAAAATAAACCCCACGACTTTTCAAATCTTTAAAATAGACGAAAAAATCTTAAAAAATAAATAAATGTGTAAATAAGTACGCTACCGGGGTTTAAAATACAGCCAGCGCCATCTAGTGATAGTGACGAGTACTATGTAAGAGTGTCGGGTGTCGTAAGAGTGACGAGTACTGGTACTAATGCTAAATAACCTGAGCGAAGCCGCGGCTGAGTGCTAGTACATAAATAATAATAATTATTGGACTGAATATTTTTATTTATTGAGTAGAATACAGTTAATCGACTACTATTTCTCGTAAATAAGCTTATTATAGTTTGGCAGTACTCCTATTATTTTTTCTGTTGATGTTCTGATGACGATATTTTTTCTTTATGGGGGCGTTAAAATCTACCTCTGTACCAAATTTCAGCTCTCTAGGTCTATGGGAAGTACTAGTCCTATTTTGATGATCAGTGTGTCAGTCAGTCAGTGTCGAAAATGCGAAACTTTGCATTAGCTTAACTTCGGAATGAATTGATTTACCGACTTGAAATTTTGGATTTCAAGTGTGTGATTACGAATTTTTAGGTAACGAAAATTTCAGCGTTTTAATCCTATCCTGAGGTTCTCGAATGGGGCCCTGAAAATACGGCGAAACGGTTCCAGAAAAGGATGGTACGGCAGTGCTTGCTTCGCGCTCGACTTGGACTGCCGTGCCCCCAGATTAACTAACAAATGCGAGATTTAAAAAAAATAACATAATCAGCAATATTTCCGGTCTATTTCCATTCTTATGTGATTTGAAATGTTACCCAGTATTTATTACACCATTATAAAAATATAATTAAAACGTGAGTTTAGGTTTCTTTAGCATGTAATTATAAGGGTGGGTCATCAATTAGTTAATATTTGAAAAAATCGTATAAAAAAACTATTTAACATATTTTCGAAATCGTTTATTTACGAGAAAGCTAATTAGTTGCATTTTATTTTTTAAAAAATATTTCGGTTAAATGACCACTGTTTCGGTTTTTGCACTCATCTAAGCGAGTCCTGAAGTTTTCAAATACTCTTCTGCTAAGAGACCGCGAGATCGCCGACATCTCTTCGATGATTTTTTCTTTAAGGTGACGTAGTGTATTCGGTTTATCAATGTAGACACGACTCTTTAAATAACCCCATAAAAAGAAGTCTGCCGGGGATAGTTCTGGACTTCTGGGTGGCCATTGGCTGTCACCACGTCTGGATATCAGCTTTCCCGGAAACATGTCCAAGGCAAGGCACCACCGGCAAGGATTCGTTCGATGTGTGACACGTGGCCCCATCTTGTTGAAACCATGTGTTACGATTATAGCCAGCAAATTCCAGTAGCATCGGTGCTAAGAACTCCCGCAACATTTTCACAAACTCCGCAGAATTAGAAGTAACTGAACGGCCTCGAGAATTTTCAAAAAAGTAAGGTCCGATGATTCCTTTTGCTGATATTGCAGCCCATACAGTTACCTTAGGAGAGTTAAGTGGCCTCTCATGTTTAGCTTTAGGATGTCAAAATTACTGAATCGAGTAAACATTGTTTCGGCTTATGACTTACGCAAATTTAAATCATTAGGGTTTAGTTCTTGCACTAGCTGGATCTTATATGGATGTAATTTTAAATCTTATTTCAAAATACGGCGTAATGATGTTCGGGTTAATCCTAATTGAGCCGAACGTTTGCGTTGCGTGTCGATAAACCTGGATCACGTCGAACAGAAGTGGAAACTTGCTGCACGTTCTCTTCGCTCCGAAAAGTCCGCGGGCCGCCCCGGTTTGTTTCACATTTAGTGTAGATCCCGTCTCTTCGAACTTCTTCACCCATTTCTTTATTAAAGGAGCACTTGGACACTGACTGAAATCGTGTAAACCATATTCAACGCGAAATAAGCGTCTCACAGTAATGAGCGAAAAGTTGTTTAAATAAAACTGTTTCACAAAGCGATCCATTGCAATAAAATTTTCAAATTTAAATGTTAACGAATTCTTGGCCCACCCTGTAATTATAGCCCAGTGAAACGGAACGTGAAATATTCGTGACATGACTTCTTCTACCACTGCTTCTCGGTTTTACATACATACATACTCATGGCTATTAATCCCTTAACGGGGTAGCCAGAGCTTTGGAATGAGAAATTCCTCAGCCACTTTTGGAAGTTGATTGGGGAAAAGATGGTAATAATAAATGTTTTTGGTGACGGGTCTCCAACCACATCGCCCAAAAATCACTTAAAAAGCCCCTATACCCTTAGTAGCCTCTTACGATCACCCACGGACAGATATGGGGTAGTGTTATTCTAAGCCGACACTCACGGCTTATCGGTTTTAAAAATAAAATAAAAAATATTTATTACATTTAATTTATACCATATGTTTTTGCATTTTCTAGCAATGGTCGCGAACAGGTTAACATCAGTGATGAAGCCACCGGTACCTGAGTTCAATGCTGATCACCCATTCTTGGCTTTGATTCTCATTAATAAGGCATCATTCTTCTTGACCGTCTTTAGAAGAAAGTGAAGTAAGTAAACTAATTAAAACTACAGGAGATATAGTTTCTTTGTCATAACAATTTTGTTACGAGGTAATTTTAAAATTATATTATCTTCTAAGATGCTAATTTAAATGAAGTGACGCCAAGGACAATTTTTTTTCACAATTAAATACTCTTAATCAACAACACATTTATTTTAATAAGGATTGATATTATGTTGATAAAACATTATGGCGAATAATTGGACATAATGAATAAATTTCGACCAAATTTGATTACCATATAAATGCTTATAGTGAGTCAATCTTAAAAGATAGACATATACTGGTTGGGCATTTATTAGATGATTTAAACAGGAATAATTCTATTATACTTTTGGGGTAACTTAAACCGTTTACGCAGCGCACACAACGGAAGCCTCAAAATATGAATAATTATCCCCGTTTTTGCAACGTTTTTCGCTCCTATTGGTCGCAGCGTGATAATATATAGACTAAAGCTTTCCTCAATAAATGCCAGTGAAACGGAACTTGAAATATTCGTGACATGAATTCTTCTACTTCTACTACTAGGTTTTTTTTAAATAAAAAAATATTTATTACATTCTAGTTATAATTATGTTTGTATTTTCTAGCAATGGTGGCATCAGTAACATCAGTGATGAAGCCACCGGTACTTGAGTTCAAAGCTGATCACCCATTCTTGGCTTTGATTCTCATAAATAAAGCACCATACTTTTTAACCATCTTTAGAAGAAAGTGAAGATAACGAAATAAAAACTACAGGAGCTATAATTACTTTGTCATAACAAACGGATACTTTGGTGATATGCAAGTTAATCTTTTATCATGTGGGATTGCCAATTCAGTGCTATGCTTGTTTTTAAAATGTTTGCTCCATTTCATTATTGTATATTATATTTAATTAAAGTGTTAAATATAAATTTTAGAAACTATGGAATCATACATTGATTGTAGAATAATAAATTGTATTTGTGTACCTATATCTTTATGTTTGGCATACCTCTTAAGGAAAAAATATGTAATTAAAAATATATTAAATGATATTTTAAAGAATTAAATTACATTATTTGTGCGTGTGACTGGTTTGTTTGTTACTTCATCAAACTGAGAAAATAGGGAAAGCCTTGGCCACGCACGCCCCTTTGTATGGAAAATTATAAATGAAATATATGAAAAAAGGGGAAGATCGCCAACAACATTTGTTTCATGAAACAGTTAAAAAATTACTGTATATGTGTTGGTTTATATAAATTGGTATTTAAAAAATACATTGACGTTTCAGTTTTCAAAACAAATAGTCTGAAAGATGTAATCTACTAAAGTTCTGAAATGAATGTCTTCCCTCTCGGCATACTTTATAAACATACACACATATACTCACGGCTATAAATCCCTAGATGGGGTAGCCAGAGCTAAGGAATAATAAATTCCTCAGCCACTTTTGGAAAGTTAAGTGAGGAAAAGATGTTAAAATAAAGGTTGGTGGTGATGGGTCTCCAACCTCATCGCCCAAAAATCCCTTAAAAGCACCAATACCGTTAGTCGCCTCTTACGTACACCCACCGGAAGAAATGGGGTAGTGTTATTCTAAGCCGACACTACACAACAAAAAACCTAAATAGAACATATTTAGTAGATCTCTATTAATACACAATTCAAACAAGATAAAGTAAGCGGTTTTTAATATACAACAGATTTTATATAACAGTAGTTTGTGTTTGATTCCGGCTCGTAATCTATACTTATAATAAATCAGTAGAGAGGTCAATTCTGTACATGAAATATATTTTCAAAACTAGTGGATCGGCCCAGCTCCGCACGGGTATTGTAGTTTTAAAAACATTTGAGGTTTCTTCAATCACTGCTCAAGATTTATGAAATTTAGCGCCTTGCCTTGATTACAATTTTGGGAAAACGGGAGTAGTTACTCCATTTTTTAAGCTTCCGTCGCGTGTGCAGCCTTAATGGTTAAACTTACATGGAAATCATGTGTGACGGAATAATTCGTCATAAAATTGTTTAAAAAATTTCTCGCAACAGTGTATGTCTATCTTTTATGGTTGACTCACAATAACACGTGTAACTCCTGATAGCTTAGCAGTTCGGAGCATTCTGATTATATTTGTTTACTCATACGAATATAATACTCTCATTCATCTAATTTTCAAAAATCTAATTTAAAAAAGGTAACATTATTACCTATTCAATAAAAAAAGAATCGTAGAAATCGGTAGAGAAACACCGAAATTATACATTAAATAAGCCATCGCGCCCGTGACCAAAACCAAATCGTTACTAATTTACATATTACATACTAGATGGCGCCAGCAATTGCATCCTACATCACGTAATGATTTCTTTTTTAGATTGTTATAAATACTTCATAGCGTTTTATTCCAAAATTTGCTAATAAACAGAAATACTGGACCGTTCATAAAAGCGTATTCAAAATCACCAAACTACACTGATCAGGGAGAAATTTCTCTGAAGCTCTGGCTAGTGGCTACCCCTTCTAGGGATTTATAGTTGTGATTATGTATGTGTAATTGTACTGAAAACAACAACAACTTCATAGGAGTATGAATAAATTGATCAAAGGGAGACTATGTCAAATAATGTGATAAGCTGCAGATAAGTACTTGTGACTGTAATCATATAAAACTTTTAAAGATTTATCACTTGCTTTTAATTAAAAGCTATTAATAAAAATCACTGCGAGGTAGTAGCATACATACATACTGTTAAGTATAGGGACAATGTCTCGCGACAAGTAACCAACACGATAGCTATTTGCACACTGATTTATTGAGACCAATGACGAGGCTCGCAGGCGCTCGGTACCCTACTATACATATATAACATTCCTCCCTGATATAGTTTAACAAACATCTAGTTTTTGGCTAATCACTATCCTCAGCTTGGGTGGTCGGTGTGGAGAAGACGGGTGATATCGCTCGACGCCGCAAGTTACCAGTAAGATTCTCAGGGGTGGTCGGGGTCTGGGTGACTACACCTTCAGGGTCTCCCATTTGCTCTCCCTCCTCGAGATTAGTGTCGGTGTCGAGGCCGTCCACGGAGCTGCACGGGGCGGCTGCGGCGGCGGCGGTGGGTATGTCGTCCACCAGTTCTCCCCACGGGGTGTCGGTCGGCCGCGGCGGCGGTGCTGGGTCATCCTTAGAGTCACTCTTTCTCCACAGCTGGTCAATATGCCTCGTGACTTCACAATTCATTTCCGGTAAAAATACAGTATATAATCTCTGTCCATTCTTTTTTACAATTTTGCCATTAATCCAAACATATTTCTTATTACCTATATACTTTTTGAGCCAAACACAATCGTTAATTGTGAAAGGCGGTCGTTCTTGACCTCTATAATTAGTTGCCTGTAAAAACTGATGATGGCCTACAGTGCTAGCTAATTCGGATTCCTTGGCTGAGGCAGACGATGGATGAGAAGGTACTACTAAATCTAATCTTGAACGTAACCGACGTCCATACACTAATTCGGCTGGTGACTTTTCGGTGGTGCTATTTTTGGAATTCCTATAATCAAATAAAAACTTGAAAATTTTTGATTGCTGTGGTTTCTTATTTCCACTTTCTAAAATAATACCTTTTAAGCCTTTCTTTATTATTTTCACGAAAGATTCCGCCTGTCCGTTACTAGATGGATGATAGACAGGAGAAAATAAGTGTTTAATTCCATTAAGCTCACAAAAATTTTTGAATTCCAAAAATGTAAAAGACGTGCCATTGTCTGTCACCAAAGTATCTGGTATTCCTACTCGAGACATAAATTCGTATAGTTTCTCTATAACAGCGTGAGACGTGAATGATGTGGTCATAATAAAACATTCGACCCATTTACTATACGCGTCTACTATAATTAAATATACTTGGCCATTAAACGGTCCTAAAAAATCTGCATGCACTCTCGAGAACGCGTGTGGCGGATGCGTCCACGGGGCGAGCGAGGCGCGCGGGGGCGAGGGGCGCAGCGCGGCGCAAACCTCACAAGCGCGTGCGATGTCTTCCAGTTTTTTGTCTATACCGGGAAACCATAACCTTTCGCGAGCTTCCGCTTTCATTTTCACTATTCCAAAATGAGAACTATGCAGCTCATTACAAATTCTACTTATTAGTGACTCGGGTATAACAACTTCATGGCCCCTCATTATGCAACCATTTTCATATGAGAGTTGAAACTGGCAAGCAAAAAATGGGTGTACTTTTGTGTCGCTTATTTTTCTAGGCCATCCTTTTATTAGGTAATCTCTCACTAAACATAAATTACTGTCGCTTTCTGTATGATGCCTTATCTCAGACAAAGTGACAGGTAACGATCCGTCGACAATAAAATTAACATAAGATGCAGTATCCAAATGCTCGTCGTGCGCGCCTCGCGGCACCTGCTCGGCCGGCGTCGGCGGCGGCGTTGCGCGAGATAAGAAGTCAGCGCTGTTATCACTACTGCGCACGTACTGAATCGTATAGTTATACGCTGCCAGAAACATTGCGTATCTTTGTAGCCTATTAGCTGTTATTTCCGGGATGCCTTTGTTTTGCCCAAATATTGACAGCAGTGGTTTATGATCGGTACGTAGTATAAAGGGCACCGCGCGACCATACAAATATTGATGGAAACGGCGTACCCCGAAAATAATGGCTGTGGCTTCCTTTTGTATTTGTGCATACTTTTTCTCAGCTGGAATTAAAGATCGTGATGCATAAGAGATCGGTCTCTCGTGCCCTTTTTTATCCAATTGAGATAAAATTGCACCCAGTCCGGAGGGGGACGCATCCACAGTCAGTATCAATGTTGCGTTAGGATCATAATGAGCTAATGTTTCATCCGATGATAGTATTTCTTTTACTTTCATAAAAGCATCATTTTGTTCCGATGACCATTCCCATTGTACGTTTTTATTCAATAGTTTATAAAGAGGACTTAACAGCGAGGCCGCGTCTGGAATGAAACTTCTATAGTAATTGGTGAGGCCTAAAAATGACTGCAACTGAGCTACGTTGTGTGGTTTTGAAGCACTTACTATGGCACTAACCTTTTTGGGACATTTTTGAATACCGTGCCTATTAATAACATGACCTAAATATGTAATTTCATTCATAAAAAACTCGCATTTACTTTCCTGTAATGTTAACCCTGCTTCTTCAAATCGCTTTAAAACCGCAATTAACCTTTGTCTATGCTCTTCATAATCTCTACCAGTTACGCAGCAGTCATCCAAAAATATCATTACGCCGTCTAAACCAGCCAACAGATTTTCCATTGTGCGTTGAAAGATCGCCGGCGCACAGGCTAGTCCAAATACTAGTCTATTGAATTTAAATAAGCCACGATGGGTATTGATACATGTCAAATTTTTTGGATCATTTAAAATCACCTGATTGTATGCTCGTGACATATCGATTTTACTAAATTGGACCCCCCCATGCAATTTGGAAAACAAATCATTGATTGTAGGTAAAGGATATTTATCAATAACTAATTGTTTATTAATGGATACTGAAAAATCTGCACATATCCTCACCCCACCATCTTTTCTTAAAGCTGGTACGATTGGCGATGCATATTCTGAATGTTCTATTGGTTGCAAAATGTTTAATTCCAGAAGTCGATCTATTTCTGCATTTATTTTGTCTTTTAAAGCGTAAGGCACAGGTCTAGCTTTCATAAAAATAGGTGAGACGCCTGGTTTTAATTTAAGGGTAACCGAAAATTTATTAAAAGTACCGAGAGTGCCCGAAAATACCGTCGGAAATTCTTTTAATAAGGCTTGACGAATATTACTGTTTGCGTTTTCCTTTATAGCTATAGATTTTACGACCGGTTTTAACTCTAAACTAAACAAACTTATAAAATCTCTACCCAAAAGCGGGGGTCCTCCATCTTTTACAATAAAAATATCAAGATTATTTCTCAGCTGATTATAAAGTATCGGTAAATTAACTAGTCCTATTACTACTATACTACCACCATTATACCCGTATAACCTTTTTTTAGTGTCAGACAACGGCACGTAACTGAAATATTTACTATAAGTATCGTGTGACATAACACTAACTGCTGAGCCACTATCTATCTCGAATTCCAAAAATATACCATCTACAGAAACCCGCTCTGTCATGGGTTTTCCTTTTATGCATCGAATATTATAAAATGCCATACCATCGTCTCCGTCATCCACGGACTCCAGCCCCGGATCTACGATTTTTTCCAACCGGGGCAAGAACTTGATATAGCGCTCCCTCTCGTGAGCGTTTGATTAACACTAAGTGGCATTTTTTGGTCTAAAGAATACTCTTTAATAAATTTGTACTCTTTATTATTTATTACTAATAACTTTTTCTTTAGTGTGACATCAAATTAAATAGAAGAACAACAATTAACAACGCTCCCGATATTCAAGACATTTTTTTAATTTTCCTCATCGTTTTTTTTTCTCTTTTATCTTACTACAGCTTTACACGGCGTGCTTTCTTTTCCGCGAAAGAATCTATTAGCTCATCAAAGTCCGTCTCAAAGGCAGTTTTATTTTCAATAGCTAGAATCGTGAGGCCAGATAAACGTTCTTGGCTCATTGTTGAACGCAGATAGTTTTTAATTATTTTTAGTTTGCTGAAACTTCGCTCACAGCTGGCAGATGTCGTCGGTAATGTGCAGTATATCCTCAAAGCTATACTAACTTTAGGAAACACTTCTTGCAAGTAATTCTTACACAGATTTTGTAACAGGTCGAATGCACTTGATTTTTCATCAATTTCCGTTACTAGGTCTTTGAATACAGAAAGTTCGTGGCAAAAATCAACTGAATTCAAGTCTTTTGAATATTTTCGAGCTAGATCGGCTCCATGTTTCTGCAGATCATCAGTCGACATATTTAAAAATGCGTGACCACTGAGGAAGGCGAAATTTTCATGTAGGCTCTTTGTTGTTTCATTTTACTAATTACTCGGACACGCAATCTAAAACAAACTAAACAACGATCGTCCCTTGGCGTAAAGGGTTATTCGGCTCGGTTCGTGTAGCCTCTAGTGCTACATGTGACATACTCGTACGGGGGAATCCCCGGCAGTGATACGTACGTTATCAGTATTGCCAATTAGGCTACAACTATACAGAATGTACTAAATTGATTTTGGCGCCCTCTGAAACTGCCGCCCGGGGCAGGTGCCCTGGTTTGCCCCCCCCTAGATCCGGGACTGACGGACTCATTAATGCACTTCACTTTATCACTAAAGGAACACATTTTGCGTAAATGACCTTTACGTTGGCACTTTTTACATTTATAATTTTTGAAACGGCACTGATTGGCATTATGATTGGTATAACCGCATACACTACACTTCTCTTGTCTTTTACTGATGCTGAACACGGTGTGGGGCGCGGCGCCGGCGGACGCGAGCCGTGCGCAACGTACGCTCTCCGCCATGTCGATCGCCTTCGCCAACGTCAGCTCGCGCTGCTCCTGCACAAACAGTTTGTCTCGTTCGTGTCCGGGCACCATCCCCATGATGAATTTGTCCAAAAGAGCTTCTTCTAAGTTTCTAAAGTTGCAGTGTGCCGCCAACCCCCTAATTCTGGCCGCCCATTGAGTGTGCGTTTCGCCTGGCTGCTGTGATGCAGAGTAAAAAGTTGATTTCTCTGCAAATCCAAAACGCTTCGGTGTGAAGTGATCGTCCAATATTTTAATAATATCGTCGAAATCAACCTCTTCTAAGGGTTTCGGCAGAGCCAGATCGCTCGCTAATTTGTGGGTAGTTTCACTTAGAGCGCTCAATAATATTGCTCTTCGCTTGACCTTTGCTTTGTCCGCCTCAACGGTTATATCATTTGCGATATACCATTGCAGTAAACGTGATTTATAACTAGACCAATCTTGTGTGGTGTGGTCGAATGAAGTTAATAAACCGTATGAATTCATAGCGATTACAACAATGGTACGTTATGATAACACGCTCGGTTCGGTATCGTCGCCAATTGTTAAGTATAGGGACAATGTCTCGCGACAAGTAACCAACACGATAGCTATTTGCACACTGATTTATTGAGACCAATGACGAGGCTCGCAGGCGCTCGGTACCCTACTATACATATATAACACATACATATACTCACGGCTATAAATCCCAAGAAGGGGTAGCCAGAGCTAAGGAATTAAAAATTCCTAAGCCACTTTTGGAAAGTTGAGTGTTGACCAACTAATCCGTACTACTAGTTGTACGGTTAATATATTATTAAAAAAACAATACTAAATCGTTCCCTACCGACCAACTTGTTTTTTTTACAGAAACAAGTTAGTACATGGTGTTCATCATATAGGAATGGGTTAGTACTTGTAAAATTTTTGCCGGTACAAAAACATCACAAACTACTTGAACGTGTAAAAAAGAAACAAAGGATAGAGAAATTTCGCGCTGGATGCCAACTGACACTGTAGCTCAGTTGGCAGAGCGACGGGGGCGTATACCCGAAGGTCGCGGGTTCGAACCCCGCCAGTGTCGAAATTTTTCTTTCCTTTAATAACATCTTTTATTTATGAGTAATAATCCCCACATGAGGAATTCTTGTCAAAAACATTAAATTATGTGATAGTTAGGCGTTTCCAACATTTGCATTCTATCTGAAAAGGTAGACAAGTGGCCGTCCGAATTAGTTAAAATTCGGAGGTAGGAAACGCAAACACTACTTGAACGTGTAAAAAAGAAACAAAGGATAGAGAAATTTCGCGCTGGATGCCAACTGACACTGTAGCTCAGTTGGCAGAGCGACGGGGGCGTATACCCGAAGGTCGCGGATTCGAACCCCGCCAGTGTCGAAATTTTTCTTTCCTTTAATAACATCTTTTATTTATGAGTAATAATCCCCACATGAGGAATTCATGTCAAAAACATTAAATTAGATTTTTTAAATAAATTTATGCCATTTTTTATATTTTAAGTACCAGTGTAGCATAAATATAAATGCAGCCTTAATAAAATAAAAAAGCTAATCTGGTTTTATAAAAAAAAATACTTTTCCTTCGTTTTCACTAATTTACAATACCATTTTTACACTTGAACTCAAATACGTACCGTATATTCCCGAAGAAGTTGGCCGAAGTACCAATACTTCGAACATCACGCGACTGCGCCACCTAGTGTCCAGACTAGGTACCCACGTTTTGCTTGGACAGTGTAATCACGTGAGTAGGCAGTAGGCAAATTAACGTTAAATTTAGCAGTTTTGGGAATGTAGTAAAAACTAGAATTGTAAACTTGATTAAACCATAACATCACAAACAATTATTTTATCAACATATTACAATATTTCACTAACGATTCATATTAAATTCATTTTAGTGATCAAATATAGCCTTCCGAAATGTTCTATTTATAGTTTATGAGTTTCTGGCAATAAAAAATAATAATTTGTGAGTACTATGCATGGATTTATACCACCCTGGTATGTCACAGAAACGGATAAAAACCAACAATATTATGCACCAAATTTCTAAGTTTTTTTACCACTTGATGTTTTTATACTGACGAAAATTTTACAACTGCTTACCAACCCTTTATAAAGATTAGTTGGTCCGTGGGTCACACTCAGTAGTCAAATTTAGTCATTCCCCACCGACCAACTATATAGTTGGTCGGCGGGGAACAGTTTAGTTGGTCGGTTTTGAGTTGTACAGATTTAGTTGGTCGGTGGGGAATACCCCAGATAAAGGTTGTAGGTGATGGGTCTCCAACCGCATCGCCCAAAAATCCCTTAAAAGCCCCGATACCTTTAGTCGCCTTTTACGTACACCCACCGGAAGAAATGGGGTAGTGCTATTCTAAGCCGACACTACACAGTAAAGTATGTGTTTGATGTACACTAGAGAGTTATTCTATTCTATTCTAAAGCAGTAATAGCATAAATCAAAATTATGAATATGAAGTTTATTTAGATCAATTGGGGCACGATGGATTGACATTTCAATGTATCGCATTTCCTATACTACGCCATGCTGCTATCAATAGCATTACCAAATGGGCTCTGACAACCGTCAACTGTCAGTTTGCAGCATGATAAGGTAAGTGACCAGCCCAGCTGGCACAAGCGGCCTCTTAACTAGATAACGTGTGGTATAAAACAGCCATCTCTTTCGCACTTAAACAATATCGTATATTTGTATCTCATTCTTATCGACAGAGTAACAATAAAATTATCCTCGTACTGGCTGGGCAGATAGGGTGTACATGGCACATGACATGAAACAATCGTAGAACACGTAGTCTGGGATGCTGCTATGTTCGACGCATTAGCTCCGTTCTATTTATCGAAGTCTTCGTGTTAGGCGGGTACTGCAGTTGCTGTGGCTGAGGGTCTCAAGATGAACATATATTATGATCTAAAAGAAGACCATATTTTTACCTATCGTACCCAGAAGCCATTTTTTTTGGAAATCCACCCTTTGCAAAATTTGGGGAGATCCAAGAGTAGAGGTATAAATTCTTAAATTAAGTTAGATGGGCTACACAAAAGATCAAAGCAGCTAGCCTTCATAGAACTTTATGACTAAGAGCGACTTTATATAATTGGTTTGTTGGTTGGTTATAGTAGGTTTTTTTATTTTTGTCTTTCTTCTATTTTTATACACCTACCTACATAAACACAAAGCACAGTAGTTTAATAAGAAAAAAATACCATTGAAAATGTGTAATATCAATATTTTGCGTAACAAAGATCATTCAGACATTCATTATTGCATTACTAACTTTAACTTTTCCGTAAGGAATGTAACAAAAAATTAAAATGAAATAAACTATACTAATTACAATTAGAACAAAACTATTGATGAAATTTACAACTTGTATCCAGTCCATGGCAGTAGTAGAAAGTTGTGTTGAAGCTTGCTCGTCGATGTTGTCTGTGAGCGGTTTGTGCTCGGCCGGCTCGAAGTCGGTGAAGATAATGTAGTGCGCGGGGCCGCTGAACAGCCGACGGGTGACGGCCGTCAGCCAGCCAGGGGGCGCTACTGTACGCTTGCGGATCTTCATTAACACCAAAGTCAACAATATTGCCACCAAAGTAATTACCAGCGAATCTCTTACAAACAATAATATGACAGGGGTATCTACACTGTGCTTTGGGATATTGGATCCGATTTCTGTTAAAAAAGTAAAATGACCATACAAACTAAAACATACCACGAACAACCTCGTGTAATCTTTGACGTCTAGGAATAGCGAACTCCAAGTGAGCAACACGATAATGACGGAAGGCACCACCACCATCGCCGCCGGTCCCGCCGCCACCCGCTGCAGCGCGAACGTGTACTTCAATATCGGATACGAACTGTTACTGTAGCTCAGCGGTAGCCTAAGATGCTGGATACGAAGTAAACTCCACCCCGGTCCATTTTTGAATTCATCAACGATAACGGGCTGGGATTTGAAGAAAGTGAAATTGACTTGCTCTCCGGAGTGCATCCATGAACCAAAGAGTAGATCGCAGTTTTGAGTATCATACGGCCAGTACTTAGTGCTGGCCTGACAAATAGCGTAATGCGCTAAATGCGGTACACATGATACTGTACCCTCACTTGATACCAAACAAATAGTGAAGAATACATCATCGTTGAAAGCAGTTGCATCGGCATTGAACAGAGCTAGACGTGGCGTCCAGATTTTATGACTTTCTATCTGCGTCTCTGTGAGACCGCCATATTGTGCGGGATCCCAGTAGAGGTATTCATCTTTCCAATTCATGGCTACCCAGCTATGGACTGTGATCGTTTCTTCAGTTTGGTCAAAGCTTAAATACTTAAGAGCGAGTCGTATTTTCACGTTGATTGCGGTTTTGTGATCTTTCACCGGGCGATGATCGGAATCGTAGGAACAGAACAAGTCTTTGTGCAATCTTTCCTCATCGTTGAGAACGTGGTCGGTCGGACAGTCGCTGTCGGGGTATCCGGCTCTGACGAGCATCAACGTGGATGTCAGCAACAGGCACGTGCGCACTGGATACATATCGACGGGTAAATGCTCTTAGTAAACATACTAACACACGATCTATAATTTTTTGGTAACGCAATACTGAGACGCCCCCCTGATAATAATGTAATTTAACTACGTTCTCATTACATGAACAGAACCAGAACACTAGTTAAGATAACTTCACTTTTAAATCGTATTTTTAGAGTCTGAGGGCTTAGAATATCAATAACTTGTCACCGCAAAATTTGACAGATCCTACTTCTCGTTCCCAATCCCAATAGAAATGAAAAAATGAAGGGTTCCGTAGCAGCACTAGCAAGTAATTTGATTTATGACGTTTAAAAATAGAACTACTGGCTAGATCTCATTCAAACCAATTTTCGTTAGTAGTTTGTATAGTAATACACATCATATATTTTTTTCAGTTTTATCATGCCCATATTTTAGAAGTTACGGGGGGGGGACACACATTTTACCACTTTGGAAAAGTCTCTCGCGCAAACTATTCAGTTTTGAAAAAATGATATAAGAAACCTCAACATCATTTTCAAATACCTTTTGATAGATACCCCACACGTATAGGTTTGATGAAAAAAAAAATTTTGAGTTTCATTTCTATGTATGGGGAACCCTAAAAATTTTGGTTTTTTTTCAGATTTTATTTTAAAATCTTTATGCGGTTTACAGAATACATCTACGCACCAATTTTCAATAATGTAGTTCTTATAGTTTCGGAATAAACTGGCTGTGACATACGGACGGACGGACGGACGGACAGACAGACAGACATGACGAATCTATAAGGGTTCCGTTTTTGCCATTTGGCTACGGAACCCTAAAAAGTGGACTTTCCGAGCACTGACTGACTCCATACATGACATGTGTATAGGTAATATTTGGAACAAACAAAATACTGGACTCTTATTATTTAATTTTGCCATTTTTACATCCCTCCTTACCTTTTTAGGGAAATATATGTATACCGAACGACTTTTTGGAAATAAATTTACGGATTGTAAAGCGGATTCGCTGAAGCTAGTGTAGGCTATAGTTACTGTTGGGTGATATTTAATGGTAATAGTCATTATCATCTATTACATATTTATTGAATGTATCTTACGAATGTAAATTTATCATGGTTGTTAACGCTGAGGGAAATGGATAGAAAGCCCACATGTCTAACTTTATATAGTCATGTGACAGTATGTTCTTACAAAACGGAGATAAAGAATCGAGGACACGAAATTTAGTCTCCGTAAATATGGCACAAATGAAATACAACACTTTACACTAAAACTATAGAAAAATAAGTTTAAAAGAAAACAAAAACATTTAAAAGTACAAAAAAAACAATGAAATTTAAACCATAAACACTGACAAAAACAAAAAAACATTGTAAAATTAAACAAAATAAAATAATAATACAAAAAACTTAAGGAGCGAAAAGGCGCTGACTCAGCAAAAGCTGCGAGGTTTTACCTCACAGCACTGATTTTCTGTCAGCGCCGATAGGCCTTCCCCAATAACGCGAACCCGAGTACACTGTCCGAGCAAAACGTGGGTTCTTTGAACACCGAGTGACTTCACGTGATGTTCAGAATCAGACGCATTGGTATCTCTGCCACCCCTCCGGAAATATATTGCGTTAGCTTGAGACTCTTGAGAGTGTGTCAAAACATGGAAACTTGAAAAGAGGTTTTAGTATCATTGTTATCGCTGTCATCAATCATGTTAGTAATACATAAATTTTCTTTAATTGTCTAATATTTTAATTGTTGTTTTTTTTACTATACTACGATTCCGTTCGATGTTTGAAGACGCCGTGGTCTAGTGGTTTGGTTAGGCGACTCAGTTACAGACCTAGCATCGCGGGTTCGATCACCGCTACTCAGCATTGGTTTAAGGGATACAAATATTTATTTTTTAGTCTTGGAATTGATTGATATGTGTATTGTATGTTAGGAATCTTATCGTTGAGTTAGTATCCGTCAAAATAAGTTATTATTGTACTTTTCTTAGGGCTGACTTGATCCTTTGAACTGTATCCTTATATGAATTTATTGGGTTGCTTAGCAAGGCACTCTTGTATATAAAACAAAGCCCGCATTATTTATCTAAATAAGAGTTACAATAACTTTTCACGTTTATTTAACATAAAGATAAAATATTAATAAATCAATTTTACGACTTCATGTTCTAATAAGATTCTGAGAAGTGATTTTCGATAAGCACGCTACAACCGCCGCGCCGTGTAATGGCTACTTTATAGCAAAATAAGCTGATTACGATTTTATTGAACGTATGCCATGGGTATTGTCCATTTTCTTGCACTATTTACTGTATTTTTACACATCAACTATTGTTTCATGTATACTAACTTAGATGTTTCTAGTGGACCCTTTATTACATCATCAGAAGTGATCAGAAGACGTGTGAAATGTTGTAATAAGTGTTTGCGAAACGCAAGTGCATTGTCTAGTGTCAATCAATTTCTTTCTTATTACGGACCCCACCCTCATGGGGTTAAGACAACAGATTCTCTAGAAAAAAATTATGATTATAAGACGTATGTAAGGGATGTTTTTGATAAGTACCGAGATGCTGTGGAAGAGTTTGGAAAGAAATTTTATTTGGTAAGTTTCGCGCTGTTATTTATTTCATTATTTAGCTCGAAGATTGTGCTATTTTGACCACTGTTAGTTTATTTAGTTTTTGTTTCATTATCTATATTTATAATAAATCTGTAGAGAAGTCAATTCTGCACATGAAATATATTTTCAAAATAACTATCAGGGGGTGATTAGTGATCGATACTGATGCCAAAAATGCAATCAGTAAAATTTTTGACTGTCTGTCTGTCTGTCGGTTTGTATGTTCCTAATGGAAAGAAAAACTATTCGACGGATTTTAACGAAACTTGGCACAATTATTCTTCATACTCCTGAGCAGGTTATAGTGTATTGTTCAGCAGAGTAGTGAAGGGGGATTTTGGGAAATTTTGAGAAAACGGGATCACGGGTCACTCCAGTTTTTAAGCTTCCGTCGCGTGTGCAGCCTTAATGGTTAAAGTTACATAGAAATAATGTATCACGGAAATATCTATACTTATAATAAATCTGTACAGAGGTCAATTCTGTACATGAAATATATTTTCAAAATAACTATCAGGGGGTGATTAGTGATCGATACTGATGCCAAAAATGCATTCAGTAAAATTTTTGTCTGTCTGTCCGTCTGTCTGTCTGTCTGTCTGTTTGTCTGTCGGTTTGTATATTCCTTATGGAAACAAAAACTACTCGACGGATTTTTGCGAAACTTGGCACAATTATTCTTCATACTCCTGGGCAGGTTATGGTATACTTTTCAGCAGAGTAGTGAAGGGGAATTTTGAGAAACGGGAGAAGTTACTCCATTTCTTTAAGCTTCTGTCGCGTGTGAAGCCTTAATGGTTAAACTTACATAGAAATCATGTTTGACGAAAATATTCATCATAAAATTGTCTAAAAAAAATCCCGCAACAGTATATGTTTATCTTTTATGCTTGACTCACAATAACACGTGTAACTCCTGATAGCTTAGTTGTTCGGAGCATTCTGATTATATTTGTTTACTCTTACGTTTATAATACTCTCATTCATCCCCAATTTAAAAAAAGGTAACATTATTACCTATTCAACAAAAAAAAGAATTATAGAAATCGGTAGAGAAACACCGAAATTACACATGAAATAAGCCATCGCGCCCGTGACCAAAACCAAATCGTTACTAATTTACATATTACATACTAGATGGCGCCAGTAATTGCATACTACATCACGTTATGATTTCTTTTTTAGATTGTTATAAATACTTCATAGCGTTTTATTCAAAAATTTGCTAATAAACGGAAATACTGAACCGTTCATAAAAGCGCATTCAAAATCACCAAACTACACTGTTCAGGGAGTGCTATAAATTTAATGAATTGAAAACATTGCGCTAATTTTCACAATGCTTGAGCAGTGACTGAAGAAAGAAACCTAAGATATTTAAAAAACAACTCTACCCGCGCGAAGCTGGGCCGATCCACTAGTACTTCATAAAATTGTCTAAAAATATCCTGCAACAGTATATGTCTATCCTTATGGTTGACTCACAATATCACGTGTAACTCCTGATAGCTTAGCAGTTCGGAGCATTCTGATTATATTTGTTTACTCTTACGTTTAAAATAATCTCATCCCTAATTTAAAGTTAACATTATTACCTATTCAATAAAAAAGAATCATAGAAATCGGTAGAGAAACACCGAAATTATACTTGAAATAAGGCATCGCGCCCGTGACCAAAACCAAATCTTTACTAATTTACATATTTCATACTTGATGGCGCCAGTAGTTTCTTTTTTAGATTGTTATAAATACTTCATACCGTTTTACAAAACTTCAACTCAACCTGAAAATTTGCTTATTAACGGAGACGGAGATACTGAACCGTTCATAAGAGCGCATTCAAAATCACCAAGCTACACTGTTCAGGAGTGTTTTAAATTGCAATCATTACGCTAAATTTCACAAAGCTTGAGCAGTGATTGAAGAAACCTCAAATATTTAAATAACAACGCTACCCGTGCGAAGCTGGGCCGATCCACTAGTACTATATTATATGGTTGGGTATATAAGGCAGAGAAAACTTTTTTAAAATGGCAAGAAAAAATATTTAATACATAGTTGGGTTTAGAAAATACTCACGTCAGTATTGCGTACATTTGCGGCTCTTTGTGAGGACCACCTGATCAACTTTGGATAAGTTTAGACCGCATAGACCACTCGGAACACAAACTCTTACTTTTTGGTGTAAGTAAACGGTTGAATAGGCAGGAATGATTTAATATTGGCCTCGAATTAGCGAGCAGACACCAAGACCATAACGCATAAACGATATTGTCAACTAACGAAAAACCTGAGTTACAGGTACAGGACTAGTACTAGTAATGGATTATGTTGTGTTTTGATTCTACAACATAAGTTTTCAAGAGTCGAAAGTTTATGTATTTGTATTACTCTCTGTTCAAGCCAGCGTAGAAATGTTTTTCCCCATATGTTTCTAAAAAATAAAATGATTTTTATGTAAGAGACCTTTTATATCATTTCAGATCACATTTACTCGGTTGTTGGAAAAGAATATGGAGTTACATAACAAAAATGGAATTAGTTTTGTGCAATCGGGAGTCTTATTGTACATTGCATTGATGTTACTCAGTTTGGGAGTCGACGATAGTACGAAAAAAGAAATGGAGCAAAATCTAATGTTTTCAAATGATGAACGGGTAGATATATTTATTTATATCAAGGTATCTTTTTATTCTCCAATTCCGATAATTATGTCAAAAATATTGCACCTTCATTGCAGATTTAATTTGATAAAAAGAAGAAGCTGTATAAATTGCTATTCAGTGGCGAGATTTTAATTTCTTTTACAAAAAATCATCTCAAAAATCCTGTAGCTGTGCAGTAACGGCTTAGAATATCACTACCGCATTTCTTCCCATTGGTATACATTAGAGGGACTAAGGATATAGTGGCTTTTTAAGGAATTTTTGGGCTATGTGGCTGGAGACCCATTACCAACATCCTTTTTTACCATCGTTTCCCCACTTAACTTCCAAAAGTGGCTGAAGAATTTCTAATTCCTTAGCTCTGGTACCCTTCTAGGGATGTTATTAAAGGAAAGAAAAATTTCGACCCTGGCGGGGTAATTTTTGTAAAAAAAAAAAATTTTCTTTCCTTTAATAACATCTTTTATTTATGAGTAATAATCCCCACATGAGGAATTCATGTCAAAAAACATTAAATTACCCTTCTAGGGATTTATAGCCGTAAGTATATGTATGTATGTAAAATTCCTGTAAGCCGACTTTCAAAGCAAATTTGCATTATGTCGTTTAACAAAGATTTTCAGTTTTGTTATTTTATTTCTATACACTCTTTCCTTTCAAACATCTACTGTTTTCAATGCAAATTGCTTCACACTTCCCAAGGTATGATGCACGTACTCGTATTTTAAAAACTCGGTTCACATCACACAACAACTGAAGATATATTGCTTGTAAGCTAAAATAAATTAAAAATAAATTTTATCCACAGAGAATGATAAAAGTGATCCGAAAAGCCCTGCTTCACCTACCAGAGTCTGATAGCGAGTTTAAATTTAGATGGTCGACGAGATTAGTCCATCATGAGAATTGGAAGGTGCCGAGGAAGTTCGAAGAAACAGCCCGATCAATGAAGTTACATCTGAGTAGCATTGGGACTAACGCCTCTCTTGCAGAACTAAAAACTACACTAAACGACATGGTGAGAAAAAAAAACCATTTTAAAAGCAATACATAAAATTTTCTGATATATTCATACAAACATATACTCACGGCTATAAATCCCTAGAAGGGCTAGCCAGAGCTAGGGAATTAAAAATTTCTCAGCCACTTTTTGAAGTTGAGTAGGGAAAAGATGGTAAAATAAAGATATTTGGTGATGGGTCTCTGACCGCATTTACCAAAAATCCATCAAAAAGCCCCAATGCCCTTAGTCTCTTATATACACCCACGGGAAGAAATCGGGTAGAGCAATTCTTAGCCGACACTACCCAGCTATATATATTAATATTAAATTCTCAAAGAATTTCAAAAACTAGAACCTCTTCGCTCTGCACTGACCGTTGATTTATTAAAACAAGATAAAACAAGACTATACTTCAGCTAGCATAGTATTATAATATTTATGGTTTAAGTGAGTATTAGAGGAACCTAGATGTGTAGTGTATGTACTTATGTTTGTGTTTTCAATGCCAATTTCATGAAAAGATAACAGGTTTGTATCTCTTGTAAAATTCCATTGAGAATTTTGGGGACATCGTTCACACCGTATATCCCCGAAGGCGTTTGCAGATGTGCTAATACTTCTGAACGTGACATTGTCACCTGGTGTTCAGAGTACCCACGTAATAGGGGCAGGCTTATCGCCGTTTTGTACTTAGTCATTTGGGTTACATCACGATATTTTTCCTCACCGTTGACGACCATGATAAATTAACAACACAATTTAAAAAAGACAAATTGGTGTAGGCCCGACCCGAATATGAACTCTCATCGTTTGCACGACAAGAGGTGTTCTACTATCACGGTAGTATATACAGATATAGAAGGTTACACGGTTATATCGTAGTAATAAGATGTTCATTTTAATTACTCAGTGAAATCTGGCTACGCATTACAAGGGAACCAATCTATCGGGCTCATTGTCTTCCTTGAGGTGTTGATATTTTAAGCCCCCAACACACGGTACATAAACGATATAGTGTCATCTGCATCACGCTATAAAACTACCCGTTGGCTGAAGCTGCATTAATTTAAAACGATAAACTTTCAGATGCAACTGGATTCTGGTGGAGTAATGCGAGATACAATAGACGATGAAGATATATCGCAAGGAGTAAACGGCATGCTAATATCAACTTTGTACATGCGGGGTGAATGGCGTTCGGCGCCTACGCTCCTGAACGGGACCAGGCCGTTTTACACTGAGACGGTGAATGGGACCAGTGTCCGGAACGTTTCAATGCTACGGATAAATGATGTCGTACTTTACGCAAACTTGGAACAATGGGATGCTGAAGTAAGTTTTGTTAAAACAATAGCTCACAAAACATGTAGTATTTTTTTGCGTTTATAGTTTTTATATATATCTTCCCCTGTAGCATGAGGCGTGTGCGAACGAGTATGCTATGGGAGATTCTGACGCAATATTCATACAAAAAAAAATACATTTATTTTTTAGTCAACTACTACCAAGCCCAAAGTTAAACAGTTACTATGACTTTTGCGGCCTATGTATGTAATTTATGTTACGCCCCGTTTTGCGTCTAAAATGTTTATCTGATTTTAATAATCTAGGCGTCAATTCGACGATTTGTATAATCAATATTTAAAAATGTTCAGATGCAAAAACCAATCTACATACTTCGATGTTGATTAGCCCCAGTAAGCACCCACGATCTAAATCAAACATTATGAAATATTTATGTCAGTAATAATGTAGTCTTTGTAAAAAAAACATTAGGTACACTTAATGTGGTGGTTTAGGAATCTGACGCTGAGAACGCCTTTTGATAAACAATCAATTTGACCCATAGCATGTTGTATCGTTGGTCAATTGGAGCTAATTACATTATTGTAACTAATAAATAAAGGAAAGAAAAATCTCGACACAGGCGGGAATCGAACCCGCGACCTCGGGTATACGCCCCCGACGCTCTGCCAATTGAGCTACCGTGTCAATGGCTGCCAGCGCAAAATTCTTCGCGGGTTAGATTCCCGCCTGTGTCGAGATTTTTCTTTCCTTTATTTACCAGTAATAATCCCCACATGAGGTTTTCATGAACAAAAAGATTTAAATTACATTATTGAAGTTCTTTTTAAGTCAAGATAGTGAAAATAATATCTAAAATATGTCAAAATAATAGTAACATACATATTATTTTTAATCAGCCTGTGAAAGCTGGAAGTAAACCCAAGTATAAATATCATAAATTTTTCTTCTCCAATATTTTTTCGCATAGGCAGTGGAGATTCCCTATGCCCGTGAAGGGTTGTCCCTGCTAGTGGTGATGCCACGGGGCGGCTCGTTGCGCCCTCTAGTGGAGCGGTTGGCTGCAGAACCTCTTCATCAGGTCACGCAGCACCTGAAGCCCATACGAGCTGCTGTTCAACTGCCAGTCTACACTCTTCGCATGACCATATTGTTACCCGAGAAACTTAAGCAGGTGCGTTGACATTTAAGTGGCTCTGAACTGAGCTGTGAATATAATGATACGAAAAGTATTGGTATTATTTGGTATCCTTAAAATACAAAAGATACTCGGAAGTTTTGTCATAATTTATTTCTAATGTTTTAGGCGACTTATTAAATGGCAAAACGTAGACATAGATAAGCTTTTTTAAAACATTTATTATAACAAGATATAACATAAACGTTCACGCCGCATATCCCCGAAGGGGTTGGCAGAGGTACTAATATTTCTTAACAACCATGACAAATTAACCTCACATTTATCTTTAGAAAAGACAAATTGATGTAGGCCCGACCCGGGATTTGAACACTAGTCGTTTGCACGAAAACCGCTGTTCTACCCACTAAGCTATCACGTCGTCATTTATTATATTACAAGTCATTTATTATATTCCGTAAATTTTGTACTAATAAAATTGTGGTAGTATAAAAAGCTTTTGGGTTTAGTTAAGATTCATGAGGTGAATTCGAAATGCCGCAATATAATTTCTGAACCCGTCTTTTTCGGGTCATTAACCAAATCTATGTTTCATCACGTAATACTTAAAACTTATAAATAGTATGAAGTCTAAGTAAAAAATGTAAAACAATAACGTGAAACCTCTATTTCGCAGTGGAAGACAGAGATTACCTCTCTCCAGCTATCACATCACAATCCTTGAAAACTCTCGGCAGTTATGCTCTACACTTACCTCATCATAAGACAATCATGGAACCAACACTAAAATATTCTCCGAAATCAATCCCTAAAAGAAATCATAAATTATTTTTGTTTGTAAATTATTCGTTCAAAGTATCATTCACCACACTCCCAACCAACTTTTTCTCATAATCAAAAATTTAAAACTTTCTAACCAGACATACATATACTTACGGCCAAAAATCCCAAAAAGGGGTAGCCAGAGCTTAAGAGCTAGAAACTCTTCAGCCACATTTGGAAGTTGACAGGGGACAAGATGGTAAGAATAAAGCATCGTTACACTAACGTTATAACGTACTGAACAAAACGGGTGAAACACAGAGAATTACAGTTTCGAGAGTTTTCAGATGGGAATCGACAGGCTGTTCTCAAAGGGTGACCCTACGAAATTGCGATTGTCCCACGCCATCCAGAGAATCATGTTTTGGTCTGAGGCAGGACGGAATGCATACAAAGATGACGGTAAATATTTTTTTTTACAATAAGGAAACATTATGCCATTATACGTTGTATATACAAAATATGTATGTGTCAATCTACGGCGAAAGATAGAGTTTATTAGCTTGTCAATCGCGGTTTGGGATACTGTCTTTTCTATTACGTACTTATTTAGTTTTTTCCCATTTGCAGTATGCACCTCTTGGTTTGTTCTTACAAATCAAAACATTTTCATATTCTTTATGATTTCATATTTGTAAAGATTTTTAAATAAAAAATAACATACATGTCACGGGCATAAATTCCAAAAAGGTGTAGCCAGAGCTTCAGAGCTAGAAACTCCTCAGCAACATTTGGAATTTGGTAGGGGACAACTAGATAAAAAGTATAATTGGTAATGTCTCCAACCGCATCGCCCAGAAACCACTTTTAAGAAGTCCCCATATCCTTAGTCGCCTCTTACGACAACCGTGGGTAGAACGGGGTAGTGACATTCTAAGCCGGCACTGCACGGCAAAAAATTATAACCTTGATAATTTAGCCATATGACTTTACTAAAAATACATATAAACGATGATAATATAATGATTTATTTTGTTTCTGTTTCAGGTATTGAATGGGACAAACCACCAAATAAAATGTTGTCTTTAAATAAACCTTATGCCTTTTATGTGCGTTGGAACAATATGACTCTTTTAAATGGCCACTTAGTATTATAATAACCAAGTAAAACGAACCGAAGAATTTATATATACAATTAACAAATGAATTAGGTTGTGCTCTCAATTAATATTCAATCACTGTTTCTTTAATAAACCAAACTTGATAGCCAAATGACAATGTTTCAGTCTATAAATTATATTGAAGCGTTTTCACTCTTAATTACAGTTAAACAATTAAGTAGCGTAGCGCTGCTGGTACAAGCATAGGCATTAGTGAGGAGTACTATAAAAATAAAAAGTCAAAAACTTTATTTTTCTTAATTAAGTCAAAACTAACATTTTATGAACGTCAAAATGTTTACTCATTAATCCGTTGCTTCGGAAGGTGTTCGTAAAGAGAAGAAGCAACAAAGAAACTCTTTACATTCATATTTTTTCATTTTGGGTTTAACATATTTTTACTTTATAGAAGATTTTTCATGCGACCAAACCAAACGCTAGTTTGTCATAATTAACTAAATTGTCCATCACAAAAACCAACCACATAACGTGAGAAGAAAAATCCTCACAAGACAATTATTCCTAGGAATAACGAGGGAAGATTTATAGGTTTACGGACACGCAGGCTGATTACGTATCTCAGTCGCACAATTATTGAGGCGAAAATTTAGTCAATATCGCTGCCAAAACGACATTTCGTATTACGCAACACATAACCAAACACTGACCACGCAGTCGATCTTGTGCGCCACCTACAGAACGACTGGGAAAATAAAAGTGCATCGCTTCCGATACAAAACAACAGCGTTGGTATTACCTAACACAGCGGCACGATAATTGGAGCAACTATTGAGTCAATTTAGCTGTCAAAATAGCGACAGGTATTTTGGTGTCGCATCAGTGTGCAAATTAGTTGCTTTAGACTTATTTATTAAAAATATCAATCAAAGTTAACATAATTCGTATTGTAGAAGCAAGTTATTATGTTAGGACACGTTTTTTTGGTCTTAAACAATGTTTCTGTTATGAATTTATAAAATATGGTGTTAATCAGTGTAAATATTTTGTGTATATATATTCGACAATAACTGATGATTGGATGATGCAAATAATATGCAAAAGACCATGGCTCGTGCTGTTCTTATAATGGATGCGCTGGAGATGGCCCAACGAAGAAGGCAACTTCATATCGAAGCAAATGTTGATCATCTTTCGGGCGCTCGATTTTCATGTCAAAATATAGGGTGACGAAACAAATCTTTGCTGCGTTGTGCAGCGAGTTATCTCCAGTCCCAGTCAGCACTAAGATCTACTCGAATTCCTGTGGAATATGAGGTAATTGTGACATATAAAGTTATTAAATATACCAGTGAAGTGAATATGCTTTGATGGGTATAATCATATATTATATTTTTTTCAGATCAGAACAGCACTGTCATTCTTCGCCTAAGATTCATACCAAAACCCTGTAGGGATGAGTTGTATTCATGGTCTGAGCCAATCAAGTGTGTCAAATATTGTGAGGAATGAAGGCCTTAAACAAACCTAACATCCTGCATAACATAAATGCATTTTCTTCACACAATGAAAGGCAATCAATAATGATTGGGTAAGTATTGTGTAGTTAAGTTACCAACCAAAAAATTGATGAATTAAAGTAAGTGGATAGGTTATAGACTCACTGATATTGAATTTCATGATGTTCCAGATTTTACAATAAATACAATTTAACTGGGTGTATGGCATGTGTTGATGGCACACATGCTGCACTTATCCAGCTCACTGACCATGAGGAGATATTTTTTAATAGGAAACACTATATTTCATTTGTATACAAAGGGATATCAAAGACAATTTTAAGAAGAGACCAACTTCCAAATTTTTGTAAAACACAAAATAATTTCATGAATAGCTCACAATGTCTCTGTTTTATGTTAAAAATCTGCCATAATAACTACTATTTCATAATTAAATTTTCTATGATATTTACACCTACTACTACTATTAATTTAATAGGTCTGTTACAGTGACCTCAACATTTGAAATGTTGATGAAATAACTTATTTTGAGGCTTACTCTGCATAAAATACAGCTTTGATAGGAGCTCAGATTTAGGGATAAAAATGTGTCCACCACAAAATGAGGCCTACTAAAAATGAAACCTTGTATGTTCTTTGTAATACAGTATGTATTTCCTCTACAGGTGATTCTGGATACCCTCTAAGACCATGGCTATTGACCCCAATTGTCAATGCTGTTTCTAAGAGTCCAGAAGAAGAATACTCTTGAGGTTCACTTCAGTAATCGAAATGAATGAAAGCTCACTGACTTTGTTTACTGGCACACAGGGTGGATCATCATATGGTGGCTAAAATGGTTAATGCTTGCACTGTTTTCTACAATATCTTCAGTGTACTTGTCTACTAGTATCAGAATTACCCAGAGAAGATGTAGATTGAGATAAAAACAATTAAATTATTTCCCCAGTTGGTAAAGATGCTGTTGCTGGTGTTCTACATATTTATTATTATGAGGTCGCCAGCAGCAGTTCCAAAATGTTCTATATTATGTAAAGGCTTTTTAAAACTATTGTTAATCATCTTTTTGTTTATACATATTATGTTGTATTTTTACTTAAGTTGATATCTTGTATGTTATTTTGTGATTCAGTTTAAAATCATTAAACATTTATTATTTACATTTAGTGATACTCTAGTTTTCATGTTAATGTAAAAAATAATATTTTGGTTGTCCTGTTTCTAAGTAGATGTAAACTTTGAACCACTTTATAGCTTTAGGAAAAAAAGAGTTATAAAATAATATTATTCTTTAATTAAATATTTTATATAACACTCTGAAAAATTATGTATTTATTATTATTAGTTTGAATTTTGATTTAGACTCAAAAATAATATATTTGTATTTCTTTATACTTACTACTACTCCTCTTCTGCTTTCTTACTTGTACTAACTACTACCCTCAATAGGCAAACAATGATTTGCACTTGGCAAATTTTAATTAAAAATGCAGATTGAATGCATATTAATCCACATCTATTGCTCCAATCCATTGAGGATTGCTAATGAAATATTTAGGATTTCTTGTTTAAATGAGGGACTAGTTGGTAAACATTGTGATTCTATATTAGTTTATATTTGAAGGATTCTTCTAAGAAAAAGATAAACATTAGCTATGTCCTACTTGCAAGTATTGATTGTATGTGAATTTCATGATATCAGAAAAATATGAACACTGAATATTTTGTTATTTTTGACAAATAAAACAGATATTTTACTTAACAAATGTTTTTATTTTTTTTAATAAGCATAAGCATAATAAGCATAAACGTTCACGCCGCATATCCCCGAAGGGGTTGGCAGAGGTACTAATACTTCTGAACATCACGTGACTTTGTCACCTGGTGTTCAGAGTACCCACGTTTTGCATGGACAGTGTACTCACGTGATAGGGGGCAGGCCTATCGCCGTTTTGTACGAATACACTGTCACATGACTAAGTACAACTCAGCCATGTGGGTTTCCTCACGATGTTTTCCCTCACCGTTAACAACCATGATAAATTAACCACACATATGTCTTTAGAAAAGACAAATTGGTGTAGGCCCCGACCTGGGATTTGAACACTAGTCGCTTGCACGTTAACCGAGTGT
The DNA here is from genome assembly GCA_963576735.1 of Bedellia somnulentella. NCBI lineage: Eukaryota > Metazoa > Arthropoda > Insecta > Lepidoptera > Bedelliidae > Bedellia > Bedellia somnulentella. Next base: position 12,862,560 of record OY755172.1, on the reverse strand, counting down.
TCTACCCACTGGGCTATCACGGCTGCTATTTTTTTTTTTTTTTTAATATTCTTTAATATTATTAATGAGCTCTTGGATATTATTTGCTTGAGTCTTAGTTGCCTTCACTTGTGCAAACTTGCATTTTTGAACTTTAGCTTTGGCAGTTATAAATGCCACACATGCCAACCTTCCCTCCGCCTTCACTTGATGGTTCTTGAGCTCCACAACCCACTCATTTTGCAGTGCTGGTTATGGTCCTGTAGCAATGAGGAATGTTACTGATTGATAAATAAATATTTGTACACACATATTCACATCAAATCATTCCTCAATCAGTTTAATGGAGCTTTTTTGCATAGCAAAGCTAGACTAAAGAAAGATAAATAAAGTAATATGGGTTAAAAGTTGTTTTATGTTATGTGTAGTTGCCAATACTCAATGTTTTACTTAAATTTGTTTGGTCTTTATTTAAATAATCTACTTGGTTCTCCTTGCCTTCTCAAGTCTACAACCTGTTTGTGGCTTCTTAAAAGGGCTCTGAGTGACTGTTGAAAGAATAAAAATACTTTCTTATATGAAAAACTTTCATAAAGGAAATGTGGTCAATCAATGCTTTAAACACCAAAACTTACTTTCTTATGGAGATGGAGGCAGTAGAGTTAAATAACTGCTTGTCAAAGCATTGCATTGCAGTGGATGTTCTCTTAGGAACTTTAGAAGCGTCTCTAATTGTGCGTTTGACTCTCTGTCTGCTGTCCATACCTATAACGAATAAAATTTAAACTCAAAATACTATTAGCTAATGCGTCTCATTTCGAAATAATACTAACATTATGTTTATTGTACTCAAAACTTTCTACGTAAAAACTAGAACTAAAATGCTGTATATTCAATAAATTTAGCAACATTTTTTGTGATACGAAAGGAGTAAAGTATTTGAAAGTGTAAACTTACCTCAGTTTTAACTGGATAATTATAGATAACTAAATAGAAATACTGTAACTTCGAGATTTTCTTTATACAAATAAATACTCAACGTAACTCAAATACAAAACAAAACAAAGACCTTTTTTTCTTTTGTTTAGGCAGTGTGGATGTGGACACACTTTTATTTCTATTTTCACATATTGTGACCCTCGTAGAAATTTCATTTAGTGAATTCGTTTCTTTTTAATAATAAGTAGATCTCATTATGTCATATATCGTTAATTTAATAGAAATCAAATTGATTTACGAATAAAATGTGCATAATAAAGCTGATAAAATAGTAAGTATGAACAATTATACTAAAAATGTATCCTTAAATCAAGGGAAAACATTTACAAGTCCTCAAGTGGTATCACTCTTCGTAGTTCCACTGTTTGATAATTGTCGGCTGAGGACGCTAGTGTCAATACAGTCAAAGCGCATTCAGCGATTCAAGAGCCGCAGCGACCAGTGTGCTTCCGTAATATCAACATTTATTGCGATCGCGTTGCTGCGGAGCGGCTAAGGTGTCGCGCCTGCTGTTGTATCGCAAGTTGCCGAAAGATGCGTAATCAGCCTGACGGTCAAATGCGCGTTGGGTCCTTGTCGTTTAAAAATCTTGAACACTGTATTAAGATTTCTTTAAAAGCATTGCTTTAATTGCCTTTTTAAAAGATGCCGCAGGCAATTCCAATATATATCCCGGACTCAACTTATAAAATAAATGGTATTATGGTTTTGTGTAAGTTTGTGTTGAATAGGCTCAAATCTAGTAAAAAAAAAAAAAAAGTCAAAAAGTTTATTTTTCAAAATTAAGTTAAAAATTAACATTTTTTGAACGTCAATTTTTTTTTAATTTATCATTAGTCCGTTGCTTCGGAAGGTGTTCGTAAAGAGAAGAAGCAACAAAGAAACTCTTTACATTCACATTTTTTCATTTTTTCAAAACATGGTTTGTACAATTTCAGTTTATTAACATGTTTTTACTTTATAAAAGATTTTCTATGCGACAAAACCAAACGCTAGTTTGACATATTTAAAATAAATTGTCCATCACAAAAACCAATCACATAACGTGAGAAGAAAAATCCTCACCAGACAATTATTCCTAGGAATAACGAGGGAAGATTTATAGCTTTACGGACACGGTCATGTGCGCGTTGGGTCCTTGTCGTTTAAAAAATCTTGAACACTGTAGTAAGACTTCTTTAAAAGCATGGCTTTTATTGCCTTTTTAAAAGATGCCACAGGCAATTCAAATATGTCAGAAGGAAGTTTGTTGAACATTTTCAGGGATAGTCCCATAAAGGAGTTACTTACTTTATTAAGTCTCCACTTCGGTACGTGAAGTTTGTCCTTATTTCGAGTGTTAACAGTATGCCTATCACTAACTTTACTAAATTGGCCTATATTCTTTTTGGCATACATTAAATTCTCAAATATGTATTGGCAAGGGACAGTTAAAATGCCAATTTCTTTAAAATTTTCGCGCAACGAATACCTCGACCTCAACATGTAAATAGATCGGTTTTGTAAGACAAAAACTTTATGAACATCAGCCGCTTTACCCCATAATAAAATACCGTACGACAAAATACTATGAAAATAACTGAAATACACAATGCGAGCTGTTTGTATGTCTGCTATTTCTCTAATCTTACGCACGGCATACGCTGCTGAGCTCAGCCTTTTAGAAAGTGTTAGTATATGAGGTCCCCATTGCAACTTAGAATCGATTATTATGCCTAGGAATTTTGTTTCTTTCACTAATTCTACTTGTTCACTATCAATAACAATATTGTTATCAACTTGCCTAACATTCGGTAAAGTAAATTTAATACATTTAGTTTTTTTGGCATTTAGAACCAGGTTATTTACAGTAAACCAATGCAATACCAGTGAGATAGCTTTATTTACGTCGTCAAGAGATGTAGAGGATCTCGCTACATTAAATATTAAAGATGTGTCATCTGCAAACATAACTATCTCAGAATACTTTTGTACCATAAATGGTAAATCATTAATGTAAATCAGAAACAGTAATGGGCCAAGTATAGAACCTTGAGGAACGCCCATCTCTATTTCCGATCCTTCCGACGTGGTTCCATTAATATCAACCTTTAAAGTTCTTTTATGAAGATATGATGCCATTAATTTCAGTGCTTGCTCGTCAAAACCGTAATATTTAAGTTTAATCAACGCTATTTCTTTTTTTACACAGTCAAAAGCTTTTGTGAGGTCACAAAATATACCTAATGCATCCCGGGAGTTTTCCCATGAATTAAAAATATGTTTCATTAGTGACACTCCTGCATCTACAGTAGACCTACCTTTGGTGAAACCATATTGCTCGTCATGGAATATATTATGATTGTTGAAATATGAAAGCATTTGGTTGGACATGATTTTCTCAAAAACTTTACTGAGAACTGGCAAAATAGAAATAGGCCTATAATTGGTAAAGTCCTGACTATCTCCTGATTTATGTAGTGGGATGAGCCTACTTAACTTCATACAGTCTGGAAATTCTCCTATATCTATACATTTATTAAAAAGTATCGTTAAATAAGGAGCGATTATATTTATTATTCTGTTTATGACGAAAACTGACATTCCTGTTATGTCTTCGGTTTTTTTAAGATTAATAGTTTTAAAATTTTTAATTATATCATTATTGTCAACATACTTGAAAGAAAACTGTGCTGTTGTTTTGGTAACATTTTGTTCCAACAACTCAAGAGCTTTCTGGGGACATGAATTTAATTTCTCTGTTGTCTGAGTGGGGGTATTTATAAAATGATTTTCAAAAATGTCAGCAATTTGTGATTTTTACTGTATCAGTTCATTATCTAATAATAAATTGAGATCATGTGGGGACTTTAGTTTTCCAGTTTCACTGTTAATTATGATAGTAAAGAATTGTTTCATCAATGAAAATCTAACATAATTCTTGAGTAACTTAGGCTAGGATTTTATAAATAACACAAGTTTTTAAGAACCAAATACGCTAAAAATATGAATTTCAGGAAAACGTAAAGAAAATTAAGCAGATGGTGGAGAATAAATTTTTACATTTAAAATGTATTAGGTATACTGGGTATACACTCAACAAAGTATTTGATTTCGCCTTTATACACTTTTATTGTCTAAGTCTATGGTCAAATGTACTTCGACAATGTGATTATTATGGCATCAACTATACTTTATTATTGCCTATAACTATGCTAAGCGATTACTCCATTAAAAGTCAATCAATTTTTAAAATTGTTTTTCGGTTCGATTGGATATGCTCCCAAGGACTAAGATTGGATATGGTCCCATTGAAATTTTATCGGTTTTAGTAGCGTTGTCAAAAAGTTATTTTAAAAAATCACAAAAAGCATAGTGGACGGCTGTTTATCGAATTTTGTATGGAAAATTGGGCTTTCGTCAAATGACCGACGACAGTCCTTTTTAATTGAAATACATAATATTACATACATACTCTCACGGATTTTAATCTCCACAAAGAAGCAGCCAGAAGTTCTGAATTAGTAATTAGCCGCTTATGGAAGTTGAGTGGAAAAAAGATGGTTAAATTAAAGAGAGTTGATGATTGGTGACCAGCCATTCGTCCAACAATTACCAAAAATTTCGAGTTCCCTTAGGCGTCTTTTTCGTTACGACACCCTCGGAAAGAAATGGGTCATTCATTGCTATTCATAAGTATCGTATTTTTTTAGTACGTACGTACGTACGTACGTACGTAGTATACACACGGCTATTAAACCATACGAGGGTCATGCCAAAAGAAACAAGATACTCAAAAAATATAAAATTTATTCTTTATTACAAGTATCGATCTTTTCAAAGTATTCACCCTGAGCACGTATACACTTTTCCATACGTCTGAACCAATTGGAAAATACCTGTGACCACTCTTCTTTAGATACTTTAGAAATCTCGAAATTATAGGCAACCAGCGCATCTTCTTTGCTTTCAAAGCTCTTCCCCTTTAGTTTTTCTTTTATTTTTTGAAACAAATAAAAATCACAAGACGCTAACTAGGTCAGGGGAATATGGCGGGTGAGGGAGAATTGACACATTTTTCGAGTTGAATTTCTCGCCTCCGTTGAATTTATCTATCATGAATAGGCACCAATCCACCCGACGATCTTTCTGCTCATCGGTAAGTTTGTGCGGCACCCATCTCGAACAACGTTTACGGAGAGAAAGGTGGTCGTAAATTATGGTTTGCATTGCTGCTGATCCAATTCCTAGTTCTCGCTCTAGCTATAGATATGTAATTCGTCGGTTTTCGCGCATAAATTTTTCGACTGCACGAACGTTTTCTTGCGTTACGTTGCGTCCTGTCTTCGCTTCATCTTCGAGACATCTCCGTTCTTTTTTTAAATTCAGCAAACCAATTTAACCAATTGAATATTGTTGCTCGGGAACAAGCAGACTCATCAAATGTAGAAGCCAAAAGTTCAAAACAGTATTGAGGCCTTAAACCTCTTTTAAAGTCATAATAAATCATAGCGCGAAAATCACGTCGACTGAGCTCCATTATTGCAAGTGAATTCCCGCCAGCCAGATTCTCGGAAAAATGATGCTCATTCAAATCTATATACTACTCTGTGTAAAAAGTATCAGGAATATGTCAATAAAAAGACCCGCGTAAAAGAGGTCGTTCAAATTTTTTACTGCATGTTGGTAGCACTGTACTGATTTAGCGCGCAAAATTTGAGCGGGATCTGACATTTAATTTGTTTTAAACTAAATTTTTTGTTGGTCATAGTTTTCAGTCCTCGGCGATTTTTACAATGGAAAATATTGTTGAACAAAAAGTGTGCCTTCAATTTTGTGTTTCGAATGATATTTCATTTGGTGAATCACTAAAAATGTTGCGAAATACCTACGGCGAATCGTGTATATCGAAAACAAGGGCTTATGAATGGTATAAGGCTTTTAAAGAAGTCGAGAAGTAGTAGTAGACTTGCCTCGTTCTGGTAGACCTTCAACCGCTACGACCAAAGAAAACATCGACAGAATCAAGAAGCTAGTGCTCGAAAATCGACGTATGAGTCTGAGAGAGTTGGCTTGTGAGGTGAACATATCTTTTAAGTCCGTCAACAACATTCTCATTGACATTTCAGGCATGAAACGCGTCGCCGCTCGACTAGTTCCAAAAGAGCTCAATTTTGTTCAAAAAGCGCAGCGAAAGCATGTCGCTGAAGACATGGTTTCCCGAGCTTCTACGGATCCGACCTTTATGAAACGTATAATAACTGGCGACGAGACATGGGTTTATGATTACGACATGCAAACAAGCCAACAGTCTTCAGAATGGCGTCTCGAAAACGAGCCGAAACCCAAAAAACCGCGGCAAAGTCGCTCCAAAATCAAGGTGATGCTGACAGTTTTTTTTGACTACCGTGGTGTGGTTCACTCCGAATTCCTTCCAGAGGGAGAAACAGTGAATAAAGAATATTATTTAGGCGTCATGAAGCGTTTGCATGAGAATATCCGCCGAAAACGTCCTGATTTGTGGCAACACAACTCATGGATGCTGCACCATGACATGATAATGCACCATCACACACAGCCATTATAGTGAAAGAGTTTTTAGCAAAAAATTCAACAAAAGTTCTCGACCAAGCACCGTATTCACCTGATATGGCTCCGTCTGACTTTTTTTTATTTCCCAAGTTAAAATTACCACTTCGAGGAAAACGTTTTGAGTCGATAGAAGCCATAAAAGAAAATTCGCTGAGTGAGCTAAAGGCCATACCGCAAATAGCCTATGAAAAATGTATGGAAGACTGGGTGAAGCGGTAGAGATGTTGTATTGCAAGCGATGGGGCCTACTTTGAAGGCGATAAAATAAATTTAGATGAATAATTTGTATTTTTTGTTTTATTGACAAATTCCCGATACTTAGTACACAGAATGTATATAAAAGAAAGTGGTGTTAGTTACACTATTTATAACTCAAGAACGGATGAACCGATTTGGCTGAAAATTGGTAGAGAGGTAGCTAAGAACCAGGAAAAGGACATAGGATATACCATCACGCTACGTATCGTATCATATAAAAATATTAAACACCATCCGTGCGAAGCCGTGGCGGACCACTAGTAAAAAATAAATAAAAGAAGTGTGCTCTATATTGAAATATGTCAATAAAAAACTAGCCTATAAGATGGTGCATAGCTTGCCAGTGTCAATTAAATGAGAAAAGAGTATCTAACTTCTATTGGCATGCCCCTCGTATGTCAGATCTCGTTGATTTCGTCATATCATTTAGGCCGAGCTTAAATGGAAGCTATCTGCTCATAACGGGAATACCGAGCTCTGGACCTCTAGTCATGTCTATTTTTTCATTGTTCACTTTCATTTATTTAAAAAACATACATATACTCACTGCCATAAATCCCAAAAAGGGGTAGAGCCAGAGATTAAGAGCTAGAAACTCCTCAACCACATTGAGAAGTTAATAGGGGAGAAGATGGTAGAAGTAAAGTATCGTTAGTGATGGGTCTCCGACCGCATCGCCCAAAAAACACTTAAATAAATCCCATACCCTTAGATGGCTCTTACGACACCCGTGGTTCTTCATTTAAAAAAAGGAATTATTTGCCTTTGTCAATACAATTACTATTTTCTATGGCTTTTTCGTACTAAATTGAAATCATTAACATACTTTTGGACTCTTACTAAATACAAGTACTTGTACTATGTATAACCAAGAAGATTATGAATACCGTGACAACCAATGTGTCTTAACGGTGAGGGAAAACACTGTGAGGAAAGCCACATGACTAAGTTAGTAATGTGATAGTGTATTCGTACGAAACGGCGATAAGCCTGCCCCCTATCACGTGAGTACACTGTCCATGCAAATCGTGAGTACTCTGAACACCAGATGACAACAATGTCACTTGATGTACAGAAAATTTAGTACCTGTCATAGCCCTCCAGGGATATACGGCGTAAAAGTTTGAATCAAATGTGGAGCCAAAAAGACCGTTTAAGGGTGCCTTTCCACCAGAGATGTGCTATGCAGCTATAGTACAGATGCGTTTGAGATCCACCAATCATATTCCTTGCTATAAAAGTGCTACATGCACCAAGGAATATGATTGGTGGATATCATACGCATCCGTAGCATAGCTGCATAGCACATCTCTGGGGGAAAGGCACCTTAATGCTGACACTTAAATGCCAGAAACAGCTGGGTAAGAATGAAGATAGTACAATATGTTACTGGGTGACCAAACAACAAAACAGGACCAGACAAATGAGATTTTCGGGTGTTCATTCCAAATGTAGGCTTTACACTTCCGTACAACAAAATAACATTAGGTGCGACTGTCATTTAAATAATGTAATTATTTAACATTAAAGTAATCATTAGTGAAAAATTCAGCTTAATCAGCCTTTGAAAAAAGATCGAGGTCTATTAGTTAGAACCCAATAGAAAAAATAATTTTAAGTGAATTAAGAGGAAGTATGCATTATAAATTTCAGAAAACAACCATAAAGTTTAAAAAATAAGTATATTTAACGTTTAACACATGCCATGAGACGAATATTTTTTCATCATCCATAATGGCTACAAAATAAAATTAAAAAAATAAATTATTTGTGAACTATCTTATATACGCATAAAATAAATAAAAATAAAGAGGTACTAATAATATATCCGGTGAATACTCAAGGAATAAAGTCTAATGATTATATTTATCAGCTGATCAGTTTCTGGTGGAATGGAGGCGGCTGTCAACATATTTCGCTTAAATTACGAAGACTAGATGTTACACTTCACGTATATTTGGGAATACTGCTTCCTGGAAACCAAAAACAAAACAAAAATGAACAAAACTCTGGTTCAGAACCTTATACTAAATAGAGATTGAAAGAGCAGAATTTCAGTAGGTTTGCAAGTATTTATTTGATTTATAAATTACAAGTATTAATTACAATTTGTATTACGACCTCAAACAATTAAATTACAAATACTCGTTGACTAGTGCCATATCAATTTATAAAAGGCTACTCTAGCAACATTAGACTGCTCCTAGGAAGCCGTTAATGTTCCGGGTAGCCCCATCCGTAACAATATTTAAGACGACCATACATCATACAATTCGCCATATATGGTTGGAATAAGACATATTACATCTAGCTCAAATAGGCGTTATTTGACATGGTACAATGAATACGTTAGCTAGTAAAAGTGTAATGTGATAAGCCATTTTAAACTTAGCTAATCACACTGCACTTTCAATTGCTACCATTTCTTTGTGTGTGTCATATTATACCCGCTTTACCATGGGCGTCTTACATGCCAAAGTTAATATACAGATATAAGAAAAAAACGTGACATGCAATAGTATATGAGAGAGAACGGTGATACTTAACAAATTTCAATAATAGGCTCTTACAATTCTAATACATATAAGTTAAATGTTTGTTAAGAAGCTTACATCCTTGGGCCGGCATATATTTTCTTAGCTAAACATTCCTTACTTATTGAATATGAATTTAACACCGGGGACATATAGTTTAAGGTGTAACTTTAGAGTGTTTTCAAAACTTATTTAACGATTATTTATACTGTGTAACATCAGAATAACTATCAAAAAGGCTATTAAAATTCATTTACAATCAAGAATCAAAATATGTATTATGAAATGCAAACATTCGATGTACGGAGCCAGTTGACAACATATCTATTGACTTAGGATTATGCACCATTTAGGGCCGGCGCTGACTGCCGGCATGGCACGGCGTGTCATGGCAAAGGATTTCGGTACTGATATACCCATTTTTAATCTTATAACCAATAGTATAGAATTCATGTTACTTTATTTTGACACAACGATGCCGAGGGAGGCCGCGGTAGGACGGAACGTGCCTAAGCATGCCACGGGATGCCACGGCGTACTGCTGCATCAGTGCATCTCGCGAGACGCACGCGCATGACACGGGCCGCCAGTACGCGGCGCAGTCCGTTCGCCGCGCGGGGGGAGGGCAAGGGTAGGAGTGTATAATACGTTAAATACTAAATCCCAGGCAATCATTATGAACACAACTAACTTTGAACATGCGCGGAGTTATTTGCCGTGTCATGGCACGGCATGCCGCGGAAGACCGTGTTATCCTTCGGAATGCTGCAGCAGAACTTAACGTGCCATCCTGTGCCATGCCGGCACAGTCAGCGCCGGCCCTTAAGGGTTCCAAATATTAAGAAGGGTTACTTAATAATAGTAATAGGTAGGTCGATATGTGACGTTTTGCAGTCATTCTGATGAACACAGCACAACATTCTTATAAATACAGCTTGTTCGAAAGTCAGCTACGAAGAAGACTTAAAAGCAGAAACCACAATCAAAGACCCCGATAGATACCTTAGACGTACTTTGAAAAGTACTCATAATGCCAAAAAAAGTAACATTAGGTGTCAATGAGCGGAGAAAATGAATGCCGCTTACAAGTCTCTAACTTCGCCATTATTCATTGTATTACAAATTATATATTCATTAATATTTTGCAAAATGGCATGCGTCGTGAATTCCTACGTCTATAGGGTTATGACGTCACTTCGGCAAATAATGTGACCATGTTGCCATTTTTCTATATCAATGCAACCGTATACGGTATCTATCATAATCTTGGTCTTTCACGAAAGTGATGTATCCAGTAGATCAGACCCAACTTTTGTGGTTCCTAAACTCAACTGAACCACAATCAAAACAACAAGTAAAACTTAAGAACGACTGTCTCAATAATAATAATAATCGAACCTAAAATCTTAATGATTATTTGCACTTAATCTGTAACAGTCCCTAATTATGTCGCATCATAAGAAACTGGTCATGAAAATTGATCAACCTAACTAAGTATTCCTAACAACACGATACATAAATACTCAACGATAAACGAACTTAAGTGCACTGCAACTATTTCATAATGTTGTTATCTTAAAATATTAATTTACAACAAACAATTTTGCTACAGAATTTTGCATGCATAGAACTTTCGGTTTTGATGGCAACTTTGTTTTTCAACTTATAACAAAGTGAATTATTAATACTAAAGATTTATTACATAATGAGTGTCTTTAATAAATTTTACTTCATGCCATTTTTACCCGAGTAGTAGCAGAGTATTTAATCACAATGTCCATTAAAAAGCATAAGGGATCAGAAAAATTTGTAAGTTCTTACTTGGACTATCAACCAGAAAAGAGGCAATAAAATACAGCAATTACTGCAAAATAAATCATTGCATTCTCATAACAACATTGATTAAAAATTGTAAGTTTTTACCTATGTACAATTTTATAGAACTAAAATGATATCATTGTATTTTTTAATGGAAAGCTTTTAGCTATAAAGGTAAGTGAACTCACAAGCTTGCAATATTGATTAGTGTTATTTGATAAGTATAACAAAAATAATTCATTATTTAGTCTACACTATCTCAATTTGAGATGAAGAGTTGCAGACATAATATAGTGCACCAATGTGCTTTAAATTTAAAAATCGAAAGTATTTTTTTCTATTGGACAAGAAGTTGCAGTAATCCACTCCACTGTTACTAAACATATTAAAATTCAAATAGTTAATAATATTAAAACACCAAGAATTTGCATACCTAAACTTAAGATTTCCAATGCAGAAATGATAAAAATTATGTAATCAAAATTAGACAATTAAAGTGAAAATTAAAACTTAATACTCTCTCCTAAAATATTAACTGTCATTTTCCACACATTTGGGCCCATTTACATACCTACTGCAAGATCCAATTTAGCACCAAACATAATAACACCAAACAGTTTTTATAATCATTTAAATGTAAACACTAATACCTTCAACAACAATGTGATAAGAATATCAATATTATGGCTACAAATCTAAATTGAAAGAACTAAAATAACAATGTCTAATAAACTATAATGTTTAGTGCTAAATTCTACTAGCAATGAGACATGAACGTAAATTAACACATGTTTTCAGTTTATAAGCAGAATACAAATCCTCCATCATACAAAGGTAGATTTTAATATTGTACAATTTAACAAAATAAATAATTGCAGTTGCATGTGATGATGATGTTTCAACAACTTAGGATATAACAAATCTTTCTTTTTGACTTGGGGTTTTTCAATCTATCTTAATATAGAAAGTTGTCACTTAAAAATTTAAGACCAATTGAATGGACAAAACTTCATGTTTACTAATAATATTTATAACAGTTTATCACACAAATAAAATATGGTTTTACTCATGCATAACACATTACAATGATTTTCAAGAAAAACAATACATACCTATGAATTTTCAATTTTATCAGCTCAAGAGTAGTTTATGGTGGATTTTATTATTTAACTATTATTACCAAGAGATATCCATATTCAATTCTGATGAAGACATAGATAAGAGATGGAGGTGAAGTTGCATAAATCAACTAACTATGCTCATATAAAATGCTATTGATTATTCTTTCTAATAAATATTTTTTATGATCAATATAGTTAAAACCTCATATATATAAATATATCAATGATTAACAAACATTCCTGTTTTAATTTTAGCAGCAATATTAATTTGAGATTTGACAAAGGGCCCATTTGCAATAGTTTATTTATTTCACAGTTCATAATGAACACAGCATCTTGTTCAGTAAGATTATTTGTTAATGATAATTAATGTTACCTTTTAAGATTTTTAAACAATTATTCACATATTTCATTCAATATGAAACCATTTAAATTATGGTGTACAAATTTATTTTTTGTCAATGCAATCTATCTTTTGTTATTCTTTATTAATTTCAAGAAGTTATTCACTTTTCTTAATATCCAAAGTATCAAAATTCCATCAATTACAATTGGGATAGAGAACTTACTATGATCTACATTTTGCCTATTGAAAATGTGCCCACAAATCTGTATAATCTGTGCAAGGCAAAACACAAGGTACATCTACTTTGAATCAGTATCTTACAACAAATATGCATAATAGTTTTTAAACTTCCATAACAACAGTATCACACTAAGAAAATGAACAAAACATACAATTATCCACAATAAGTAATAGAAAATTATTTGCTCCAAGTTACAATTACACTTAAGTTGTAGCTCAGTAAGTTTTGTCATTACACCCCGGATGGTTACTAACCCATCAATATTATACAAGTATGCAATGAATTGGAATGATAAAATGTAAATTAATGTTTTCTTAATGAAGAACTAAATGGTAATTGCTAAAGTTTTGGAAGGACACAGTATTGGTAATGTATTTTTTACACTTAGTACTCATCCATCATATATTTACGCTCTTAAGCTTCCATATTAGTTATTAGTATCATAGTTATCAATTTTATCAAGTTCTATTTTAATTATCAATAAGTGAACTTTATATCTTTTATCATATATAAAGATAAGATAGTTTTTAAAGGAGATTACATTTTTGAATAAACAATGTTAATTCACAAATATATAGTTTATGTAATTGGGAACGATTCCAATTCCCAAAATAGATGAAGAAAATAAATTGAAGTATTAGTAATCATTTTATAATGATATAAAATTCAACTATTAGGATCATAACTTAGGAAAAATTAACTATAACCCATAAGAAATATATGCAAAAATAGCTTAATGACATAATGCAAACTCACCAGATAGGAAAAACATTTGTTTTTAAACATTACTATGTGTTTCATAACTTCTTGCTAAAAAAAGTAGTAGGAGCAATTAAAAACATGTCAAATATTTTTTCACTTATAACTTAACTTAATTATTCCACTTTTGGAACAGAGTTAGCCAATTTGAATAGATAAAAATACAATACAAGATGAAGATAGAAATACAAACTGTTAACATAATTATTATGTGAAATTTTGTTTTAGATATGAACCAAAATTTTTAGGCAGGTAAAATTTACAACAGTTCTCTACAACACAATGCAGAGCCAATGTGTGACTTTGGTCTTTATGAGTGCAATAATAAATTACAACAAAGTAGGTTTATCTCTAAAACCCACTGCAATATTTGAACTAATATAACTAATAAAATAAATATACAGAAACAAGTTTTGTCACAAAAATCTGGGCCAGTTAATTAGTCTGCAAGTTATATAAAGGAAGAAATCACCTAATACATAAAAGCTTATACACTAGATTCAAAGAATATAAGCATTTAGACAGAGGGAGAAAAAAATCAATGGGCCAAATCAATTCCATCTATTCCATCACCAGGAACCCATGATGGTTAGAATTATTGTGTAATGCCATAATTAACCCCACCTGTATTGAGCCCAGTGTTTTCTGATGCCCCCACGGGCCCAGCACTGGGCGGAGGCGGCATGGCGATGGTCGGCGCCTGGTCTCCTGTTGGTCGACCTCCACTGTTAGGTTGGTTCGTAACAGGTCCCTGCACGCCATCAGAGTCATCTCTCTCCAATGTATGGTAATCACCAGTCTCCTCAGGTCGCGGTTTGCATTTTCCGCAACAACAATTACAACAACAGCAAAGGCAGCAGCAGAAATAGCATCCTGTCAGTATGCCGCAAACGACACACAACGCTTTGCACCAAGTGCTCGTCACGACGAAATATGTGTTAACATTTTCTTCGCCGAATTGTTCGGCAATGTAGAGTCCCAAAGATCCGTAATTATCATAAATGTTACGTTTGGTGACATCGCTCAGAATTGTGTGAGCTCGATTGACTTCTTTGAATTTGTCAGATGCCTCAGGATTATTCGGGTTCTTATCGGGATGATATTTCAGTGCAAGTTTACGATAACTTTTTTTTACATCGTCGGGCGTAGCAGTTTTCGGTACCTGCAGTATTTGGTACAAACTGTCTCCAGACGTCGACAGCTTTCTTTTATCCATATTTTATCAATCAATAAACACTAATGGAAGGTAAATTCTTGCGATATACCGTAAGATAAGTGAATAACAAAGATGTTAAACGTTCGTAGATATCAAGCACAAGTTGTGATTCACAATCACAATTATTAAATTCACTCACAGAAAAGCTTAAGGAAAGAAATTTTGAGCCAACCATTAAAATGCGTTCATTCTTTTTTAATTTCAACGGATTTGACATGGATATATATTTTTGAGCCAAAATTACGAAATTGTGGAACGTATTTATTTCATTTTACCGGTACATTTCTGATTATGATGTATTATCAGTATAATGCATAGTGCACTTGCTAACCTCGATCAAAATCAAATAGAAAATCATTTTTTTTCAAATGAGACACCCGGCAACATACATCTTTATCGTTAATAATAATGTTAAAGTTCGGTTCATGAAAGAAATCAAATTCATTTACATACATATACTCAGGGGGTATAAATCCCTAGAAGGGGTATCCAGAGCTTCTGAATAGAAAATTCCTCAGTCACTTTTGGAAGTTGCGTGGGGAAATGATGGTGAAATAAAGGTTGTTGGTGATGGGTCTACAACCCCATCTCCGAAAAATCCCTTAAAAGCCGCAATACCATTAGTTGCCTCTTACGTACACCCACTGGAATAAATGCACACTACGCAGCTGCACAAATTTATTTCTTTACATATTAAAAAAAGAAAAGAAAACCTCTGTCGCGTATTTCTGTCCTTCTCTCTGTCTGAAAGTAATGTAGTCGGAAATTATAAAACAGATTTTTATTCAAATCATAGAAATAGTGATTCTTAAAGATAGTTTACTGATATAATTATCAGAAACACAACGATAAATGGTGAAGAGGTCGCAAAAAATCTTGCCAATAGGCTTTTAACTAAACTAAGCCTTGCACAGGTATAGGACAGCTAGATATAAGACTATACTCTCCCAAAAATCTCACTAACAGATAAAAATCATTTTCACCTGCATTATAAACTTTTGGGCGAAAGCCTAGAGGTCGAGATTTTTCTTTCCCTTTATTTATCCTTTATTTGTTAGCTGAGTTTATTAGTAATAATCCCCACATGAGGTTTTCATGAACGAAAACATTTAAAAAAAACGCCTAACGTCATTTGGACCCAAAAGTCCAGAGTTCTTTTGTGCAGTTAATGTTTTTTTTTATCGTAAATTTTGTTTTGTTTGTTTTGTTTGTTTGTTCCATTTGTTTGAGCCGCGCGCGGCTGATTGTCAATTTCTTACATTATTATATTTAGATAATAAAATTGCAGCTAAGAAACTTACGAAACTGTAAGTAACAAATTTATTACGTACGAGGCACTGAACTGGTGTTTATTAACCTATAAAGAAATATATCACCAATCGCCTGGTTGTGGTAGGTAACAAATTGAATTTGACTTTCACATTGGTTTTTTCTGAATTTTAAATTATTATCTTCTTAAACAGTAAAAGATCGTGCTTTTTTTAAAACAACAGAGCCTTTTTTTCATGTTTTTCATCAAATATTATCGATATATATTGTAGTTTATTATAAATTTTGAGGTTGTCAAGAGGTTGTAGTGATGGTGCCAATTTATTTTGATTCGAATTACTTGGACATCTGTAATCTTATACACTATCGGCAGCCTATCAAATTAGCAGCAGCACCTGTAAACTGTACATTTATATGTTATAGTCAATCCTCGAAACTCCGACGCTCCTAGGTTTGACTAGTCAAGCCTCAGGTTGTCATAAAGTCTTAGTCAAAACCTAAACAAGTGAAGATTAACTGCCTTTTTTTATAATAATTTTATCTAATCTAAGTAATTTGGACAAAACTCAATTTAATGAAATCGGGTTTGTACCAGTCACACTTCAACTAGGTTTTAGAAAGTCTTACTTTGTTAAATTAGGTTTAATTATTGTTGAAATAACTTAAATAACCTAAAGTAAATGTTGTGGCTAATGCCATTTGCATATAAAAAAACAACAACTCTCTCAGACTTCTAACCTAATCAAAATATCCTATTTTTCTGGTTAGATGGATTGTTTAACAGCCAAGTTTGCCCAAGTCTGCTAAGTCACTTCTAGGAACATCTAGGCAAAGCCTTATTAAACCAGATTATTTTACTTTTTATGTTTGTGAGTGAAAAGTTAGGAACAAATAAGTTTTACAAAAACTGTTTTAACTAAAAACGGATATAAAAAAAAACCCTAGCCTGAAGGCTTGTTTAATCCAGGATAATTTTGCATAATTCTGCATATCAACCTTTGACCATAACATACACATAATTTGTTAATGGTTATGGGAATGTTTAAATGGTTTGGGTGCACAGAGAGCATGGATGAAAGTAGGGCATATAATATCGGATGATTTTCGATACCGGAACTGAGTTACGATACTACTGGTTTGATTCCGGAATTCCGGAACTGGTTCCGGAATTAGAAAAAAGTATAATAAATTATAAAAATTAATAAAGAGGCATTAAAATGTTTTGTCAAAAAAATCCTTATTATAAAAATTAATAAATAAAAAATACTAGTTTTCCTAAGAATATTTACTAAGAAAAAACAAAAATATACAACTTTTAAATAATATTAATTGTTTGAATGTTTTTCACGAAGAAAACCTCATGGGATTATTACTTATAAATAAAGGATTTCGACACAGGCGGTAATCGAACCCGCGACCTCGGGTATATGCCCCCGTTGCTCTGCCAATTGAGCTTTCGTGTCAATGGCTTCTATCCTTTGTTTCTTTTACACTTTTAAGTAGTGTTTGCGTTCCCTACCTCCGGGGGGACGTATACCCTTTTCTTTCCTTTATTTATTAGAAATATAAATTGTAGCAAAATCAATGAGTGTTAGCTATTAGCCATTGCAATGAAGCTTACTAAATAACTATCTAATACAATTATGATGAATATAAGATTCAACAACTCATAATGAACAAGGTCTCCTCTTCTGTCTCAGCTCATGAAAATAGGTTTAAACTTTAAGGTGACGCTAGCCGAGAGGGCAAACTCCGTTGACAAAGTGGTTTCTCCAATCAAAAATGGTTTTGCGCAAATAGTGGTTGAGAAAAAGTATTTATATGAATGTATTGCTGTTTCTGTTATTGAAATCTGCACTTAATTATTTGTGTTCACATTGGAACGTTCTTGTCAGTCATAATTTAATGTCTAAAATTATTTTCAGAATCAGGGACATTATGGCGGCTTATCTATACTTATAATAAATCTGTAGAGAGGTCAATTCTGTACATGGAATATATTTTCAAAATAACTATCAGGGGGTGATTAGTGATCGATACTGATGCCAAAAATGCAATCAGTAAAATTTTTGTCTGTCTGTCTGTCTGTCTGTCTGTCTGTCTGTCTGTCTGTCGGTTTGTATGTTCCTTATGGAAACAAAAACTACTCGACGGATTTTAACGAAACTTGATACAATTATTCTTCATACTCCTGGGCAGGTTTTTGTATACTTTCCAGCAGAATAGTAAAGGGGAATTTTGGGAAATTTTGGGAAAACGGGAGAGTTACTCCATTTTTTAACCTTCCGTCGCGTGTGCAGCCTTAATAGTCAAAGTTACATAGAAATCACACTTCCGGTATTCAACATAAAATTATCTAAAAAATATTCCGCAACAGTATATGTCTATCTTTTATGGTTGACTCACAACAACACGTGTAACTCCTGATAGCTTAGCAGTTCGGCGCATTCTGATTATATTTGTTTTCTCTTACGTTTATAATACTCTCAATCACCCTTATTTCAAAAGTTAACATTATTACCTACTCAATAAAAAAAGAATCATAGAAATCGGTATAGAAACACCAAAATTAATAGTCCCAACATAATAGTCGCACGCGATCAAAACCAAATCCTTAGTAATTTACATATTACGTACTAGATGGCGCCAGTAGTTGCATCAATTAAAACCTAAAAATTAGCTTAATTTCGGAGATATTGATCTGAACCGATCATAAAAGCGCTTTCAAAATCACAAAGTAACACTATATTCAGACATGAGTGCTGTAAGTTGTAATAAAGGCGCTAATTTCATAACGCTTGAGCAGTGATTGAAGAAACCTACAATATTTTTAAAACTACGCTACCCGTGCGAAGCGGGGCCGATCCACTAGTAAGTAATAAATTAAACAGCAAATGTTTTCCAATAGAAACCTAGATATTCATTAAATTGTGTTATACTTATTTGAATTTTAAAGGTCCATCTATGGACAAGAGGTATGGCTGAACATAAATCAAATTAAACTAGAAATAAATATAAAGTAGGTACGGTTAATTTCGCAAGAGAGTACAAAATTTATACTACAATTATGCAAATTTTATTATTGTGGTACCTTATCTTACAAATAATTATTTGAATATCGGATTGCGATATTGAGTTCAGTTCCGGAATTATAATATTGTAAAAAATCATCCGAAATTCCGGAGTTACGAAATTTCGGAATTCCGGAATCCATGCCCTAGATGAAAGTAATGAGGTGTCAAGAAATTAAAACCAATTTGAATGATCATGCCAGTAGACACCAAAGACCATAGAGAACACACTGTGATTAGAGATGAAACCAATAGCAATTTATCTATATACTGAATATACATCACAAGTTTTAGTGCTCTTTTAGAGAAAGGTTTCTATTTCCCTCTATTTGGTTCTTTCAATTGGAAATTCCTCAGCCACTTTTAAAGAATATTGGCACAAAATTTGCAATATTAAGGGTAGTTTGTGATAGGTTCCAGCCAGATCAATGACAATGTTAAGATGTATCTTATTTACATTATATATAATATATATATTATTAGTGTCTCATATTGCAAACTATTCCGATGTTTGTGACTTACAATACTAGGAAAAAGCGCCATAGCAAATGGGAGGTTGATATCATCAAAGTAAAGTGCTGTGAAGTGTCTGCTTAAAAAAGCACTACCCTGTTTCTTCCGGGTCTTCTCCCGTTCCGTACAGGAATCCGGGCTTTTAAAGGATTTTTGGGCGATACGGTTAGAGACCCATCACCAACAACCTTTATTTCTAATTCTTTAGTTCTGGCTACCCCTTCTAGGGATTTATAGCCGTGAGTATATGTATGTATGTATATCATCAAAAGCAAAAGATTTAGATGGAAAGATTGTTGAATACATATGAGACTGGCCAGGATCATACAAAATGGTAAATATTTGCCTCCGCCTAATCAAACCTATTCCAATGAGAAATCAAAGCAGAGTATATGTAAATCTCATAAAGTAATACTCTGAAGTCCCATTGTGATAGGTAGAGAATATTGCTCAATACATCTCACATTCTTGATAAATCGCTTGCTTCACATTCATCTGTCTTCTCACATGCTCTTTTGTTCTTCTCACTCCAGACTTCCATCTTTATAAGAATGTTTGCAATCTGATCTTCAAAGGCCTTCCTCTACCAGTCAAGCCTTTTCAGACAGTGACTGGCCATTCAGCGCATATCTTGTTTTATGTCCTCTCTCAATAGCTCACATTTCTATCCGTAGTAAACAAATTTGTGAATAATTATTCAGAGCCCAAGGTACATCTTACAACAAACGTACGAAAATTAATTGGAGTGAGAGAGAAAGATAAGATAGTTTGTTCAAGTAAAAGATTGTTTAAAAGATTGTTGTATAATGTGATATGTATATATATTTTTACAGATTAATAAATTGTACTGCTCATGTATTTTAACATCCGATATTATATATCCTTATGATCATGTTATTGTAACATCAGAAATTCCCAAGTCAGAGCAAGCAAAGGTAATGTTTGATAATATTGAATAAAATATTTGTTTGCAGCTTTCCTGTGTTATTTTAATGTTTCTTTCCTAAAGTTTCAGATAATTTTTGCTTGCTAAAATGGCTGGGTTTAGACTACTGAAGTTATACCAAAGGGCCTTAAAGAGCAATCCATATATAGTTCAGTCAGTTCAAACTGGCTCATTGATGGCTGCTGGAGATTTTATCTCACAACATATAATAGAAAAAAAAGATTTGTCGGATATAGATTTCAAGAGAACCTTAAAATTTTCATCACTCGGATTTTTCGTATATGTAAGTTATTTTATTTGATAATATACATGCGTACATAAATATACTCACTTCATTAGTTCCCATCGGGGTAGGCTGAGACTATTGATCGCTAATTTGTACAATCCTGGCAAACCTCTAACTTCGTTTACATTAATCAATCTTTTCATACATGCTCTTTTGTTCGTCATAATTCGGACACCTGCTTTTTTGAGCACATCTCAATTGGGTCCAAGTTTTTCCTCCTTGGCCGTCCTCTATTAACATTACTTTTCACGTTAGCTCTATAGATCCCATTAGTTACAAAAGACTCACATGCAATATTCATCAACTCTTGCAACTCTTCCGCCGATGATGCAAGTAACACTTGATCGTCAGCGTATATGGTGCAATTAATGATAATTTACCCATTCTTATTCCATAATCACTTTCACGCAACTCTGTTAAACAGTCATCCATGAACAAATTGAAGCGCCACGGAGACATCCGAGAGATTCCAAACCAGTCCGTGTTTTCTCCGTTTACTCTTTACACATGCACTGGAATAAGACTCTTCATCCCGTACTTGAACAGCACCTCCCATAAATACTTTCTTACGACCCTATCATACGCCTTCTCTTAATCAATGAAGGAGCAATGACCTTTTGGTTATTATTTAAGAACCTTTCACTGATGCTCCTTAACGAGAAGATTTGATCAATACACCTCATTCCTATTCTAAATCCTGCTTGCACTGCACATCAGCGCATCCCAAATTGTATCATTCGTTTCATACATCACTCTTTCAATCAATACCTTAGAATTTGAATGTTTTTGTTCATGAAAACCTCATGTGGGGATTATTACTAATAAATAAAGGAAAGATATTTTTTATTAAATTATGTGATAGTTAAGCGTTCTCAACATTTGCATTCTATCTGAAAAAGTAGACAAGTAACCATCCGAATTTATAAAAAAATCGGAGGTAGGGAACGCAAACACAAACACGGTAGCTCAATTAGCAGAGCGAAGGGACGGGGGCGTATACCCGAGGTCGCGGGTTCGATTACCGCCTGTGTCGAAAATTTTTCTTTCCTTTATTTATTAGCAATACGTTAGAAGGAAAATTGCTTAAAGATATAAATCTCGTACTACGCAGCCGCAGGTTGAACCCTACGAGACTCGTTGTATTGTAATGTAATTGTGTCACATTGGAAACCTCAAAAATTTCTCAGTCTCCTTTGCATGTTGAGTGGGTAAAATATAGTTAAATGAAGAATAGGTGATCGGCCTCACTTCACCAATTGGGCAATGCCCAGCAATCTCTTCGAAATCCCAATACCTTAAGTCGCCTTTTGACGCCAATTGTGGGAAGAAATGGGTTAGTGCTATTCTAAGACACAGTATACTTAAAAATATTATTTATACTTAAAAATATTATTTATACTTAAAAATATTCTTCTTGATTTCAGGGTCCGGTTTTGTTTAAATGGTATTCAATATTAGACAGAAGTTTTGGATCTGGCGGCAAGACTGTAGTCGTGAAAAAGGTACTTGCTGATCAATTATTAGCTGCGCCATTCTTACTACTCGGATTTCTAGTCATGTTTGGTACTCTCCAAGGGAAATCAACTAAAACCATCAAACATGATGTGGAAAATAAGTACATTGATATACTTAAAACTAATTATACAATTTGGCCTGTTGTCCAGTTGTGCAATTTTTATTATGTCCCACTACAGTACCAAGTTCTTACTGTGCAGATGGTAGCTTTATTATGGAACGTATACCTTTCTTGGAAAAGTAACAATGAATAAGTAGATATGATAAAAAAGTTATTTATCCACTGATATGGTACTTTCTTGACATATTTTTAACAATATAGTGTAATGTTTATTTACAGTTCTTAACTAAATCAATAGAGATATAGATATAAAAAAATATTTATTAGACATTGATAACAATGTAAAATTGGTAAGACATTTTGCCACAAAATTTTAAATGATTTTGAATTCAAAGGATAGTTACAGTGTAAATAAACATTAAAAATCGAGGGCTAGAAAATTTGGAAGGTTTTAAATATCTAAAATTTCATTTAGAGTTATTTTATTGAGAAGAGAAGGAGGTTATTTAGCCCTTAATAGTAATGGAAAATATACCAAACAAAGACTAACTAACAAATCCACACCAATAATGGGGAATAGTGATATGCCAACATTTATGTATGCATTATATAATATTGAATATATCGTTGACTTAGCATCCCATAATACAAGTCTTACTTCGTTTGGGGCTAACTTGATCTGTGTGATATATGTCCGTATATATTTATTTTGTTTATAAATGAAACAAAAAAATAGAGTGCTTGTAGCGCTGCCAGTATTTGACAGTTCTGGCTGGTATATAAGGTACATACATAAGGACAAAGGTGTTGTATTCAGTGTTTCACATAGTTGGTCTGCATTTTTTAGTTACTCTGAGATATCAAATGTGATGTAAGACTACCTCTTGACTTCCGTAATTAGTTATAAATGTTTATAGATGCTCTCTGCAATTTATTTTATTATATTCTTGGTTTATTCCACATCTAGACTTGAGTTGAAAGCATTTAAGTGATGTGGTCTTTGTTATAGGCTCGTTTAGGTTTAAGTCTTTGAAAAAATAAATGACTGTAGTTTTTATAGAAACAAGTGCCTGGCTCCCAAACACCTAAAGTGTGTAAATTCTATTGTTGTCTTTGATTTTATATTCATACTTCTATGTTTGGCTACTTTTATGATAAGTAGTAGAAAGTAATTAATTATATTTTTGTTTGCATATATAATTAATACCAAAACAATTTATTAGTACAGTTAATACGAGAGTTTCCCAATAGCTTAGGAATTTCACAATTATACAATATTTCTAGTCTTAAAGCATGTCATTTAATTCTGGTATATAATTTAAATACGTACTGTTAGTAACGGTATGCCGTCACTCGTATATACTTAATTATATTGTTATATAAAGTATTAAAAAAAGAGTTTTTTTTGTGACGTAGTTATTTATGTTCAACAGTGCCGCATCTAAAAGTTAATCTAAAAAACAAAAGACGTACGAAAGTAACTTCCTACTTAATAAAGACGTAAAAGCATAATAATCAACAATCTAAATGCTTTATTTTATTTACATCATCATTTTGTTCATCACTATAATACGCTTAATTTATATCTTTAAATTAGTTCAAAAGACAAATACGTGATAGCTAATTGTTACTTCTAATATGGTAAACCAAAACCAGTAATGCTCCAAGCTTACCACGCACACACACCATGTGTAATTTGATTTTGTCCTCATTGTGATTTTTGTAATGCCAATCTATTATAGTATACCTAAGTACAGCATCTATGGATTTTATATATGGCAGGTGACTATTAATAAAACAAAACTTCCGATTACGTATGATTCCTATTTGTTATACAGTTATATATTATTACATTAAATTCATATATTTATTGCTTTATGTGTTGTATTAAATAGTTAAAAGTATTAAGTTTTAACTGAAAGTATTTTAGCATAGATAGTTTTGTTGTAATAAATGTGTGATATTTGCATTTGTTGGTCTTTCATTTTAATTAGAAAAATTGGCGGGGAGGTGCTGATTTCCGTAAAGGGACTGTATTCGTCACAGGGACTGGGAGTCTGGAAATGAAGATCTTTAATCAAAAAGACTAGCCCTATATAGTATCTATCTCTGAAGTTCTACTCTTTTTGCCGCGAACGATAATTAGCATATGTATATCTTCTACCTACCTACCTAAAACTTTAAAAAACACCAAATCTACTGGATACGATGACATAACAACTAGAATAATAAAATTGTGTACTGTGCCTCTGTCGTTTCCTTTAAGTCATATAATAAACTGCTCGTTTAGTGAAGGTATCCTGATAAATTAAAAATTTCCACTGTCAAACCATTGCATAAAAAAGATGACACAACGAATATGAATAATTACAGGCCCATTACACTGATACCTATAATTGCTAAAGTTTTTGAAAAAACCATGTATAAAAAACTTTATGACTTTGTAACTGAATATAAAATACTTCACAAAAGCCAATTCGGGTTTAAGAAAAAATCTTCGACCAGTTTAGCATGTTTTCATTTAATTAAATTTATTACTGACTGCTTAAATAATAAGGACAAAATACTAGTTTTATTTCTTGACATGCAAAAGGCGTTTGACTTAGTAGTGCACGAAATTTTATTGGACATTCTGGATCGATATGGAGTTAGAGGTAACGCGCTCAGATGGCTAGAAAGTTATCTTAAAGGTAGAACTCAATCGGTTGAAATTTCTATGTTAAATAGTAATAATTATAAACAAACTTATCAGTCAGATTATCTAAGAAATGAAGTAGGCGTACCGCAGGGAAGCATTCTGGGCCCCCTGCTATTCCTTCTCTATATTAATGACCTCCCAAATGTGACCGGTAATGAGTGCATCTTGTTTGCTGATGATACTACGATTATTGCAAAGAACAAAAGTCTTGACTGTTTGACAAACAGTATTAATGAGTCTTTGAAAAATGTTATAAAATGGTTAGAAGACCGTAACTTAAAAATAAACTTATCTAAAACAAATTTTATCAATTTCCAAACTTACAATAGCAAAAAAAATGATATAAAAGTTGAATTCCAGAATGAAATCATTTCAGAAGTTAATTGTACGAAATTCTTAGGCATATATTTAGATAAGCATCTTAATTGGAAAGAGCATATAGATAAATTGTGCACAAAATCAGATAGGTTTGTATACGCTATTTACAGGATTCGAAGTATAGTTTCAGAGGAGGCTGCAACTGCTGCTTACCATGGATATGTAGCATCTTCGATGCGATATGGACTTATTATATGGGGTAACTCAGTAAATATAGATAGGGCATTTAAATTGGCCTAGACCTCGCTTTTTTAACATACCCTTTTTATATTATAAATCGATAAAGGACATCAAACTCAACAACTTTGCCTATGGAATGCCTATCTAAAATATTGTAATTTTCAAAATATAATAATAATTAAAAATTGTCGTACCTAGTTCAAACTGAGAATGTATACAATGAGATTCCTTGCTTCAGTGAAAATAAAAAATAAAAAAAAAACATTTGATATATGCTTTTCGCTCTGTAAACAAAAATATAACTTCTTTCTGTATTTTCCAGTTGTATTGATCGTCGTTGAAAAATAATATCATGAAAATAAACCGGTAAGCGAGCGATTGAACTGGAAAATACCGAAAGAGGTTATGTTTTTGTTTACACCATAGATCAAATGTTTTTTTTTATTTTTTATTTTCACTGAAGCAAGGAATCTCATTGTATACATTCTCAGTTTGAACTAGGTACGACAATTTTTAATTATTATTATATTTTGAAAATTACAATATTTTAGATAGGCATTCCATAGGCAAAGTTGTTAAGTTTGATGTCCTTTATCGATATATAATATAAAAAGGGTATGTTAAAAAAGCGAGGTCTAGGCCAATTGCAGAAAAAGTGTGTTAGGTGTGGAGAGGTCATAGGGATGTGGAGCAGGTTTTATTGATAGCTGAGTACCTTTATTTAAAAAAAAGAATATCCTACCATTACCCTGTCTTTATGTTTTTGAAATGTGTATATTTGTGCATAAAAACTTGTATATATTTGAAATGGAACCAGAAAATGGTCGCCCTGTTAGAAAAAACACAAAAACTAATTTAATATTGTATCCACCCAAACGAAACTTGGAACTGTATAGGAAAAATGCTTATTTTATGGCAATTATAATTTACAATAAACTATCAAATGGACTAAGAGAAATGACTTTAATCGAATTCAAACGGACATTGCATAGATATTTGTTGGATAATTGTTTTTACTCTGTAAAAGATTTCTTAGAAAAATGCAGTATTTAGTATTTTTGACATTTCTGTATTATTATAAAAAAAAAATATGACATTTCTTTATTATTATTTTTTTTTATTTGACATCTATAATTATAGCTTAATATGTTGCCACAAATGAAAGAATTGAATTGAATTGAATCTATAATTATTAAAATTTTGACTTTGTTTGACACTTTTAGTAGGTTATTGGTGACATTGTATTATTATTATTACCTAAGTTTGTTTTTTGTAATGAATATGTTACAGATCCACAATCTTTTCTTGGCCGGCGGCGACTAGGTAGGTAGGTAGTCGCCGCCGGCCAAGAAAAGATTGTGGATCTGTAATTGCCATAACTTTATATTTTATTGAAGAAAATTGACATGTGTATTGTATTGGTTCCAGTAGTTTATAGGTTTTTGTTGACATTTTTTTCTTTAGTTCGCATGATTTATATAAGATTAATAATGATAAATATTCGAACGCCCATTTAAGGCAGATTATGGATTGCGCACTTGTAAATACCTGAAGACCTTTACACCTATAATCGTCGAATAAATGCTTCATTTCATTTCATTTACCTATATTAAAATTTATTTCTATCTCACTCGCAAGCAACGAATATTCCGATTTTGACATTTTGAAATGTATAGAATCGATGAAACCAACGACAACTACGGGGGGTAAAACAACGAATACTCGTTCGTGTGAGCGAGATAGAAATAAATTTGAATAGGGGTTAGAAGAGATAAGTATGCCTATTATCGTTCTCGATGTGAAGAGTTGACCCTCAGATCTCTTATAGATATGCAAACATTAAATAGATTTTTAATAAGTTGTAACAAAGTAAATAAGCAAAATTTACCTACATCATGATAGTAAACTTTGCATCATTGGAGATTTGGGAATAATCGAATGGAACACTTCTGTTTTATCAACTAATAATACCTGCTATCAATGAAATTTATGTTATTGCCTTGACTAACTTTGTAAATGTTAATAATCTCCTTCAGTATAATAAAATTAAAACCGCTATGCGTTGGACCTTGTTCTATATCACTTAGAATGTAATGTCAATGAGTTATGTTATGCATTATCGAAATCGACTCGCACCACCCCCCACTTGAAATCGAAATTACTAACATTCCCAAAAACCTAATCCTAATAATTCAAAGCCTAACTTTTATAAAGCAGACTACTTTTTAATTAATTTATATCTCGAGGGAATAGATTGGGTCCTGAATTCGGTAATCACATAGATTGTATGATTAATATCTTTTACAAGCACAGGACTACACATAAGAAACATTTTTACCTAAGACGCGAGCAAAATGGAAAATCTTTTCACCGTGTTTTAATTAAGAACCTTCAATGAGTGCTACTCGCGTAACAGTCGTTGTTTGACCTTTGCTTAGCTTTTTATCTCGAATGGATTGGTTGCTGCTGGCCCTGTGGTCCGTGCGGCTTCACCATGACTATGAGTATGAGTGCCGCTTTGGCAGCTGACGCCCTGGCTGACCTTTGCCTAGAACGCTACTGCGTCTTTTTATCAAAATGCTGTGGAAACATGTAAAATCCAGAAAGTTGACAGTGTATCGTATTTTATGAAAATAGAAATTCCACATCATCAACATATGAATACATATCATACATATACTCACGGCTATAAATATTTGGAAGTGGTAACTAGAGCTTCGGAATAAGGAATTTGTCAGCCACTTTTGGAAGTTGAGTGGGGAAAAGTTTGTAAAGCAAAAGGTTTTTGGTGATGAGTCTCCAACCGCATTTCCCAAGTCACTTTAAAAGCCCCAATACTCTTAGTCGCCTTTTACGCACACCCTTTATGAATGAACCAATAATTACTACATTTTTCTGTTTTGTCTGCCTCTGGGCGATCTATACGCAGAAATCGTACTCTACCATTCGAGAACAGTATAATAATACATTCAGGGTGTTGATGGTGCTGACCCTTATTGTAATGCCTCTAGCATGTTTGCTGAGGCAAAATTTGATTGCTTTTACGCAACTATGCGAAAACGTAGTGTATATGAATTATAGAAATAGTTTGCTATCAACAACCTTTCATTCAACAGTCCATTTTATATTAATTTCACTGAGTGTTTTTTGCGTATGCTCATTGACGTAATCGATAGTAAGAGTTCTGGGAACTTTAGAAAACCACATTTATTTATTTTAAATGAAAATATACAAATTAGTTGTTAGCTAATGGATAAATCTATATAATAAGTAAAAAAAATAAAACTTTGCATAAGTACCGAATTATTGATGTCTAATATAAACTCCAGCCTTTTTTGAAATTCTTGATTTGATTTCCTTGCTTTCTTTACTTAGATATTTCTTTAATGCGAAAGAAATGTAACATATTGTTACTGATATTTGACAACTAAGACTCGATGTACTCTTGGCACTGGCGAAATTATCGTGGCAAGGCAAAGAGGAACACTGTAATACTGTCAATGTCAAATACATAAGATAAGACAACAAATCTGCGAAAAGTGAAGTGAAGTTTTATAAGTTTCGGTTTCGCATTTGCATGTTAAATATCATATAACTCACCTCACCAACTCTTATCAACAAGTGCAAAAGGTCAAGGCTTAAATTATCTATAATTTCTGTGGGTTCCCATCAATCTTTACGATTATTTCGTTCCAACTGTCTGCGGTTCGGTGTGTTTCGTCGTTCGTTAAAAAAATAGCCGGAAAAGTAAGTACCTTAGTTCCTTTATTTAATATGCCCATTGATTATGGTACAGTTGTAGAATTAGATCATATTTAACATTATCTTATTTAAAATTGCTCAATGCAGTTTGCTGAATAGCTACCACTAAGCTGATATAATAAATAACCTATACCTAAATTTTTCCTAAGATAATAAACTTCGAATAGAATTTCAATAGGTACAAACCCCGTAACTCAAAGTATGGTTTCTCTGACTTGGATCTGTTCAAAGCAAAGGAGATGCTCATTATTCCTCCTCTTTACTCTTTAGACCATCTGCCGGGAGCGCATACCATTTTAGTTTAGTTACGATATTCTTGCCAAAGAGAATATTGGTACTTTTCCATACACCGACACACCATTATGAAATAAACATGAAACTATTACTAAGAAAAACAAGAACAACCTATATCAATACTAAAAAAAATATGAACCAATACTGAAAAAATCAAGCTACTAAATAGTAACTGTAAAATTATTGATTGTTCAAGTTGTGATTTTGCACATATTGAATGGTTATGTAACTGATACATCAATTAAAACAAGCATATTATATTTATTGGGAAAAACTTCATAAGTCTTTAACATACAATGACACCTACTTATCAAAATCTTACATAAATGTTTGCTCATTTTCTAGTCCTCATCAAAATCAAATATTTTATAAGTTTGACTCCTAAAATGGTAATAAAAATTTCAAACCAAAACCATTTCTGCTGCAAAATGCTGATTTCTCTCTTATTTGTATTTTAGATAGCCATGGACAAGCTGGAATTGGTTTCGACAAATAAAATTTTTGGAGGCCTCCAAAAAGTCTTCTCACATGAATCTAAGGAGCTGAAATGTAAAATGAATTTCGCTGTTTATTTCCCACCTCAAGCTGAAAGTGGTGATGCACAATTACCTGCCATATACTACTTATCTGGACTCACATGTACAGAACAGAACTTCATAACTAAGTCAGGATTTCAGAGGTTAGTTACACATATTATTGATTGGATATACACACACACATATCTGGACTGAGCAGTAGATTTACATCATTGTAGAGCAATGTTAAAAGCCTATCAACTGGGGTATTGTCAAGGTAAGTAAGGTCTCATGTCAACATTGACTGTCCTTGACTGAAGTTTGAGACATAAATGTGGTGGGACTTGAGCTCTGCATATTTTACATGTAAAAACATTTGATTATTTCATCATTAGTTGAATTACCTGTTAGTTAGAAAAGTTTGTGTACTCTTACGCTATCATCAAATAATTTCTTTCGTTATTAAGTGTTACAAATCTTATTGCAGGATAAAATATTCTTGTTATAATTTTCTCATATTGAAAATATTATAGGTATGCAGCAGAGCATGGCATCATAGTGATAGCTCCAGACACATCGCCAAGAGGTGTAAAAATTCCTGGTGATGATGAATCCTGGGATTTTGGAGTCTCTGCCGGGTTCTACTTGGACGCTACTAAGGACCCATGGTCCAAGCACTACCGGATGGGAAGCTATGTGACCAAGGAACTTTACGATCTTGTTTTAGAAGCATTTAACAATGTTGATCCTACAAGGATTGGTATAATGGGCCATAGGTTGGTGCTTTAAATATATTGC
Source organism: Bedellia somnulentella (assembly GCA_963576735.1). Lineage (NCBI taxonomy): Eukaryota > Metazoa > Arthropoda > Insecta > Lepidoptera > Bedelliidae > Bedellia > Bedellia somnulentella. The sequence goes on along the minus strand of OY755172.1, from coordinate 12,831,432 downwards.
CATTCACTTTATATTATTTAGCTTTAATAAAAAATTCAGGGTAATGTCTTCTTTGAATGGTTTTAGCCCATTTCTTCCTGTGGGTATCGCCCAAAGCAACTTATGGTATTGGGCTTTTAAGAAACTGGTGGGTGGTGTTGCTTGACCCCTTCACTGAAAATTCTTTATATTACAATCTTTGCCTTACTCAACTTCCAAAAGTGGCTATGAAATATCTAAGTTTAACATAGCTAGTCTAGAAAGGTAGGATATCTAATAAATATAACTTTACAGTATGGGAGGTCACGGTGCCTTGGTATCTACTCTGAGGAATCCAGGCCAGTACAAGTCAACAAGTGCCTTTGCTCCCATCTGTAACCCCACAGCCTGTCCGTGGGGTGTGAAAGCTTTCTCGGGATACCTTGGTGAAGATAAGAACCAATGGCAGGAATGGGATGCTACAGAACTTACGAAGAAATATAACGGTCCACCATTGACACTCCTTATTGATCAGGTTAGTGTTCCATTCACATTATTTAGAAGAGGTTGAAAACACTAAAGTGTTTAAATTTGGCTGATACAAGAAAGTTTCATTATGCTTAAGTTGAAAAGCTTTTGTATTTTTAAGTTGACTGACCAAGGCAAGGCAAAATAATTGCATAGTAGAATAAGTCAATGTGTTTCTTTTATATGCTTAGAATTTTAATACGAGTATGGATTGCAAGGAAAGTTTAGCAACAATACATTATCAGATAATCTCATCGTTTTTTTTTATAATTAGCTTTTTCTAACTTTTTTTAAAATATTCCAGGGTGCTGCTGACAAATTCTATATTGAAAAGCAGCTATTGCCAGAAAATCTGCTGCAGGCCTGTCGCTCAGCCGGAGTACCAATGATTTTCAATCTGCGAGAGGGGTATGATCACTCCTACTACTACATATCTACCTACATCGGAGAGCACTTTGACTTCCATGCTAAAATATTGAAAGCCTAAATACAAAATGCAATATATTTAAGCTTGTAGAAATGTATATTTTTTAAATAAAAGTAATTTGTTATAAATAATATCTTTTATTCATCACTATGATCACTTTAAGTGTAATAATAGGAAATAATTATGAAATCAATCTCTTTTTCTTATTGAGTGGTAATATTGTAGGAATTTATCTCTGTTTCCCCATATTTGAGAACTGCCCCAGTAACACCATGTTCTGAAAAAAAGGAAATAAAAAAAACATTAATCTAAGTAAGTATTTCAATTCCTAAATTTGATTGATGCAAGTCTCAAAGAAAGAAAACTACCATAGTAATTCAATTTTTGTGTTCTTTATGCACAAGCAAGAGACATACACTATGGAGATAGCCTTAGTGACGAAAATAAAGCAGATAAAATATAAAACAGACTAGCATAATATATCTCAAATAATAAAATTAGTATTAAGTAACATATGAGTTATTAAGTAACTATAAATATAAATCTGCAAATGTTCGTGAAAATTAAATGCCTATGTGAATTATTTCGCTTCTTTTTACAACTTATTTGGACGGTTCTGAACGGTGAAGGGGAACCTGTTGGAAGGAATCCCGTATGGCATATAGAAACTTCGACTCTACTGTTTTTTGATATACTCATTGTCATTCGGCGCCCATTCACACAGACAGGCATGAGTTTGAATCCGGGGTCGGGCCTACACCAGTACTGGTAAACACTAATAAAGAGCGTGCGTTAAGCTGGCGTACCATGGAGCTGTATCGAGCTGGTTACTATGTCAAAAAACTCTGCCTAAATAGTGCCTAATTAGTGTAAAACTAAAAAAAATAGTGCCTCTTTAGTTTAGGAAATAAACACCATTTTCACTGTGTACGCTGGCGTAACGTCAAGCTAGCGTACACATCGCCGTACTCGAAAACGGCTAATCGTAAAGCAACAGAGTTTACACGAAAAAACTCTTCCTAAATACTTCTCCCGTTATGCAAAATTTCATAACGATTGATCTTGTAGGAACAGAGATATTGAACAAGACTTTTCAATGACATACCGTCCTGGCGTCATGCCAGCGTACACAAATAGTGCTTATAGAAAGGGACCTTTTCTTTTAACTCTATATGTATAAATAGTGCGTGAAATTCTGCCTCTCGTAGTGTAATAACTTTATGCAAATACGCAATGGATTAATTAAAAATTCTGTGTTAATTTCTGTTCATAGTACAGGTACAGTTATGATGAAAAGTGCTTTGTATTTTTTTTTCTAAAAATTATAATTGAAACTGAAACGTGGGTCAAACACCGATCTAGGAGAATATTAACTTTATTTACCTATAAATACAGCTCGAAGTGCAAATGAAATAGTAAAAAAATGGAAAAATAAAAAAAAATAGATTTATCATAAAACTTATATTTAATTTGCCATAAACAACTAGGTATTAATTATTACAGTACACAGTACATTTTTTTAGTACTATTTTCTTGGCCTAATAGAACATATAATGTTACTGTAAAATAAACAAGTACCTACGTAAAAAATCACAGTATAAGCAATGTAGCTTTCCAAAGGTGAAAGAATTTTTGAAATCGGTCCAATAGTTTCGGAGCCTATTGATTCACAAACCAACAAATCTTTCCTCTTTATAATATTTGTATAGATGTTGTTTATTTATCTATCTGTTACGTATTAGTACAAAATAAACAAATTATTAATACAAATAATAAAAGTAGAAGCATATACGAAGTTATATTTTGCTTTTTCAACTTTCCTCAATTTTGACCGACGAAATGCAAACTCTCATTAACCATATTGCGAAATTCCATACAAATCTGTCATATAATGGCATTTATAGACACTACATGAAAAGAAAGTATTCCACCATTAACATCCATATTGGCTAGGGCTGACTGGTTAGGACCAGCACATCTAAAATCTAGTATACAAAATAAAGAGTTGAGTTAACTTTTTAAATCAATTCGAATATCAAAATAGCATCAAGAATAACATAAAATAATAATTTGTAAACTTACGTTATAAACTGACTGCCACTGCCACACTAATAATGACAAAATTGTTTCAATTGAAACAAATTTTAACACATGGTCCGTCCGACCCTGATGAGTATATTAAAAGTAAAGTAACATTCAAATAATTCAAATTCAAAGAATATTTAACTTAACTAAAACGGCAACAATTGTTTCGGCAATGTCAACTGCAACTGGGCACAATTCGTATCCACTCGAGTTGGAAAGTCTGTAACTCGAATTCGAACACCGAATGGAACCGACATGGAGCTCATATTGCGATATATTCGAATCTACGTCAGTGAGTGTACGACTGTACGTGTTAGGTGCAAATAGTGTATGGTATCACTCATAAAATAATTATATTTATATATTATACTTAATACTGGTGCCGTACAGTGTTGGCTTAGATTGTCACTCACAACCCCTTTCTACCCACGGATGTCGATATAGGCGACTAAGGTTATGGGGCTTTTTAAATGATTTTTGGGCAATGCAGTAGGAGATCCTTGACCAACGATACTTAATTTCTACCATCTTATCCCCTATCAACTTCTTCAATTGAATAAATTTCAAAAGTAGAAGCTATATTATGCTTTGTCAAATTTCCTCTAATTTGACAGAATTGCAATAGATAAATATATGATTTGCCTGTTCAAATTTTTAAAAAAATTCAGCCACGGAGATGGGATAATTTGGACAAAACTCAAAAAACATTCACTTGCCCATCCAGTTAACTCGAACAACTTAATTCGGGTTAACTCGAGCGGTTTGAGCTGGAGCGAGAGGTTTGGCTTTTTCCGAGTTAGTACATCACTACCCGTTGCCTGCGCTTGTTGATCACCCCCACCCAACTGCCTGCTGCCAACCCAACGTTCAAACGCGAGAGAAAAAGTATAATAGTCCATTTCACATTAGCATTTAAAATTATGCTTTGTTGTAGGTAAAGATACTTATTTAATTTATTTATGTCAAAACACATCATGCTTAACAAGTAACTTCTATTAGAAAATCACGCTATATTTCGGCTATAATTACCTACATAATTTCATTAGTTATACATTTCGATCGCGTCTGTACATCTATTCATTTGTTCCTAAAACTTAACATATATTTTTTAAATCTTTCCACTGCGTATTCGCATAAAGTTTTTACACTACGAGAGGCAGAATTTCACGCACTATTTATACATATAGAGTTTATTAAAAGAAAAGGTCCTTTTCTATAAGCACTATTTGTGTACGCTGGCATAACGCCAGGACGGTATGTCATTGAAAAGTCTTGTTCAATATCTCTATTCCTACAAGATCAATCTTTACGAAATTTTGCATAACTGGAGAAGTATTTAGGAAGAGTTTTTTCGTGTAAACTCTGTTGCTTTACGATTAGCCGTTTTCGAGTACGGCGATGTGTACGCTAGCTTGACGTTACGCCAGCGTACACAGTGAAAATGGTGTTTATTTCCTAAACTAAAGAGGCACTATTTTTTTTAGTTTTACACTAATTAGGCACTATTTAGGAAGAGTTTTTTGACATAGTAACCAGCTCGATTCAGCTTCATGGTACGCCAGCTTAACGCACGCAATAAAGAGATTATTAAAAAACAGAAATATACTTACATTCCAAACAATGCACCGCCCAAATGCGCCGCATGGTCGAAGAATTTCCATCCTAATACTACTCCAGCGAAGTCGATACCCATTATTACTTTGATCGCCTACAACATTTAAATATATATAAAACACAAATATGTCTTTAAACACAGACAAATAAATTAGTTAATTAATGTATATTGTATCGATTCAGATTAGAACAACAATATTTTTGCGTGAGCGTTTTAAGAAGCCACTAAAGAAGATAGGGCCTACATCGTCATCGTAGGGGGTATTTGGGTGATAGAAATTGCTGGTGTCGAAATTTTTCTTTCCTTAATTGATTAGTAAATAAAACCCAACTTGAGGTTTTCATGCACAAAAAAGTCTAATTATCTTGAATCTCAAATTTTAAAATAATGTGACTTACCGAGCTAGCAGCGAATGTGTACATAGGCAGAAATATTATGCTGAGTTTAGTATCCGGAAACTGAATGCACACATATGAAAGAACAGCCATGATTGCCCCAGACTGAAATACACAGATAACTTAAATAAAATATATAGCAAATAAACATTATAAATCCATACAATAATATATGACAGTAAATCGGTATAGATCTGAGGTATCAGTAAATCAGGTAGACTGCGATAAAAAACTATAGCTTTTCAAAAATGTGCTATAGTTCAAAACGCCTGATTATATTTCAATCAATCCAATTTAAGTTGAAAGTTTTTATTAAGAGAGATTGTATGGCTTCTTCTTACTTTCATACTGCAAAAAATGTATCTAAACAATGAAGAAAGTGATTTTAGAGCAAGGTTGTAAAAATGCTTGATAATGCAAGATAAAAATTGAAGTAAGCTAGAAATTGCAGGCTAAATCATCGGATTTTCCGACTATAAAGATCATTCTGCGCTTTACTAGCAGAAACTGATACACACCGACAGAGGTGATAGGCCTGCCCCCTGTCACGTGAATACACTGCCTAAGCAAAACGTGGGTACCTAATTTGGACACTAGGTGCGCACGTTGATCATAAGTATTGGTACCTCTGCCAACCCCTTCGGGAAAAACAGCGTAAACGTTGATGTTTATGTTATGTTTATGTTTGTAATTAAAATATGCCAACCCACACTAGACCCGCTTGGTAGACTAGAGCCAAGTCCCCATTCTACAAGAAAAGCTCGGTGGTGACTAAAGGAGATTGGGAGACAAATCTATGCAGGAAATAAAGGAACTTACCGCTCCAAGACTGAGACCAGGCTGGCTGCTCGTCACTTTGTAAAGGAAACTGGCGAAGCTGCTTATAACCCCGGCACTCATGTACATGGCTACGAATTGCTCTTTACCTAACGATGCTAATGCCGCTGAAATGTTTTATAATTAATAATATTTCATATTTACACATAAACTAGGTGAAATTAAGTCTTATCTAGATAATGAGTCTTACCTGGCATAAAACTGTAAAGGACGTACATATTCGCGGCCAAATGAAACGGTGAGTAATGGCTAAACGTTGATAATACCATTGGTAAGCATACTGCACCTGTTAACAAATCATTTTATATAAAAAATTTGACTGCATAATCGTCACAATTATTAAAAAATAACTTTTAACAAAAAGAAAACCGACTTCATAGCGGGAAAAACAAACGAAAATAAACAATCTAGTACTAAAAAGTACTAAATAAGGTTTTTAATTGAATATGAGTACTGTGATTAATACCTTTGCAATTTCTTTATTCCACACGCGTCAGTTCAACCTACCTAAATATTAAAATTCTCTTAAATTAATTTGTGAGCCGGTGCCAGCCTGCGGGATGATTGACAATAATAAGTGTGTATTTCGCACTTCATACACATGTACAATATAGGATACCTTGTAGTTGTAGGGTAAAATTATTTTTGTACGTATTACCATTTAGAACGTTAGGCGAAAGATATATATTGTTTTGATTGTAATAATCAGAGATAGATAGTAGGGTGAATTCACTTTTGTTTGACTGGCACCGACTCAAAAATTTATTTAAGAGAATTTTAATATTTAGGTAGGTTGAACTGACGCGTGTGGAATAAAGAAATTGCTAAGGTATTAATCACAGTACTCATATTCAATTAAAAACCTTATTTAGTACTTTTTAGTACTAGATTGTTTATTTTCGTTTGTTTTTCCCGCTATGAAGTCGGTTTTCTTTTTGTTAAAAGTTATTTTATTTTACGAGTTTTAGAGATGGGTAGACCTGGCAAAGATGCCTCTCGTATTAGGCAGTGCGACAGTTACTGTACCTATTATTCTTCGTATTTGCGGTATTTCTATTATTATACGATATTAAATAGGCTCAACTATATGTAACTTTACATTGTTCTTGAAATCCCTCGAAAGGCGATGGTCTACAATTCTACATCTCAAGAAAGACTCAAACGTTCACGCCGAATATCCCCGAAGGGGTTAGCAGAGGTAGTAATACTTCTGAATATCACGTGACATTGTCACCTGTTGTTCAGAGTACCCACGCTTTGCTTGGACCCACGTTCTCACGTTATACAGAGCAGGCCTATCGGCGTTTTGAACAAATACACTGTGACATGATTGTGAGTTTCGACAGTCCCCTCGATTTCCTGGGATGCCATCATCAGATCCTGGTCTTATGGTACTTTCTCGGTAACAATAACATAACAAAAGAAATGTTGAGTGAACCTGTATTATCTTCATAAAAGCTACGAAGAGGAGCATAAATCTTTATAGAATGGTGAAAGAACTGTTTCCTAACTCCTAGTGATTAAGGACCCACACCTTCCATCATCAGCTTAGCAGCATAACAATATGATTTTCAGAAGCAAATGCCAATACTTGTTCATAAAATATGTAAAACGCGGTACATTTGCCTATAAAATTTCAGGGTTCCCCTCGATTTCTCCAAGATCCCATCATCAGACCCTGACATCCTCACCATGGTACCAATCCGGGAGTATCTTCTTTCGAACAAAAAAATAATAATCAAAATCGGTTCACAAATGGCGAAGTAATCGGCGAACATACATAAAAAAAAAAAAAAAAATATACGGTCGAATTGAGAACACTCCTTTTTTTGAAGTCGGTTAAAAAATACAACTATCATGTCAGCTCTATGGCCCTCAACGAGATGTTTTTTTACACTGGACAGAATATTTAATATCTTCTTATGCAGCTTGTTTTACTTCGAAATTATGGTTGGCTTCTAGTTCCTGTGCGGATTCACCATGACTTTATGCGTGCCGGGCAGCTGAGAGCCAAACCGGCGGGGCAGAGATAGATAGATAAAACATTGCGAAGGTGTGTTTACTTTTAGATTTATCAGATGGAGTGGAGACGACTCCTAACCAGAGATTTATGTCATACGGCGCGGCGCCACACTTCCGACCCTCAGTAAGACTAAGTTAGTGGCAGGCAAGGGATATATAAATTTGGGGTGCCAGATTTGCGTTTAGAGTGGTATTATATCTGTTCTAATAAAAGTATCTGCAAAAAGTTTATTTTTACAAAATTTAAATATAAAATTAAAAATTTTCTCCGAGAATCCAACCTCGGTTGGATTTTCAAGATTGGAAGATCGGTTTAACTCGATGACTAGCTTCTGGGTCTGGCTGGACGGCACGGGTTCGATTCAAATTAACAAAATCTTTGCAATGAGCAATGTCAATGTCAATTTTGGCTATATTATTGGGGCATTTTGGAAGATCGGACTAACCCTAGTCACCTACCAACTAGGCCACGGAAGTCGTCGTCATGTCGTGTTTACATAATTCATTCTAAAGAGTATTATTTGATTTATGGGTGTCATTTTAAGCCTAAAATATCTAAAGATTTTATATAATTACAGATAAGTTTTCATACTTACTACCAGAAGGATTGGAACAAAAATATTTGAGCATGCATGATTGCAATGATTTTATTCTCCAAGCTCCAAATACGAGTACGTTGATAGCCAGTATCGGGTAGAATACCTTCTCTGTTTCCCTCAGCGACGACCACCATGATCCAATTGAATATGAATCCGATTTCTGTGAAAGAAAATGCTTAGCAAAATGTGCTGTACATATCTGTTTTTTCTGTCTTAACTACTACTAAAAGATAAGTTAAAAGTATTACATGCAATAATATAAACTTAAATATGTATTTACATGCAATACCGTTAAGATTTTGAACATTACTATTTTGACTTGGAAGGAGCCACTAGTAATGGTGATGGCACTAACTTAAAATCTGTGGTGAGAGGTAATTAATACCTTGCAGCTTCCGCTTTCGCAAATCGAGATCTTTGTTCTCTATTTTTTTGCAAGGTTTTTTTTGCGCCACATTAACGGCGAATATATTTATTTATTTTTATATAATATATCAGTTATGTAAAATCTTAATCCCTCATATCCACCTGGTTGGGTAAGGATTATCAAATACAACATTCCAAATCTCCAGAAAATCAGTTCAGATTTAATAAAGAAATTCATGCACATTCATGAACAAATTGGTTAAAAATCCTTACATAATGTGATAACTTCTTTTGTGTGGCACTTAACCAGGTGCCTGAGCGTCGCATGAATACATGTGCATGATTACGTACTTTCTCGTATTCCCATATTGCACAACCTGCCAAGCTTGCCGCCGATACCTGTAACGTTGAAAGGATGATCAGATACAAAAATAATAATATTTGATTGATGAATATCGAATGATTTAAACATTTCTTGACAAAACCCCCTTTAAGTTCCGATAACCCTTCATGCAGTTTAAAAATGTAAAATCGTGCTCGACCAAAATGTAATCGATCTCTATAATTTACTAGTAGATTATTTTAATCAGGGTCAAAGTATTGAGCAGTTCTTGATATGATATCATTTAATAAAGTGGGAGTGTGGAGGACATATTTGGACAAAATAGAGAGTGTGCTATAAAAGGCAAGCATCCAAAGAATAAAAGAACATGTATGAAAAGATTGATGAATGTCGCGATCGATAGTCAATGGAAAGTAATGGTGTGAGACCATTACTTTCCATGAGCTGAGATATGTATGTAAAAAAGTGGAATATTAATATTACACATACCAGGCCAATGTACTAGGACAATGGTGATTTAGCTGTCTAAAGCACAGAGAGTATAATACTATAGTTGCAACCTAATTCATAACGACATAATCTAATTTAGATTAGCCATTGCACCTGGGTGCTACTTTCATACTCCAATAGTTAAATTTGGGATATTCATAAACCGACACAGATCTAAAGCATTCCTCGTGCAGCATTGAAGCCTAAAAGTGCTTGTTGGAGTAGTGGCATTTTCTACTTACAAAAAATAACATAGCCAAAATGGTCTCGGAGCACCTCACAGTCGGCAAAGAGCCTATGTAATGAAATAATTGACAATACTGATCAACACTTGCAACAAATGCAGCTAAATTTCCTACATAGGGTAGCCTGAGCTTTGGAATTAACAACTCCTTTTAACTCTAGATGTTTTACTTAGCCACTAAACAGCATATACCTTAAAACACTCAGCATCAAAATATCATAATAAGAACAGAGAAGATTGTCAAAATAAAAAATGTTTTCCAATCATGCATAAACCAACTTTAATAATCTTATTAGAACATAAAATTTTCATCTCATATTCGGGTTTTTAATATTATTTATTGTTCTTGAATTTTGTATCTTAATTATTGATAATTTAATTAATAAGAAGTCCTTTCTGGATTTGTTTTGTTTGGAGAATTGTTGGGTTTATTTTAACGAAATCTTGCTGAATTATTTCAATTTTTTATTGTGATTTGAAACTGCTTAACTATGATTCTACAATTTTTAACTTTTAAAGGAGGATGGGCACAAATGTATGACACCTGGTCCCAGCACCAATCGGGATGAGTGATACGTCATTGGAAAGGTTATTTTTTGTAAAATAAAAATAACTAAAGCTCTTGTCTTAAATTGCTGCCGTTTTTGAGAAAGATTACTATAAAAGTTTTTTTTGACAAGACTGTTTGTCATGTTTGTTTCATGTTTTTGATACATTTTCGATTTAATTATGAAACTTTATTGCAAATAGTTCAGTGAGATGTTTTAAGTATAACATAATTACTAAGTTACACAAAAAAAATGAATTATCATAATTTCACATAATTTACAAAATCAAGATTTTTAAAAAACTGTACATCAAAATCGGCAGCTCTAACAAGGTTGCTCCCATAGTCTTTTTTTTTCTACATTAACAGGGCTATAGAATGGTATATGATTTCAACTTGATTGAGCATGGGGACCAAAATACCCATCCTCCTTTGTTTTATTTGCAATAAGCTAAAGGTTGATCATTTGTATATTGTTATACATACAATATTTCTATGAAAGTAATATTTCATCTTTGACAATATATTTTAATAGTATATCAATATACATATACATTAGGGTGGAGCAATCATGTACGAAGAATTTTTTTAATTTATTTTTTTTAATCGCATAGCGATACAAAGTTGCCTTTGAATGAGAAAATCAAACATACAAAGTATTATTTATCTATCTTGATGTCTTGAGGTGCCCCAACCCATTTCAAAATCGGTAATATATATTTTTTTTACACTTTTTTATCATACAGTCAGAATGTCTAATAAAAGTATTTTCATAAATTTCAGAGCTATTTTAGACTAAATTTTGTTATAAATACTCATGATTGCAATAACTAAAAGATCAGTACTATTTCATACAATTATTAATTTAAGGGTACTTACATAATAAAAGACTGTATTTCAATACAATTGCATCACACTTGGTATTAGTTTATCAGTACCGAATCATAACATGAACCTGGTATTGAATATCGATAATATACTTGGATATTATATCCCTTATATGGTAGCCATTTCGTGTTGACAAAGAATAGGACTATCCTAATATTCTGTAGGTTTTGTGTTGGGTGAATAAGTACACTAGGCCTTTAAGAAATGGTTGGGAAATGTGGTTGGAAACCCTTAAGTAATATCGGGTTTGTTTTTGGGAACATAAATATCCTTGATATTTTTAATTCCATGGAATGATTGATTATTACGTCCGGGGTACCCCTCTTCTTGGAAGAGGTATAGTCTAAGTGTAGGTAGGTAAGAAGGATCAACTCCAAAAAAGCATATATAGTGTAAATTCATGAATACTTACACCGACAGCAAATAACAATGGCTTAATTAAACTTCTACTTTGTGAGAATCCAGATCCGTAACATTGGTTTACCAATGGGTCGGGAACGAGCGGCCGAACATTGCGCCTGGACCTTTGAAAAGAAGTACGTAATTGCACATGTCCGCAACCCAGAGGTCTGCATTTTTGCTGCAGCAAGGGACCTTTACTGAAATTGTAAATTTTTCAAATTTAGTATGTTAAAATTTCTAGTAGGTTATTAAATCATCAGAAAATATACTTACGTTTGACTGAGTTCTATCCCAAAAAATACATATCTAGAAAGCATCATATATATTGTTTAAAAGTTTGGTCGATTAATTTATTGTTTATCCATATCCATAATATTTCAAAATATTTTTAGTAAATATACAATACAGACAGATTGTAAAATTGTAATATATTTTTTACTTATGTCAAGGTATGTATTGTGCGTAACACATCTCTGCCAGTGTTGTGCAGAGTCAGCATAAATGAGAATTTTTGTCTTTCTTGACATGTTTTGTCACCCGGGGGTATCCACGTCTTGCCTGGACCGTGTATTTTATTTATTCACTTAGGGGGCAGGCTTATTTTTGCATTATAAGAATATACAAGAAAGAAAGGAGGAAAATAATACTTTCGCTTTCTTCACCATCATTGGCCAATAGACGACCACTGCTAGACATAGGTTTCACCAAATGTCTTCACAATGACTTCTCTGCTTTTTGAATTTTTTTGGCTCCCGCGAATTTCATGTAAATAGTCGCCGTTCCGCTTTGTGGGAGACTTTCCTCGCTGTGTCGTCTAGTCTGGTACGCCGCCGTCATTCTAAAACTCTTGCCTACTCCATTGTCAGTTTAGTTTTGGAACTCTTAGGGCTATGTCAGTTACCCTGGTTCTTCTGTAGATCTCCTCATTCCGGATTAATACAGCCCTTTAATATGATATTAATTCCTAATTAATACTTAATCTAATCTAACTGAATACTGTTCTATTCTGGCCTTACCATCATTGTATTATGTATTTGAATCTACGACCAAACAAGTTTCAAAGTTTATTATATGTAAGTATTTAAGGTGGTGGATAAGCTAATGGGCCAGTTATAAGTGCAGATTGAAAATTTGTAGTGGCAAGTCATTTAATGAACTTATTTGAATTATTTATCAAACATAATTATTTGATTTTTTAATTTATCAGACCTAAAAGCAACTCTGATGAATTTTCTACCTGTATATTTGCTATAAAAAGTGTGTTAATGTCATAATCATCAACTATCTTTTAAATATGACACTTTATCACTGAACGAACTTTATCTATTTTATTCAATTAAATGACTCTTAATAAGACTCTTTATAAGGAACATTGCTACATATAAAGCGAAGACGTGTGAGGTAAGTCTTGCGTGATTTTTAGAGAGACTTAAAACGCAGTGTAAAATACCTGCCCCCTGTCACATGTGTGTACCTACTGTTCAAACGTGGGAACTCTGAACATGAGATGACATTATATATCTGCGTAAATATTCAAATGTTGATGAAACGAATCATACGTAAAATATGAATTTAAGAATAAAAACATCCATATCTTTATTTCCATTCGCGTTTTCTTGTTTGCTGTTAGTATCATATTATGTGTGTGTAATTGTGTATGTGTGTAAATTATCTGCGTGTTCATATTTATAAACAAAGGCCAAATCCTTACTATACATATTTTTGGTGAAGTTATCTAGATACCAGTTATTTCAAATTTTATATCTACCCGCTACACAAATCACGACTTTGCTTTATAAAATCAAACCACTTAAATAATGAAAGTTTCGAAAAAAGATATTAAAAACACAGCAAAATTGACGTTTAATACTTTAACTATTTTAAAAACTTACTTATTCATGGAATAACTATCACAAAAACAAATATTTAAATTGGGTTGATACGTTTTTATAAAGTCAAGCAAAATGATAACTGTCTTGTGATTGTGTATAATTTGGCGCCAAAACAGGTAAAAACTAAACTAATAACTAATTTAAATGTGCAAAAAATATATAATTATGTTACGTTCATCACCTGCTGTATCACATTTACACTGGTAGTTATAAGTATGCAGTAGAAATTTAACTATAACTGTAACTATAACTACGTGTAACAACAAAAAATTGTATTTGAATCTATGTACTCTGCTCTCTCAACTGTGCCAACTGAGCACAGTTGGCAGAGCGTCGGGGCGTATACCCGAGGTCGCGGGTTCGATTCCCGCCTGTGTCGAAATTTTTCTTTCCTTTATTTATTCTCTAATTATTAGTAATAATCCCCACATGAGGTTTTCATGAACAAAAAGATTTAAACAAAAAATTGGCTTAAATATACTTAAACTCAGCAAAACTCAAAACGTTTACGCCGTATAACACCGATGTGGTGACAGAGCGAGAGTTCTAAACAACGCGTGACACGGATCTCACTGGTTTTCATTCAGATAACCCATTATGGCTTGGACAGTACTCAGTACACTCACATGCCATAGGGAACAAGTCGCCGTTTTTGTACGAAAACACTCTCATATGACTAAGTACATCGTAGCCTCGTGGGTTTTCCCACAATGATTTTCATCACTTTAATATGACACATTGGTGCAGACAAAAAAATACACAAATATAAATGGCTATACTTTACGTTTGCACGTTTGCTGCGTTGTATCTGCCGTCGACAGTTTCGCGTTCCGGGGCTGCTGCTGAATCTGCTGCGGGGCTCAAGCATCGGAAGTATGAACAACTCAAGGGAAACTATCTGTTTATTCCACTGGCCTTTGAAACTTCTGATGCTTGGAGTACGGATGCAATAGCGTTTGTGTCGGCGTTGGGTAGAAGACTGAGAGAGCGGGGGATCGACAAGAGAGCGGGTTTCTTATTAGCACAGCGAATCCAGCGTGGCAATGCTGCGAGCATAATGGGTGCTTTCGAGTCGCGCGTGTTGGTCTTTAGTTTTTAATATTAAGTGACGAGGCAATTAGCTTATTTTATTATATTAGTTAAGTTTAGATTTAAGTGTCTTTTTTATGATATAATTTATATTTCTATTAGTAGGTTAAGTTGACATGACATTGTATTATTTTGTATATTTAAATAAATGATTAAACTTTATAATGTTATAAATTTATTTAGAATGTAAGAACCCTAGTTATTTAATATTCTTTGACTAATTAACTTTATTATATTACTAGCTAACCCGACAGACTTCGTACTGTCAGCTTATGACAAAGCTTAAGGCGTTTTTTCCGGTACTCTCAATTCAATCGGTCGTGAATATTTTATTGGGCAAAAAGCATCCTATGTTATATATAATTTGGGTCATTATCGAGCATTCTGCCAAATTTCATTCAAATACATTATGTAATTGAGAAGCCTTTTTGCCTCAAACACACAAACATCCAAACTTACACATTTATAATATTAATAGGATACTTGTGTATATAATTGATCTTAAGTGTGTGTAAATAATGGCTTATAGTTATCAGTTGTGTTTGACTACGGTAGCTCAGTCGGTAGAAACTCGGTTTTAACTGCAAAAGTCCTGGGTTTATATTGTATACACCTCTGTGGCTTCTTTTTCATGTTATATGCCTATGTCCTTGATTTCCGTTATGATTAAGTAGCTAGAGGAGAGGGGGCACAAAATCAGGAAACACACTGCTATACTTAATCTTCCCATAATTATTTTTTACATACTTATACTCACGGCTATAAATCCCTAGATGGGGTAGCCAGAATTAGAAATCCCACTTTTAGAAGTTCAGTGGGGAAAAGATGGTAAAATAAAGGTTGTTGGTGATGGGTCTCCAACCGCATCGCCCAAAATCACTTGTAAAGTCCCTAATACCCTCAGTCGCCTCTTACGTACACCCACGGGAAGAAACGGGGTAGTGCTATTTATAAACCGACACTACACAGCATATATTATTTTTTACTATAGTCAATTGCACCCAAAGCGGCATGGCAACCGGGCTTCCGACGTAATGCCTTAGCATTTGTTGATTGATGTGATACCCATCCGACTGCCGTTTTTTTATGTAATTTTTGTCAAATGTTAATTATACATATGTCATCGAGTGAGAATCCCGATATACGAGTCAACTGCAATTATTTTATGGCTGTCTTACTCTATCTGCATTTGCTGTAGCTGTATAAACTTTCATACAATTTCAAATATAATACACAAGTAGACTCATGCAGTTTTGTCTGCGTGACAATAAATACATTCACGGTCGTGATTACCGACCATGATAGAATTAAATAATTTCAGTGGATTCAGAACCAAAAAGTGATAAATAAAAATTTAGTTTAAAATAACTAATAAACATGCTTTTAAAGCACAGCAAACTAAAAAGCTCTGTGCCATATTTTTATCATATATCATATTATTTAGCGCCTCACGCTTTTTCACAATAATACCAATATTTATACAATTTTTAGTTTGCTGTGCTCTAAAATAGTGTTTATTAGTTTTTTAATAAAAAAAATTAAGATGTGTAGTCTCTTTTAGAATAGTAACAACCCATTTCTTAGCGCAGGTGTTCTAAGAGGCGACTACCCTATATAATGTGATTGTCGAGCGATGCATTTAGAGACCCATCATTAAAAGGAATTTTATTTTACTATCTTTTCTCCAATCATAAAAGGCAGGCGTCGACAGAAGTATGAAAAATAAAAGAGCATGTATGAAATATTGATAGATGTACACGAAGCTCGAAAGGTTTGCCAGGATCGCAAAAAGCGGCGATCGATAGTCTCTGCGTACCCAAATGGTAATTGATGGCGCGAGTATATGCATAGTATGTATTCCCCTCTCAACTTTCAAAAGCGACTGATGAATTTTAAATTCTGATTTCTGGCTACCCCTTTTTTAGGATTTATAATAATTATAAAATAATAAATCGTTTATTTTCAGATAAAAACATCCATAGGGTTAGTAAGAGGAACAAATAAAACTTACAACTATATTTGTTAGTATTTGACTTACAGCTAAGCTTATACCTACTACTTAATACTATATTTACAAAGTTTATTTACAAGAAGATTGGTCCAGTGCTTCAGGAACCGGCCTTTACATCCTTTTGTATATGATGCTGATTTTGTGCTTGTATGATTTGCTTTTAATTTAATTGTATATTAACAGGTGGTGCTGGAATTGCATTAACGCACTTCAGAGAGTATTGTCGTTTCGGCCGAGCGAGTGGCGGAAGACTAAACAAGCATCCTTTGTTTACTTTCTTTTCCCTACTCGACTTCCAAAAGCAGCTTGACTTGCTAATTTCGAACCTTCACGGCTTCCCCATTTTAGAATTTATAGCGTGAATTTGGGAAAGCCACTAGTATAGTAATATCCAATATTTTGTGAATATTTCATGCGGCTAACTGTTGCCGTACCCAAAAGCCTCGTAAAATAGTTAATTTATTATGCATTGTTTACTGTACTTATTGTACCTATTTGATGTAATTCGGCCATAGTTCGTCTTCTCCTAACCTAAAACCAGTCTTCTTTTGCGCATGCTCTATTCTATTCACCCCTCAGAGGCGACCAGCGAACTTCACGTTAGTCTGCTTTGAAACTGTAACGGGGCGAATAGTGAAACGCGTCCTTTAAGTAATAATTTCACGTTGAGGATTAACAAGTCCTTTATTCTTACTAAGTGAGTAAATGCTAAAATATTCATAATTATTATTAACTAACGCGCAGCTTATTATAATATTAATTCGGTTCGGTTGATATCCCTAAAATATCTTCTTATTGGTGACATCAGTGTTATACGTGACGCAACTTTATTAAACTTTACGACATTAATTAAGATTATCGATTAATTAACCGCTTATTTAATAAAGTGTCTTAATTAAAATCAGAATAGATACTTACTACAAGCTTTGTTAAAGAAAAACTGATTTTACTACATGTCGTACGTAATTGGCTCGAAAAATCGATATTTCATCTGGACCATGTGGGTTGCGCGTTTTATTTAGGGTTACATTGAGGCATACTTTTTTATTAACGGTTATTATATTAACTTTGTTTCAGAAATGATAAGGTCCACGTCCCGAGTGAAAATTCGCCATTCTGCAGTTTTTAAACTTAACATTTTGTGACGCACAGTCCTTATTTAAAATTATTAATTTATTAAAATACATACTTAAGTTATTGTACCTTATCGACCAAATATTTTTATTCTATTGCATTACTCAAAAATATTCATAGTTATTCGATATTAAAATGATATGTTTTTGTAGTTGGATTAAGTGTGTTTTTGCTTAGCATTGTTTGTAAAAAAGTCGTAATCATGAGTACGATGATAGCATACGATGAGGATTTGTTTTGGTTGGTGGTGAGTGGGTTTCTGGTGGCGTTTGTCCTGGCGTTCGGGATCGGAGCCAATGATGTGGCCAACTCGTTCGGGACCAGTGTGGGATCGAAAGTGCTCACGTTGACGCAGGCTTGTATTCTCGCTACGATTTTCGAGATTGCTGGAGCTGTTCTCATTGGTAAGATTTCGACATTTTAATCTATGCTGATTGTGTTTTTAATATGTCTAGTTTATACAACCTGGTAAAAATGGTTCAGGGATTTAACGTTATTGGTAATGTTATAGGAATAACACAAAAATTAAAATCTTATAATAAAGAAGTACATTTTAGTATATATGACATTTAGTATTGGCTCAATTTAGTACTAACCCATTGTTTCGATGGGTTGTTATTGTATGTAACGCACGGCCCATCGCACTTCGTCCTTTATTTTTCGATCTTCTCGCCACCAAAATTTCCAAAAGTGACAATGAAAAATCAAATTCAAAAGGACTAAAAACCCATTTTTGGATTTGTACGTTAAAACTGTAATGTTATTTTCTTTGAAGTGTTATAATAGTCGAAAATGTTATTTTTGGCTCACACAGTAAAATGCATGGATGAATCTTAATCCCAAAGATATATCTGCTTTCAATATAAATAGAAAAACTCAAACCTAAAGGTTCACGCCGTATATCCCCGAAGGGTTATACGGTATTATAATACTTCTGAACATTACGTAACATTGTAACCTGGTGTTCGGAGTACCACGTTTTGCTTGGACAGTGTACTCACGTGATAGGGAGCAGGCAGGCCTATCACCGTTTTGTACGAATACAGTGTCACATGACTTAGTACAGCTTAGTCATGTGGGTTTCCTCACAATGATTTCCCTCGCTGTTAACAAGCAAGATAAATTTACAACACACATGACTTTCAAAAAGACACATTGGTGTAGGACCGACTCGGGGATCGAACCGACGCTTCTCTGTATGACAAGCGCGCGTCCTAATGCAATGTAAATCAATGGAATGGTACTTTATATAAATACTTATTAATTTTTTTTTCATCTATATTAAATTTTCTAATTAGAGCATCATATTCAACACACTATTTTTATAATTTAAATCTTTTTGTTCATGAAAACCTCATGTTTTACCTTCCGAATTAGTTAAAATTCGGAGGTAGGAAACGCAAACACTACTTAAACGTGTAAAAGAAATAAAGGATAGAAGAATTTCGCGCTGGCAGCCATTGACACGGTGGTGGCTCAATTGGCAGAGCGTCGGGGCGTATACCCGAGGTTGCGGGTTCGATTCCCGC
The DNA here is from genome assembly GCA_963576735.1 of Bedellia somnulentella. Taxonomy (NCBI): domain Eukaryota; kingdom Metazoa; phylum Arthropoda; class Insecta; order Lepidoptera; family Bedelliidae; genus Bedellia; species Bedellia somnulentella. The sequence goes on along the minus strand of OY755172.1, from coordinate 12,812,032 downwards.
CTGTGTCGAAATTTTTCTATTTTTATATTAAAAGTGTCACGGTGATAATTAATCATACGAAAATGACGTGCTACGTGTGTGTCTTTCCTTGAATAAGTACCTTTATAGGGACAATCCGACAACACATACGTAAAGACGTAAATGTACGAAAATTGCATCAAACAAAACGTGATTATAATTGCTAACACTAAAGTCTTTTCTTACCCACTTCACAAAACTAAAATTTTGGTAAAGTTGTCCTAAGCAAATATAAGCGATGGGTTAGTGATTTTATTAGCTGACATCATACGGCGGTATACATACAGACATAATCCTTAGGTAGGCGTTTGAACTCATTTGACCGGAAACAATGCAGACATTTATTTATAGCTTTATTTAATATCTATACATACATACATATACTCACGGCTGTAAATCCCTGGAAGGTACCGCCTAGGTATGCTAGGAAATTGGAAATTCCTCAGCCACTTTTGGAAGTTGCGTGGAGAAAAGATGGTGAAATAAAGGTTGTTGGTGATGGGTCTCCAACCGCATCGCCCAAAAATCCCTTAAAAGCCCCAATGCCGTTTGTCGCCTCTTACTTACACTCACCGCAAGAAATGGGGTAGTGCTGTTCTAAGCCAACACTACACAGCTTAATATCTATCTAAATAAATAAACATAATTTTACCACACGCATATTAATGCATATACTCGTACTCGTATGTGTTTATCTCTGTATTTGTTCCAGCTAATTTCTAAAAACTTATCACGGTTGTTAACGGTGAGGGAAAACATCGTGAGGAAACCCAAATGGCTGAGTTGTACTAAGTCATGTGACCGTGTATTCGTACAAAACGGCGATAGGCCTGCCCCCTATCACGTGAGTACACTGTCCATGCAAAACGTGGGTACTCTGAACGCCAGGTGACAATGTCACGTGATGTTCAGAAGTATTAGTACCTCTGCCAAGTTATGTTATGTTATGATATTGACGGGACTTTTACTGGCCGCTTGTTGGTGTAGTGAAAAGATGTTTAGGCTATTTGGGTCTGCGGTACACCAGTTACAGTATACGGTTTGCCACACCCGTTATGACTTCGTTAGTTGATTAGTTTGTTGTTGGTAATCAAATAAAACTATGGTGATGAATGTACTAAAAGACACATTTATTACAATCATGATGATTGTAAACTGTGGTTCAGAAAAAAGTTAATATAATAAGTGGCTGCAGTTTGTCTGGAGTGTACTAAGTTGTGACCTACCTGTGATTATATGTTAATGGTGATGAAAAGTCGATCGCTCTTCTTTGAATATAGCAACTGTTCAGTAAATAAACGAGACATCATTAATTTCAGGTTACAAAGTGTCAGACACAATGCGCAAAGGTATCCTGGACGTTTCCTTATACGCTGACGGAGGAGAACGGTTGCTAGCTGCTGGGTGCTTAGCAGCGCTGATTGCCAGTGCGTCGTGGCTGATGGCGGCGACGGCTCTTCGGCTGCCGGTGTCTGGAACCCACTCGGTGGTCGGGGCTACGGTTGGGTTCACGCTTACTGCTAAGGGAGCAATTGGGGTGCGGTGGTCTACGCTTGGAGCTATTGGTTAATATTATATTGTTATGTATTGTCAACACACACACACACACACACTGTCGTACAAAACGGTGATAGGCCTGCCCCCTATCGCGTGAGTACACTGTCTAAGCAAAGCAAAACTTTCGACAATAGGTGGCGCTGTCACGATGTTCATAAGTATTGGTACCTCTGATAAACGGCGTGAACGTTTGTGTTTATGTTATATTGTCGACTTCTAATATTAAATACATACAATACAGTAAATAGAATCTAAAAAAAATATCTGATCAATAAGCGGTCTATTTTAAATTGTGGAACATACTTCTAAGGTTCCTTTGTTTGGCAGAATGAGTTCATTTATTTAACTAATTCTTTATTTCTTCTTTATAAATAAAATTTCACTTTTCAGTTCTGTCCTGGTTTATTTCGCCTGTGCTCAGCGGGTCGGTGTCGGCAATACTCTACTGGCTGGTGCGACGCTACATCTTGCGAGCTAAAGACCCGCTGCAGTCCGGACTACGCGCTCTACCATTCTTCTACGGTGCTACAGTCGCTGTCAACGTTTTGAGTGTAGTTCACGATGGCCCAAAGTGTAAGAAAATCTATATTTTTAACACGTTGGCCCCGACAGTGAGCGAAGTTGGTAATAAGTTGCGCTGCTTTACATAACTAAATTCAGTGCAATGATAGACACTTTGAGAGCATTACAATCCGCCTCGGCTGTAATTACTAACTTCGGTTACTTGTATTATCATGTAGTGTTTTAATTTTTTTTCGTTGAACTTTACGCTGTAGTCTTTAAAAGTACAATAGCGGTTATCCAACATGTTAACTATAAAGCGTTATATGATGCGCTATAGAAATCAAAGATAATTTGGATTTAAATGATAGGACCTTTAATAAAGTGTCAAATCGGTCTTTCTGGAGGGGTAAGAATTGCATATTTTTTTTAAAAGACTAACCTTCCATTATCACCTTTACACATTAAAGCATAGGTTTTCTTCTTCTTACATACATACATACATATACTATCAATCACCACTTTGTACGATCCTGGCAACCCTCTCTAGCTTCGTTTACGTCTATCAATCTTCTCGTACGAGCTCTTTTATTCTTCATTGTAATTCAATAATTATAGAAGATCTGTATTTCAGTGTTAGGTATGGACAAAATACCGCTGTGGATTGCTTTGGCTGGTTCGGTGGCGCTGGGCGCTGTTATCGCAACGTGCGTGCGAGTGTGCCTCGTTCCTAGATATCAAAACACCTTGACTACTACTGCTACGGCGATCAATTTCACTCTCGGACCATCTAATGGTATTTATTAAAAAAATAAAAAATCATTAACGTAATATGTTTAGTCATTAACAGAACTTAATAAAATGATATTCGATTGCAGAGACCACCCCAGCCGTAACACCAACTCATCCGAATAAATCAGGAATACCACAAAGACCAATTTCATTACTATCAGAAGATGGGAAAATATTAGAAGCAATAGCTGAAACTGCGGAAATGGTTACGTTGAGTGATGCAGATATAGTCTCACTAGGAGTACAGGAAATGAATGCTAAAAACAGAGCAATTTTCGCAACAATGGATGATTGCAGTATACTCTCCCGAAGTTTAAGTCCCCAAGAAAAATCTCGTTTGCAATTATATGAGCCCGATCCACAAATTAACACTTTGAAGTATATCGACGAAACGCTAAGTTGCTGTAAAAGTTTTGATTCCACCCAATTAGCTGCAATGGGCGAAAGTTATGACTCGAAGATAGGATTTTTGGGAGATTCATACGATACAATGGCTAGACATGAAATTGAGCGAATGGCAGCTCAAGTAACACCCAGCATGATCGGGCTTGAATCTCCTTCACGTAATGCTGAAAAGGTAAATTGTTCAAATATTTATACCCACAAAGTTCTATATATACACTATAAAAATTCCGACTCTCACGTTGTATAAGTTCTACATATTGCTTCTATAGCATACTTATTTTGTAGTTGTTCTCAACTGTATTTAAGTTTGTTCATGAGCCGAACTCAATAAACTTATTTCCCACACTAGCCTCAGCCAAAGGAAGAGAAAAATGGCTGGAAGATCCAGGGTAACGATGACAGTCTAAGTCAGCGTTACAACTTGCCGGCCATCACTCCGAACTCAAGTGCTGCTCCTCTGCTGAGGGCCAACTCTCCTCCGCCACAGACAACATCGACACAACCTCCTCAAGAAACTTTAAGACTGTTTTCCTTCCTTCAAGTTTTAACTGCATCTTTTGGTGCTTTCGCTCACGGTGGAAATGACGTCAGGTAATTAACATACATACATACATACATATACTCATGGCTATAAATCCCTTGAGAAGATGGTAGAAATAAAGTATCGTCGGTGATGGCTCTCCAACCACATCGCCCAAAAACCACTTGAAAAGCCCCTTACCCTTAGTCACCTCTTACGACACCCGTTGGTAAAAAGGGATAGTGATATTCTAAGCCGGCACTACGCGGCAATGTAACGGTGTAATATTCATATCTTTTAATTGTTCTAGCAACGCAATAGGTCCTCTCGTAGCACTATGGCTATTATACTCGGAGGGTGGTGCGCATGCGCGCGCTGAAACCCCACTGGCCATTCTAGTGTTTGGAGGAATCGGGATTGCCCTGGGGCTGTGGCTTTGGGGTCGCCGGGTGATACGCACCGTCGGGGAAGACTTGACCAGCATCACGCCAGACACGTGAGTTTTTAAATATCAAGTTGGTGGAAACGTCCCATACCTTTATTCGAAAACAAATAGTGGTCAATATATTAAATATACTGAGGACTGCATATTGCTGGGTAATTTTGTGTTACTAAGGGCACTTTTAAACAGTGCAACGGTTCCGGTTATTATCACAGTAGAAGCCGTAAGTCTGTTAACGATTATACCTAGTCCACCATGGTGCTCCATAAACGCAGCGTGATGGACTAGAGCCTTATAATCCTATCCAAGATAGGCACGACGTTCGAACCCCTCAGTTTAGGAGCCATGTATGGAGCTGAAGATGATGATATATAAAGAATAAAGTTAATATATGATGATGAAAATATATATTAATAATGTAGAGTAAACAATTAAAAACACAACTGCCCCTACGACGCAAAGGCTGATATGTATTCGAATATTCCATCCATCCATCCATCCATTAATTTCTTTAAAACATTATGTCTTGGACTAGATTCTAAATAATAATGCCATATAAGAAAAATTCACTTACCGTTTGATGCAAATGGTAAGTATAATTTATAAATATAATACTCACGCCATTATTTCCCATTGGGATAGACAGAGACTATTCATCGCCACTTTGTACGATCCTGGCAAATCATTCTTGCTTCGTTTACATCCATCAATCTTTTCATTCTTGTAAACCTAATTTTATTACAGTGGATTCACAATAGAACTTGGTGCTGCTCTGACGGTGCTGATCGCGAGCAAGGCTGGTCTGCCAGTCTCCACTACCCACTGCAAAGTTGGCTCCGTGGTGTGCGTCGGGTACTTCTCAGAAAAATCAGTGGACTGGAGTCTTTTCAGGTATGAAAATGACCGAGTATAATTATAACTCGTAACAAAGTAGTAAGGTGGCGTGAGTATAATATGTATGTAATGTAAAGTAGTAAAGTTGGTAAACTTATGAGCCGGTATACGGACCGAATGTTTTGGTTTCGAGTACTGGGGAAAAACTGACACGTTCAATTTGTCAACAGCAGGCTGAATAATTTAGTTAATTAAAAATTAATTAATAAAGGATAAATAAAAATTCCCACATGAGGTTTTCATGAACAAAATACATTCTAACTATAAAAAAATAATTATATTGTATGTTATGTTATGACAGCTTCTACCACAGTATTGATTTTATTTCTATAGATAGGAAGCTAAATTATTATTGGGCATATATATTAGTTATAGGCCATAAATAACAAAGTCCTGTGGGGGATACTTACTAAATGGATACTGCTGATGGTACTATACATATTTGATAATACTACATAATAATGCTATAAAATATCAGAAAATGCTAACCCACCCGACAAACGTAAGATGGATCGGTTTTTAGTAATATGATGTTGCGGATCCAAAGTAGCGCACATATTTTTTATTTTACTCAGGTTTAATACTGATTTGGCAATCCAAGTAGAGCAGAAAGAAGGTCTCTCAGCTCCATTTTATTTTCAAAGAAAATATATGAATTCTTTATGTTGATAAATCAAGCCTACGTTTTTCGGCTGTTATTATAAAATAATGTCAATTGATGATCTCCGACGTACATCGAACATGGCGCCGGCGAAGTCCTTTTGAAGGTGGATGTGAAAAACGCATTCAACTCAGTAGATCGGGCCGCCTTGTTGGCTCAAGTGAAAGAAAAAGCACCTTCAATTTTTAATTATGTTTGGCAGAGCTATAAAAAACCCTCAAATTTATTAAACAAACAAAATTTAATAAAATCGTGTGTCGGTTGCCAACAAGGTGACCCCCTGGGGCCAGCAATATTCAGCCTAGCCATTCATCCACTCATTGAATCTCTCGCCTCCAAGTTCAATCTGTGGTACCTAGACGATGGAACCTTAGGTGGAAATGCAAACATAGTTTTAAAAGACCTTGAAAATTTAAAAATGACTTTTTCTTCTATTGGCCTTGATTTAAATTTTGACAAATGCGAATTATATATAAACTAGCTGTGCCCGCGACTTCGTTCGCGTGATTGTCGAGAACAAAAAAACGTCGTTTAGTTAAGAGTATATCACCTTTTTGAAATAAAATAAAGAACCAATGAAATCTAATGCGCACACTTATTGTGATGTAGGAACTATTGAGTATTTTATAATGATATTTAATTAATTACAGTAGCCATTATCCAGTTGAAATAATAAAAGGTCGTAACTGTGTGTATCTCATTTGAATTAGTGTTTATTTAGATACAGTTACAGGGTTAGCCGAAGATTAAGGATCGCTACCTTGTACGATCCTAGCAGATCTGCATAATGCATCAATATATTTATAAAGCCCTTTTGTTTTTAACACTTCGGAATTTTGCACATAGATCATATATCAATCCCGCCCGATTTCGGCCACAGCAAGTTCTGGTATCCGGCTATTAAGAGTGTGTTCATGTGCTCTCATGTGACTGACATAGCCAATCTTTCCGACAAATGTTCTATGACGTATGTTGAAAAATCAGTACCCCTCCAATATATAGGTAGTTATTATTGATGGCCGCAGGTGGTCGGGCCTTGAGCTCATCACTCTTTGCTTCGAGCTCATCACGTCTTTTCCTTCCGAAAAGAAATATTAACCGGTTGACAGGAAGGGGGTGAAAACTAAATTACTAAATTTCACTCAAGAAAGAATAAAACAAACGGGGTAAGCTAAATAAAACCGCTCAAAAAAGGTACTTTACTATTATTAGGGTTTACGGTTGTTGGTTGTACTATGATAATACATTGAATTAAATCGATTTATCAGTGGCATAATATGCACTGTAGTAGCTGTGTAGTGTCGGCTTAGAATAGCACTACCCCATTTCTTCCGGTGGATGTACGTAAGAGGCGACTAACGGTATTGGGGGTTTTTAAGGGATTTTTGGGCGATGCGGTTGGAGACCCATTACCAACAACCTTTATTTTACCATCTTTTCCCCACTCAATTTTCCAAAAGTGGCTGAGGAATTTCTAATTCCTTAGCTCAGGCTACCCCTTCTAGGGATTTATAGTCGTGAGTATATGTATGTATGTATAATATGCAAATATAACTAAATTAAGGTTAGTCACTAAGGTCACTACATCATTTTAGTGTTAAAAAAAGTAGAACTTAAAAGATGTCTTATGTTTCTGGTGTTTAATACATACATACATACATATTCTCACGCCGTTAGTTTCCATTGGGGTAGGCAGAGACTATCGATCGCCACTTTGTACTTGACACTTTTTTTATCGCCAATGTGGAAGGTAATGTTAGTAGAGGACGACCTCGGAGGACAGATTTGGATCAAATAGAAAACGTGCTCAAAAAGGCAGGTGTCCGCAGTATGAAGAATAAAAGAGCATGTATGAAAAGATTGATGGATGTAAACGAAGCCAGAGAGGTTTGGTGTTTAATGTAGACCAAAATTCAGTTTTTTATTATAAACGTTCACGAAAACTGGTTGTGAAGTGACGTGCATTTGAAGAAAGGCTAAGAATTTCAAAATTATGCTCACCAAATTGGATTTATTAATAGGCAGACTATTTACATAATATATTAATATTAATAAGCCTAATTTAAGAAACTAAGTAAAGATAATATTTAAAAGCATTTCAGTTATTTTCATAGTCGGCGAATTCACTTGATATTGGCAGCTTGTATTAATTTCGCCTAGCTTGTTTCCTGTAGCTTCTATTACTTTAACCGACTTTAAAATAAGGGGTTAAAGGGGCTAAAAAAATGCAAATTTTATTTTTGCTTTATTTTATTTTGGTTCTTTATTTTATTTTTGCACAACGCCATCTATCGGACTTTGGATTCCAACTATCAACATTAGTTCTATATTTAGACTTAAGATGTCGTTGCAAGTACTATACTGAATTGCGTAACGTAATATTTTTCTTCTTGAACTCACAAAATTAATCATATCTTTTGATAGAGTGAACCGATTTCGATGAAACAAAAACTAAGTTATACCTCAAGTTACGTTTAATTTTTGTATATAAACATTTTCAGCATTAAATTCGTAGATTTTACGTTTTGCGCGCACAAACAAACATATAAACAGACAAACAGACAAAAAATTTAAAAATGATGGAAATGGGTTCTGTTACTTATCTGTTCACACGCTGGCTATTTTTTTTTTCAATTTCTTCAATGTACAAAAATTACTTTTCTACAGATTTATTATATGTATAGATAAATGCCTTACAGACGAAGATAAATCCCAGATTATACAAAAATTCAATGAAATAGCCCCAAATATTACAATCCTTAGTGATGATTCGCTCCATCTTCTAGGTGCCCCTCTGAACGAGGATTCAGTGCCCGGTTTTGTTAAAGATATAATTTCAAAATTCAATCAATCTTCAGAACGCCTGCAAACTATCAATCCACATTTGGCCTACACGCTTATTAAATTCTGTTTGTTTGTTCCTAAATTTACATATGTTTTAAGGTGTTGCGACATCTGGAGGCATGTTTCGGCATTAAATGATTTGGACAACATTATACAAGATACTTTAAGCAAAATCCTAAATTGTAAATTCGATGACAACAGCTGGGCTCAGGCTTCCCTTCCAGTTCGTTTTGGTGGCCTGGGTATTCGCAAAACATCCGATGTGGCTTTACCAGCTTTCTTGTCATCTGTGCATTCCACTATGACCCTATACCATCAAATTATCAGTCCCTCTTTAGGTGAGGCCGAGGTCAGTGGAATGAGCGATGCCAAGATTGCTTGGCTATCCATGCTTGGTTCCAATTCTTCTATCCCGACAAAATTGGCTAGCCAGAGGTCATGGGATGACATACTGTGCGGACGGATTCAATTAAACCTTTTGAACTCTGCTTCCGACCCCGCACAGCGTGCTCGTCTTATGGCTTCTGCAGAGCCTGAGTCAGGTTACTGGTTGAATGCGTTACCATCTGAGGCGATTGGTACCCTTCTCCATAGGTCTACTTTTTGTTTGGGGGTCTGTCTGAGAATTGGTGCCCAAATCAATGAAATTCATCGCTGCTGCTGTGGAGTGCAAGTCGATCTTCAGGGTCACCACGGTCTTTCGTGCCCCCGTAGTGCAGGTCGCCTGTCACGCCATGCTGCCCTCAACGATATCATCCGTCGGGCTCTTGTCAGCGTCCATGTACCAGCTGTTTTGGAACCCCCTGGCTTGATACGGGACGATGGCAAGAGACCGGACGGTATGACTTTGTTGCCTTGGAGGAATGGCAGGGCGTTAATATGGGATGCAACGTGTGTTGATACCCTAGCGCCTTGCCATTTATCAGGGTCGGCATCGCGAACAGGTGCTGCTGTTTGAAACTCTCGGCATTGGCTGCAATGCCGAGAGTTTCAAACGTCGAAAATATTCTGAATTATTGAATGATTATCATTTTATTCCATTCGCCGTTGAAACTCTCGGCACATGGGGCAACGAGGCGCGGGTTTTCTTAAAAGATCTCTCAGCCCGCCTAGTGGAAGTCAGTGGTGATCCTAGGGCTGGCAGCTACCTCGGCCAACGAATTAGCATAGCCATTCAAAGAGGAAATGCTGCCAGTATTTTAGGCACGATACCGTTCTGCGAGAGCGATGAATTTCATGAAATTTTCCATCTATAGTAGGTATTTATTTAGTTTTATATTTTAATTTAGGTTGTAAATTGTCTATGTAAATATTTTTAATTATTCTTGAGTAAAATAAATGTAACTATTTAATTTATTTTTTTCATAATCAGTAATTCCAAAGTTAGAATCTCTTTATATATTTTGTATATTGCTATCTTTCGCGCTGGGGTAGGCGTTAGTGCTCACTATTTTGTTCATTTCTAGCAAACTTTTTGTACATTCATCTATTCAAACTAATTCATTCTTTTCTGTTGTGACTTTTGAGTATTTCTATATGATTTTTTTCACAAAAAATATAAAATATGTTACAGGAACATAATATTCGCGTGGGTGGTGACGGTTCCAGTGGTGGCTGCCATTGCATCAATCTCCATGCTGATGCTCGAAGCCTTCGTCGTCTAACTTGCATATACTTTACTCATTTTAGTTTAGTTTTTCAATAAAATTAACGGACCTTTTAGATCTCATTGATGTGATAAGTTATCAACGTAAAACGTTTGTTTTAAAGTGATATTTAGTATCTTCTATTGTTTAGTTGCCTACGTATTTTAGATTTTATAGTATAATTTATGCGCCTGTGATTCAAACGACAAACTAATAATATAACCGTGGCATTTAATTGTAGATAAGTTTATAAGAAGCAATTAAAGAGTCATTTATAGGTGGAGTTGCATACGCACATAGTGTAAGGATTTTGAAGGTGTGATGTACCCATAGTTACTGCCATAGTGTACGCAATGTAGGTACCTATATATTGCAGTTAGCCGAACTCTCTCTTTGCGGTTTTTCTGAAGACATTTAAGATAAAATGTGGAAGGGGAATAATGTTAAAATTATTATAAAAGGTTAATACTCAATTACCGGCTAGCAGTTTTTTGAAAAATACAATTTCTATTGAACTGTAGACGATTATGAAAATTTAAGTTTTATTAAATAGAACCACTGCTAAAATTTGATAATTTTAGGGAAATTAATATTTTCTTCTGTTAGGAAAATTGTATGTTTCGAGATTAATTGCACTTTTTTGTCGTCGAATTTTAGCAAAAAAAGTACCTACATTTTAAGTATAAAAATATGTCTGTAGTTTAAGACAAAATGCATTTTTATTAAAAATACTAGTGTAGGTAGATTGATGTTTATAAATAAGTGTAATGAAAAGATCCATTCATTTGATGAAATTTTGTATGGCATGAGCAGGATTATAAAACTTACAACTTAATAGAGTTTGTAATACTTTCGCCCGATTTCTGAATTGACTATTCCAGCTGAGAACAACTTAAGTATCGTTCTGTTGCATTGAAATCTTAACTGAACTGAATGAGACAGAACGATACTTAAGTTGTTCTCAGCTGGAATACTCAATTTAGAAATCGTTCGTTTATATACAAGCTCTACCTTCATAACCACCACCACCACCTTTGGTTATTACGTACATCTACATAGTATACAACCAACCAAGTCCTATTTTACCTTATATAATTTTATACTTATATACCCGTGGGTGGAACCTAGTTACCAAATTCGATGCACGATGAAAACTGTTTTAGATCTTTATATATTTTTATAAATGTAATAAACATTCTTATATATGGCATGTATTTAAAGCTGGCCTTTAAACCAAGTTTTGTATTTAATACATTGTTTCTCTTATTCGCAAATATTTACGAGGGCTGCTATTTATGTATCCGGAACTGGCCACTTACAGAACAATAATTTAAAAAGTAATTACATCATTTAAAAATAGAACTCTTTAGCTTTAGAATACATTTATTTTTATGTGACTGTCAATTGTTTTCACATCGTAGCGTCATTTTGAAAATTGCGTGTCTTCACCACCATGGATTTAACTCGTGAACATTTTCGTGCCATGATTTTTTACGATTTTCGGCGTGGTCTAACTCAAAAACAGTGCATCGATCAGCTTACTTCAACTTTTGGGGATGAAGCACCCTCAAAGACCACTGTGTATCACTGGTTTAGCGAGTTTAATCGTGGACGATCTAAGCTTACTGATGAAATTAAAGAAGGTCGCCCTAAAACGGTCGTTGTACCTCAAAACATCGATGCTGTCCGGGAACTAATAACTCAAGATCGTCATGTTACATATCGTGAGATAGAGGCATCTCTGGGCATTAGTATGACGAGCATACATAAGATACTTCATGAACATTTAGCTGTAAAAAAAATTTGCTCCCGTTGGATTCCGCACAACTTGAGTATTGATCAAAAACAGGCTCGTGTCGATTGGTGCAAAGAAATGTTAAAAAAATACAACCGTGGTGCGTCAAAAGCTGTTTATAATATCTACACAGGTGACGAATCTTGGATCTACGCTTACGACCCCGAAACTAAGCAGCAGTCCACGGTGTGGGTGTTCCAAGATGAGCCGAACCCAACAAAAGTTATTCGTGCAAAAAGCACATTGAAGCAAATGGTCGCTTGTTTTTTTGGTATAAATGGCCATGTAGCTACAGTGCCTTTAGAGAATCGTAAAACTGTTAATTCGGAGTGGTATACGACCATTTGTTTGCCGGAAGTCTTTGAACAAATAAGAAAGACTAACCGACAACGTAGAATCATTCTGCATCACGACAATGCTAGCTGTCACAGGTCGGCCGTCACAACTCAGTTTTTAGAAGCTCAAAAGATCGAATTGACAGGTCATCCGCCGTACAGCCCTGATTTGGCACCCAATGATTTTTATTTATTTCCAAATGTGAAGAAAAAATTACGTGGTCAACGTTTTTCGAGCCGCGAAGAGGCAGTCGATGCGTTCAAAATGCACGTTTTGGAGATACCTCAGTCTGAGTGGAAAAAGTGCTATGAAAATTGGTTTCAACGCATGCAAAAGTGTATAGATCTGAGCGGCGAATATTTTGAGAAGCAATAAAACCATATTAATTGATATATGTTTGTTTCTTTTTTTTATTCCGGATACATAAATAGCAGCCCTCGTATTGAAATACCAAAATTACATAACAGAACAAGATAAGGTGGCATAGTGTCTAATGATTTTTTATTGATAGTTATCTAATATAGTTATACAATGTTTTACTAGGCCATAACTAGCAAATAAATTATGTACTAATTGAAATGAGAATTTGTGGTGTGATAGTATTGTATTGTTCAAATAAATTGGGTATTGGTGTATATATTGAGGCATTGCAGACTCATTATAAAGATAATAAGCAGTTTATGCTGCGATATAAATGATGGTTACCTTTATTACCTGTAAACATGAAGTCAAACCTGGCAATAAGCTTACTTATAGTAACTTTCACTTGAAATAGATATAGCTAAAGGAACTTCGAAGCTTATGTTAAGTTGCATTGTACGGAGATTGTATGTCTGTTCATACTGTAGAAGCGGTGGCCGTCAAAAGCAAAGTGATCATACATATACTCACGCCATTAGTTTCCATTGGAGTAGGCAGTTACCTGCAATGCGATCATGGGAACCCTATGGAGCTTCATCTACATTCATAAATATTTTCAAACATGCATTCTATTTATTCTTTACGCTTCAGACGCCTCACTTTTTGAATTGAAAAGTGTATTTGATGTAAATGTGTTATGTGGTGGTGTATCCACATTGGCGTGGTATCTCCCTTTCACCAATTCACTTCAAACCATTATCTCTTTGTGGCCAAAACATCTTATCGTTCCTTTCACGAATCACACTAATTATCACTCAATCACACATGATTTTTTGATGGACCTCATCACATCTGCTTCAGCTCCTTCTGCCGCACCCTAGGGATCTAGAACCACATTTCTGACTGCCATTTGTGTTGTTTCGGACACTAACTGTTTTAAAATTAAGCTATTTACATCTTCATTTACCCGTTTTACCGCTTTACCCTTTTCTTTCAACACCTATCTTCGTCACACTTTCGATCCCTATAAGCAAATTACCTAGATATATAAACAATTTTTTTTGTGCCACTTTCTTACAATGAGAGGTTTTCCTTTTTTTCTTCTTTCCTGTTCTCAGGCGCTGGCGCCAGACTTGCTATGTTACTGGTAGGAACGGAACGTCACACTGTTTTTCACACTTGGATGTAATACATACACATACTTTACTTTCATCTCTCTCATCATGCGTACAAAAATTTATTGCATACAGTTTTTTTTAAACAATGGGTTTATTTTTATTGCTAGATATAAAAAAGTGGCCAATACATAAATTTTGTTAATGCAAATACTGCTTGTTATAAAAACAGTTTCATGACTGTCATCTGATGTTATCCAACCGAAATAAGTGTAAGTGATTGTTACAATAAAGAATATTAATAAACGAAAATATAAAACGATCCGTGTTTTTGTCCTATCATTTCTTTTTAATGCAGTTGGAAGTGTTAATATATTTAAGTATTATTCCTATTAGTGTTAATAACTAATGATAATTAGTAACCTAGAGATCGCCTCTTCAAATCGAGAACGATAATAGCATACTTATCTCTTCTGACCTTCGATCATATATACCAAAGATACACCAACAAAGCACAAAAAACAGAGCTTATTTATATGATAAGCACTGTTTCACTGACAGTCACGTGCTAGATCTTGCAATTAATAAATAGGTCTTAAGAAAATGCGGTAAGGACGATACTTGTAGAAAAATAAATATTTAATTGTCAAACAGTCTTGTCATTCTCGCGGTCCACTTTTGTGCGATGAATTTGTTTGGCGTGCGGCATCTTTGGTATATATGGTCGAAGCTTCTTTCTGACCCCTAAATACATTTATTTCAGAGTATACGTATACTCCGTAGTTGTCGTTGGTTTCATCGACAAGTTAGCACCAAAATTTATATTGTTCTATAATTCAGTTAAAAAATTCATTTGACCTTCGAAGTGGCGAGTGAAACACGAATAAATTTTACAAGCAGTTAGAAGGGGTACGGAAGTTATTATTGTTTATAGTTTGAAGAGTAGAACTCCTGCCTGCTTTAAGTAGCAGAAAATCGTTGACTCAACGTCATTGCTATTTGGCTATCTGTAAGTATATATAAAATCATCGTTTCATCAATCTCAGCCGCGAAGAGTTAGCGTAGAATAGCACTAACCCAATTCTGTCTGTGGGTATCATATGAGGCGATTCAGGGTGTTGGGTTTATTACGTGATTATTGAGCGATTTGGCTGCCCCCACCGCATACCATCGATAGGTGACGTCAGATAAAACAAATTTATTTCCATGTTAAAGTTTCCTTGCTATGGCATTGTTTTTATTCATAATTTAAATCTTTTTGTTCATGAAAACCTCATGTGGGGATTATTACTAATAAATAAAGGAAAGAAAAATTTCGACACAGGCGGGAATCGAACCCGCGACCTCGGGTATACGCCCCGACGCTCTGCCAACTGAGCCACCGTGTCAATTGGCTGCCAGTGCGAAATTCTTCTATCCTTTATTTCTTTTACACGTTTAAGTAGTGTTTGCGTTTCCTACCTCCGTTGTTTTATTCTTTATTTATTGTTTTTATTCATGTTACGTTTTTTTATTTAATCTGGGTGTTGATCCTATTCAGCGCATTTTTAACGCGGCGTAAAAAATCAGACTAAACACAGTCACCCATTAAACAAAGAGGTAAGAAATAAAACACCAACGAAAACTTAAAATATATATTTACAAAAACATTAAACTAAGCAACGTATTGGTTAGTGAGCGCTCGAAGCAGCCGCGACCTTCTCACGGCGGCGGCCTCTCGCTGAATGTCCTCGCTGTTATTAGCGTTCAGTTCTAGCGTCCCCGCCGCCCGCACCGCCCGCGCGCGTCTCCCCCCCTCCCCGCGTCTCGCGTGCATAGCTACTGCCACTTCTAGGAGTGTCGCGTCCCATACGCAGCCATAGTATGCGTCCATTGCGTCTGCTGTGTTGCCGTTCTGGAAATTAAGAGTGCTGATGTTAGACGGACAGATTTATAAAAGATTTAGGAGATTCGTGCGTTATATTGATTAAGTAATTCAAAGTTAAAGTTTTTGAAGTAAATATTATATTTATCTGTTGAATTTTCTTGAAGAATCATGATCATCATATGCAAATATACGTCTGCTGCTACTTATAGGGCTTTCCCAAAACTTTTACAACGACCGGTCGGTACTATGGTATTCTTAGGTACTGCCCATTGCTACTCCAGTTTTCCAAATCTTTGAGCTAAGTCTGTTAATCTGGTTCTTCTATAGATCGGATCGGATGTAAATACGTCTAGACATCAACTTAAACAAAACAAACCTTTTCCGCAAAGCTCTTAAAAGCCGTAGGATAATCAGGTTCATCCGGCAACTGGCAAAGCGCGGCTGCCTGCGTAGGCGCGGCTAACAACTGGCAACACCGAGCGGCCCGCCTGGCCACCCCACCTTCGTCCACCGCTCGCTTGGCGAAGTACCACGAGCCGGCAGCTGCAGAACAGAGGTAGCGCCTTAGAGCCGGCCCTGCGCGACCCTCGGCTGCTTCTGCGTCGCCGTATAGACGAAGCCTGAGGGAAAATCTTATATTATTGTGGGAAATTAGATAATAATGGCTGAGAACGGGCCTTGCACGACCCTCGGCTGCTTCTTCGGCGCCGTATAAACGGAGTACATAGTAGTTTGCATGCAAGAACCAACTACCGTCAAAATTCGTTCTTTTTAAGAACGAGTAAATTATTCAATGAGCTGGTAAAGGAACACAAAGATCTGGACCTATTTTGCACAAAACCCGCAGAGATAAGGCGTATCTTAATAAATGACTTTTTTTAGTCCCAATGTGAGCGCAAAAGCTACTTCATAAAATTATTGTTAAACTTTTTAAGATATTTATTACATTAGTTGATAAGTCTTCCCTATGTTTTTTATTTGCGAATACTTGTTATTGGCTTAGTCGATAACTGAATTTGTAAACATTTGTTGTATTATTTAGCTGTAAGTATTCCGAACTAATAAATAAATAAATAAATATTCTCACGGCTATAAATCCCTTAGCGGGGTAGCCAGAGCTTTGGAATGAGAAATTCCTCAGCCACTTTTGGAAGTTGATTGGGGAAAAGATAGTAATAATAAATGTTTCGATAGGTTGGTTTAATAGGAAATAGATGTTTATGGCTGCTGTGGGTGGTAAAGAAAAAAACAAGCACACTGATGTAATGACATTATTCTTTAAATTTAAACTAACCCTGCTTATAGATAGCATAG
The DNA here is from genome assembly GCA_963576735.1 of Bedellia somnulentella. Lineage (NCBI taxonomy): Eukaryota > Metazoa > Arthropoda > Insecta > Lepidoptera > Bedelliidae > Bedellia > Bedellia somnulentella. Next base: position 12,794,965 of record OY755172.1, on the reverse strand, counting down.
CGTCAGACTTGGAAATGTGTGGTAAGAAAATTATCTGAAGACTGAAGAATAACTGGCAAATTTTTCATCAGATCGTCAAAAACACAATCGATGTAATAATGATTACTGCGTCCCTGGGAACCACTTATTCTTTTAATAAAATAAGGATACTTACCAGCTAGTATTATAAGGATACAACTTCAGACTTCTTTCCAACAAGTCGATAAGGGATTCCAGCACATGCTTTGCGTTATAATTATTGGTGTTCACTATATTCGCTGGCCACAGATTCGTGTATTCGATCACCAATTCTTGTGCAGAGTCGTCTATCAATACGTTGTATATTTTGGCTAGTAATGAAAGAACCACGCTGACGGCTAACGGCTCGCGCAGTGAGCATAGGAAGCCGTTGAATGCGGCTCGAGATTCAGTTGTGGGGTCACGTGATGAAGAGCCACTTGCGTTCCGTTTCACTGCTACTGCTGACCCGGTATTGTATATGGCCAACACTGGAAATAACATTTTTATTACTTTACGTACATTTGGTTTGACATTCTAAAGCTTCGCCAAAAGCGATAAGTTTACCAACTAAAAGAGGATAGCATTTATTTGTAAATCATAAATCAGACATGAAATACACATAGTAATTTATCCATAAATTATTGGAAGTTACATTCTTGTGCTGTGTAGTGTCGGCTTAGAATAGCACTACCCCATTTCTACCCGTGGGTGTTCGTTAGAGGCGACAAAGGGTATTGGGGCCTTTTAAGTGATTGTTGGGCGATGCGGATGGAGAACCATAGGGATTTATAGCCGTGAGTATATTAGATTATATTTGAAGAGGATATTACAAACTATAAAAACATAAAATACGTTCACTGATTTTTTATAGTTAAAGCGTATTAAAATGTGTAAACTTAATTTTTATATTTAAACAACTTAGCTTAGCTTAGAATAGCACTACCCCATTTCTACCCGTGGGTGTTCGTTAGAGGCGACAAAGGGTATTGGGGCCTTTTAAGTGATTGTTGGGCGATGCGGATGGAGAACCATAGGGATTTATAGCCGTGAGTATATTAGATTATATTTGAAGGGGATATTACAAACTATAAAAACATAAAATGCGTTCACTGATTTTTTATAGTTAAAGCGTATTAAAATGTGTAAACTTAATTTTTATATTTAAACAATCCCAGAACTCTACGATATAGGTTTTCCTAGTGCGGAGACCAACAATTAGCGGCATAATATCTTTATACTTTTTTACTACCCTACATATTTACTGTCAACGATCTCATTACATAATAAATAATTTGAATTAGTATTACCATAGTCCCACAAGGCTCTGGGGAACTTCCTCGCCCCCTTCCCCCGCTGCAGCTCCCCGCAGGCGGAACACAAAGCTGCGGCCGCCTCCCCCGCCCCTCCGCTGACGCCCACACTCTCCCATTCGCCCGCGTTCACTAGGCAGCTCCAACAGGCTTCTACTATCTAAACAATGAAAGGGTTCATTTAAAGCCTCTTATTACTTTAAGAGGTAAGAACTAGGTTGGTGGGGGTAAAATCTGGATCAATGAACCCTAGTTGAAATGCTATAGTATCTCTGCAGGCGGCACACAATGCTGCTGCTGCTTCTCTTGCCCCGCCGCTGATACCTACACTGTCCCATTCGCCTACGTTAACTAGGCAAGGGTAGAAAGCTTCTACTATTTATGTAATGAAAATGATAATTTTATTATTATACTTGTAGGAAGTAAGAACTAAGCTGGTGGAGAAAATTCTACATTTTCTCCACCAGCTTAGTTCTAACCTAAATGAATGAATACCATTTGAAATACTATTAAATCCCCGCAGGCGGCACACAAATGCCTTTGCTTTCTCCCCTGCCCCGCCACTGGCACCTGTCCAACTCACCCGCCTGCGTAGGCAGCTCTGGCAGGCTTCGAAAATCTATGTTATGTAAGGGTTAATTTTAAATCTCTTATTACGTATAAAGGTAAGAACCAGACTGGTGGAGACATACTGGATTAATGAACTCCACTTGTAATACTATTGTATCCCCGCAGGCGGCGCACATAGCTGCAGCTGCTTCCCCCGCCTCTTCGCAGACACTTACACTGTCCCATGCATGCGTGTTTACGAGACAGCTCCAGCAAACTTTTATGATATATCTACATAATGAGAGGGATAGTTTTGATTCCTATAAGTATAGTAGGTAAAAACTGGGCGGAGGGAAAATTATGGATCAATGAGCTCCAGCAGGCTTCTACTATCTTTGTGATGAAGAGGTTAATTTTGATTCTCTATACGTATAGAGGTAAGAACTAGTTTAGTGGAGGTAAACTTTGATTAAAGGAGCCCATTCGAAAAAATATTATATCAAGAGAATACTACTACATTATATTTAAATCATATAGATTATATATTACCCTGTAAAATTTAACGGGTTGCTAAGAGTGCAAAACCCGGAGGGGTGCTATCTTTAATACCACTGATTTTTTTCTTGAAGTTTTACACAATCTAGAGTCCTAAATGAGAAGAATAAAAGAGCATGTAAGAGAAGATACAGTGGGTATGGCCAAATCAGGATTTGAAGCCATGCCTTTTGCATCTGAGGACTTACTCTTTCCCACTAAGCTACAGAAGTTGACAAAAGATGTACGTACCTGAGGCCTTGGCACAATTCCATCCCCAGGAGCGCTGGTAGCAACTGCGATGCAAGCTTTTGCTTTATTGACTAACGCAGGTAAATTCATCCTATGGTTAGGCCATTCATTCAGCATCACATATATTTGAAACATCAGCACTTCCCAGGAGAGAAGTCTCCCAAATCGATAGAGGTTTGGATCGTTGCCGCTGCCGAGTTGACCCCTCGCTTCACCTTCTAATACGGAGAGGAGAGATAACGCTGTGCGTAGATTACCAGCTTCAAATCTTGCCCGAGCTGCTCCGGACACAACATAGCCGAAGTCTTGTAGAAAACCGCGGGGCATCGTCATAAGCGCATTTCCAAGACCACCTGGTGGCTTCCAGGTCGGACTCAATTTCCAAAGAGGCGAAGAAGGCGCCATCATCGCCAGCTTGACCAAACCCATGCGAATATCGTCAGCTGTTGACGCTTCAATAAGTCGCTTTTTCGATTTACCCATTTCCAGCTCGGGTATGGTTTTACAATCAAGATCTGGTGTGTCCCAATCATCGGTCAATAATTCAGCGGGAATCTCCATATTTTCGTCGTCCATATTAGCAATATCGTTGACCAAACTACTCAGTTCTTTATCAGTTAATAATCTTCTTCTTATAATTTCGGCTGACTCACCAATATGTTTTTTCATATACTCATCAATGCGATCTATTGGGATATGACATTGCGACGTCGCTAAATGAAGAAAAAATGTGCGAAGATTACTCCAGTCTTCTTCAGATAATTTTGATGTTAATACTGGTGCTATTGCCCAAAATAAAAGATCGAAAAACTTTATGCCAACAGTTTTGAATTTATTTAGGAAGTCAGGTATAGTTGATGGAAGACCACCATCGAGAGCAAATCGCACTGCATTTAATGCAGATACTCTATTTAATAAATCTCTTGCTACTGTAAAAGCTCCACTTGATGAGGAAGCTTGAATATCTAGTTCTAAAACTTGTCTATGAACTAAATTGATTTCTCTGGTCAAGTTATCAGCTTGTAGAACGCTGACAATACCAGTATAGTGATTGGCTACAGATTCCTGCAATTTTTGAAGTAGGGACGGCTCTTTGTTTAGTACATCGTAACCTAAATTAAGTGCACTTATGTATCCTACTATGTCGTCTTTATCGACATTGGCAAGGTAAAAGTTTCCCCAAGGAGTAGTTTTATGAGGACCATAGCCGTAAAATGCCACTTCTCTTTCTAATAAGTTCGAGTTTTCTCTGCAACCCAATATATGTTTTTTAGCCATGTCATGATGGCCATAAAAGAAGTAGTTGCAACATAAATCATAGTGAACCTGCATGGCAAATTCGTATTGACTGATCAGCATATCACCAGCATTCCAGTTATGATCCATAGTTTCAGTATCTTCAGTAAGGTGAACGAATGTTTCCATTACAGGAATTCGAATCTTCTTGGACTCTCTTCTACCAGCACTGGGAGTAGGTTCATAGAAAGCCATCATATCATCTAAATACCTAATGCTTTGTATGCGGGATGCTTCACAAAAACGTAATATTTTCTCCAAGTTGGGATTCATTTGGCTGTAACCAGTGTCTGGTATCATTCCAGGTCTGAAATATATATTTATTTATTATTATATAAAGAAAATACATATTGTCATCCAATTTATGGGTGCTCATTTATGATTCAACAAGTAAAATAAAATATTGAGTCATTAATTCAGATTGATAATCAGATAGCTTATTTTTAGTGCTTGGCCATTAAAACAGTAAAACATTTTTAAAATACTGAATAATTTTCACAATTGGGTGGCTCAAAATTTGATTTAAACCTGTGCAAAACTGCATTTGATCTAAGAAATTTAATTCTGAAACTTTGTCCTATTCTTCAAGATAATTATTTATTACAGAAAAGAATAAATAAATATACACCTTTAGGTACTTGGTGAGTAGTCAATAATATTGACAAATGTTTTTGGGAAAGTATAGGTGTATCAATATCAATTGTCATTATGTAATAATTATTTCAACTAATACTGATTCTGATAAGGTTAAAAACGAATGATTTTGATGATGCGAATCACAAGAATATTTTAAAACATAAAATAACAATACTTACATATGCATGAATGTAATTTTATTTGATTTTGCATGTAAAGTTGCTTTTACCGGAAATCTTAGCACCCATTGGTGGTAGAGGGTCAAAGCAAACTGAACTTGGGGCTTCTGCAACAGTTCTTGAGAAATTTCCTAAAAAAAAGGTTGTCTTTATAACTAAATCATTCCTATAAATTTATATTTACTGTGTATCTATTTGAAAACTACTGCAAAATTGACTCAACACATTTTTAAGTATTAGACACACTTAGAATCCTGCAATAACATTATAATTTATTGTAGCCAATTACAATTACTCCTTACTATGCATTTAATTTGTCATTTAACTTGTCCTCAACCATTCAATCCATCATCCGACTGGTCTTGTTCAGAAACTGTTTTATTTAAAAAAGTTGACCATGGTGGAATACACTTTTAAAATGTGTCTGAATGCTAAATGAACAATGGGAAAGCACACTAGAGGAAACTGAGTGAAACTGGAGTGTGAATTTAATGTATTGGTGAATTGTACGACAGCCATGGCCGAGGGGTTAGGTTGGTTCAGAGGTTGCTGGTTTGATCCCACTGACAGCAACATTAATGTGATGAGCATAAATTGTTGTTTCTTAGTCTTGGGTGTTATTTACATGCTTATTATACAATACTAAATATATTGTTGAGTTATTATCCCATAATTTACTTAGCTTGGGGCTAACTTGATCTGTGTATTATATGTTCGTATAAATTTATATTTATTGAGTTCACAAGAAAAGAAACACTTTAAAAAATACAATGTATATATACATACATATAAATGCTCTTTTATTCTTCACACTTCTGATGCCTGCCTTTTTGAGCATATTCTCTAATTGATCTAAATGTGTCTTTTGTGGTGGTCTCTACTAACTTTATCTTCCACATTGGCTCTATAAATCTATTTACCACTTTACAACCTATCATTCTCTCTATACATACATACATACATATACTCACGGCTACAAATCCCTTAACGGGATAGCCAGAGCTTTGGAATGAGAAATTCCTCAGCCACTTTTGGAAGTTGATTGGGGAAAAGATGGTAATAATAAATGTTTTTGGTGACGGGTCTCCAACCACATCGCCCAAAAATCACTTAAAAAGCCCCTATACCCTTAGTAATCTCTTACGATCAACCACGGGTAGCAATGGGGTAGTCTTATTCTAAGCCGACACTACACGGCAAAGTCCCTCTATGTACAAAATAAATAAAAAATATATCATGAAAGTACCTGTGGGGGAATAGTAAATGTACCATCAGTAGCCATATAAACTAAGTCCTGCATGAGTTGCTGCTGAATTTGAGGAGGTAGTTTGGATTCCAAAATCTCTGTAAGTATAAAAGGTTATTGAAATTATTGAAATGAATTTAAAAATATATTTATAAAATACCCATGTAAATTTTGTTTAACTATTAATTTAATTTAATTTTGGTATAATTTTTCAAAAAACATCATAGCACATATCACTCTTGACGACATCCATAGCCGAGTGGATAGGTGACTAGCTTCTCGGTCCAGAGGTTGCAGGTTTGATCCCCGCTAAGAGCAACATTTATATGTTGAGCATAAATGGTTGTTTCTCAGTTTTGGATGTTATTTATATGTGTATTATATAATATTAAATATATTGTTGTGTTAGTATTCCATAATACAAGTTTAACTTAGTTTGGGGCTGGCTTGATCTGTGAATAATATATAATAGATCATGTTTGCCCTTCAATTCTATGCTAAATGAGTGAAACTACTTTTGTAATTAGAAAACCACAGAAAACACACTAACAGAAACCAACACATGTTGAGTTCCATTTTAAATGTGTTTTTTAAAAGACTTGATTATTGAAACTTATCTAACATTTCTGTCACTAAACAGTAATCATGCAAATTGATTTGTTGAAACCGTACTAGCTATCAAAATATTATAGAAACCACTATAAAATTGATATAGACATTACCAAGGTTCCATTGTAGAAAAGCAGCAATTTTTAATGCCAGTATTTTAAGAGCAAGTTGCTTTCGTGTGAATTGCAGTGGTGCTGCTATTTGCAATGGTTGAGGACTTCCAGGTGGCTCCAAATCAACTATTCTTTCACTTGTTGGTTTTGATTCACTTGCCTTTGTATCCACTGATAGGAATTCTATTATTAGCTCACATGGTGATGGGTCTGAAACAAGGTTGGAAAACTCTTCAGTCAGTTTAAAGATTTCAGACATTAGCTTAATTGGTGGTTTCATGACTCGGAGTTATTACATTTAGACTAGAATAAGAAACTATTAGGATGAGCCAAGGGATTTATATAAACACAAATAACATGACATAATTACACATCTAAAAAGCCCGCACCTAGGTTATGGTTTTAAATTATTTACAAAACATTCAAAAACTCTTACAGGATTTTATTTAAAATATAGCTAGACTCTGTTTAGTTGCAAAACTGCTTGTTTTTAGCAGGAAAAAGCCAGTTTTCGTTCCTTATGGGCAGTGTATCCCTCTAACTTTATTGCTACATTTGACACCTAATAATTTATATAAAAATAAAGATAACTTACGGTAATAGGAACTTACCAGGTGATGGTTTACTCAAATGCTTCTTCAAAAGATTAGGATCTAGGAGAAATTCAAACCATAATATTGTATCGGGGGATATTGGTACGGTTCCCGGTCGTAGTAAGTCTACATCCATGATTTCTTAGGTACGGAGTCACATAAACTACTATTCTTCAGAGTTAGTGCATTTTCCGCCCGCAGAATCAAACTGAAACTTACTTATTTTATTAAAATATTTAAAATTAACACTAACATAATACCAACACGGCAAGACACTTTTGTTATGTTTCAGTGTGACCATCTCAAAAATAGCTAATCTGCCACACACGGACCCAAAAATCTGCCAGAATCTGCCACCATCGACGTTACAAAATGCCAAAAATATGCCAACACAAAAATAAGTACAAAAAACAACGTATTTTGATATTTGTTCAATTGACGACTTTAACCTTACAGAAAAACCATACACCTAATCAACATTGGCTTCAAAATTATCGTCTTCATTTTCTTTGTACATGAATTTTACCGACATACTTTTTAGGATTTCCTTGCTTGGTTTAAAAGAGGCGCAGTCTCCGTGTTCCTATATTCCAGAACTGCACTTCACAAACGCGCTAAGCTCCGTATGAGAATGAAATAAAGTAAAAACAATACAAAGATAATTGAGAACCCAATCAAGAAAGGATATAACCATTTGAACCCTATGAGTTATCACTTAAAGACCATAATAAAATGACAATATCTATGTATCAACAGATCAAGCGGGAAATCCCCGTGTAATCTGGGTTGGGTATCAACAAAGACGTAGGAACAGAAACAAAGGTTTCCAGATTTGGAATTAATTTTCTAGTAAATATTTTCTAATTACCTTACTTAAATTATTTATTGTTCATTTTCATGCAATTTTATTTAAAATGAGCATGATTTTACCAAAACCTTTGATATCTGCCAAAATCTGCCAGATTTTGAAATCGTCAGCATAATATGCCACAGCTTAAATTTCGGGTCCAAATCTGCCAAAATGGCAGAAATCTGCCACAAATGGTCACACTGTTATGTTTAAATAAATTTATTATTTTGGCCTTCACATGAACATGAACATGTTAATTCCGCCAGCGTCAGGATTTCAGCAAATGTGACATACACTTTCGTATTAGGTGTTTCGTATGTTTTATATGATTTCTTATAACTTAAACATTCACGCTGTGTATTCCCAGGCAGAGGTACTAATACTTCCCTAACCGTTTATAAACTAAATATGTATTTATCTATACACTTTGTGACACATTTATTTTCCCTAGCCGTTTATAAACCAGTAGCGGCCCGTCCCAGCTTCGCACGGGCTATAAGCATGACATTTACACACATATTCTCAATTTTTCGCGTCGACTTATGTATATGGGTCTAGTTCTTAAAAGAAATTTGTGAATGGGTTTAGTTACCTACTAAAAGATTTTTTTTACTTCCTCTCCCGTTCGGGCCCGATTGACGCTTACAACTCTTCAACGCATAGTTAGCCGCCAAAGCAGATATTTTTTAAATTATTAACTCATGATATCTTTTGAATGGAATGATAGAATCTAGTAATTCAAAAATGTATGTAAAGGTTTTTAAGCGATCTTAAAAAATATATAATTTATTTGGATAAGGATTAATACAAAGGTACAAATAAAGACCCGCTTCAAGCAGTGGTATTTTATTTTATTTTTTATTTACAAAATCGCTTGTTGTGACTAAAATATAATATATATAATATGAGGTCGCGACGTTTTTTGTAAACAATAATCCCACCAAAAACATTTTCATGTAAAATGTTGCCAAGACGAGCCCATATGACTCGCACTGTCAAAAAGTTATCAGATCTCATGTAGAGCCAAGCTTCTAACACTACACGCCCTAACTCTACAAGGCCTAACTTCACAAACTCTACACCTTAGTCATAATATGTGGCTTGGCCATTTCGCTACATTCACATCGGGGCGTAAGGTGAAAAATCAATCCACTGTTCATTACTTTTGTGTTATACAATCGTTCTTGTAGTAACGAACGGCCAAGCCACATATTTTGACTAAGGTGTAGAGTTTGTGAAGTTAGGCCTTGTAGAGTTAGGGCGTGTAGTGTTAGAAGCTTGGCTCTACATGAGACCTGATAACTTTTTGACAGTGCGAGTCATATGGGCTCGTCTTGGCAACATTTTACATGAAAATGGTTTTGGTGGGATTTCATTTCTTTTTCTAAGTTGTTTGTAACATTTTTTTTTCTTCTTTTTTTGGGGTGTATTTCTTGCACATCAGGGACGCCTTTTTTTTATAGCTTACTCTCTATCTTTGCCTTTTTTCTTTGTTGATTTACTGTTTATAATAAGTGATAGATCAGATACTGTCGATATATCTCAATATATGTCGATTAATTATTTTTTTTATAACAAGAGGTAGGTACCTATACATATATATATCTGAGGGCACCAAGTTTTAGATTATTATTAGATTAGACCTCTAGCGTCATCAAAAATTAATCTTTTAAAATTACAGGTCTCATACAAACTCCCATCCCCTAGTTTAAGGGGTTGGAGGATGAAAGTTACAAGTTTTTTGTTGTTTGTGTGCTAATACTAGCTTACATAAAAAAATCAGCTTTCTAGGACATTAGGAAATACCTTAATAATTTTGATGATCATCAGTGAGTCAGTGACGAAATCAGCGTTTTTTAGATATAAATAAAATCTAAAGTATAAAAGCTAATGTAATTAAAACTTAATATGTTCAATAAGTCCGCTATTGACAATATATCCCGAAAATGTTGTTGATCTAGCATAACCCAAACCCAAGTTATGAGGGTTCAAAAACACGACGAAACGCTTCGAGAAAAGGTAGGTAGTGCCCGTGCGCTTCGCTTGGCTCGTCTTGGCGGGGGCACTACCGTGCCCCCAGATAAAATCTAGAACAAAGAATTGTGTGCAGAGCGGCTACGGGATGTATGAGAACCGCCCCCACCCTTGAAATAATGCTAAATTTAACACCACTATACCTGTTCTTCAAACAAGAAGCTGTTGCTTCATCTGTGAGACTAAATGCAAACAAGCTATGGAAAACCAAGAAAGTACCTCACGCCGAAATTCTTAGCAGGATGGTGAAGGAGGCACCTAGAATATCAGCCGTGAACAATCGGACCTCTTCGACAAGAAATACAAAATACAACCGCCGGAAAATCCGAACGAGGGCCTGAATGAGAGGGAAGTGAGGATATTTACAGACGGCTCTTAAATTAACAGGTACAGGAGTGGGTGCATTCTCCGAAGACCTGCAGATAAAAATAGCTAAACCAATGGGCACCTGCAATTCGATATTTCAGGCATAATGCCTTGCAATCATACTCGCCGCCCAAGCAGTGTTAGCTAGGAAAATCAGAGAATTTCCAATTCACATTCTCTCGGACTACAAATCATTCCTGCAAGCCCTAATGAGCCCCGAGTGCAAATCAGGGCTCATATATGAATGTCACAAAGCAAATCAATGATACTACCATTCAATGGATTGAAGGACACAGCGGATCACGCGGCAACGATGCAGCAGACAGATTGGCCAGAAGAGGATCGGATACCCCGTTCACAGGTCAACAACCTTGTGTGCCTTTACCAAACGATCTGAAAACAATAGTCCGTAAGGCTATACAAGGTAATTGGGACGCATGCTGGTCTTCGGAGAGCGGCTGTAAACAAGACAAAATAGCTGTACCCAGGATCAACAAGCAGCTTACTAATAAACTATTTAAACTTAACAGAAAACTAATTAGCTGGATCACAGCTAACTTAACGGGGCATGACCCTTTTATAAAAAAACACTTGTTTACCTTGGGTGTTACACAGCCATCTGTGCAGAGCATGGAAAAGGAAGAAACAGCCGCGCACGTGCTCCTCGAGTGTACAGGTGTAGCGGACTACAGGGTAACACACCTGGGTGACGCTAGGTCGCTGTCTAAGGTGTTCAAGGACAATGGGAGGGACCTGAACTTCTTTAGAAAGCTTGGATTGCTAGAGTAGTGCCATTCCTTCGTCACGCAAAATAGGCGCTTAGCAGACGTGGACTTCCGGAAAACATACCCGTTCACAACACAATAAGGTCTAGCAAATTTTAGTACATTATTTTTTTAGTACATCTTTAATAATTTTTGCTGTGTCCGCGATTAAAGAAAGATTTTTTGGTATTTTTTACACCTTGGGTTAAATTTTGGTAAGGAACCCTGTTATTTTTAAAACTAAATATGACCAATGTCACTCAGGAAGAGTAACATTCCAAAGTTGAAATATTTTTTTTAAATCGGTGTAGTAGTTTCAGAGCCTATTCGACACAAACAAACAATCAAACCTTTCCTTTTTATAATATTAGTATAGTAGTATAGATAGAAATATATATTTACATACACGTTCTGACTTAAGAAAAATACACATTCATTCACCCGACTCAGAATTCGCGTATCAGTAAAATATGATTTAATTGTTATTAAAATATATTTAAGACGTTACGAAACAGGTAAATAAATTCTAATGGTTAATGGTGGGACATTACTTTGTGCCATCTTTCTTTGCTGTGTAGTGTTGGCTTAAAATATCAGTTACCCATTTTTTCGCGCGTGTGTCGTAAGAGATGACTTAAGGTTTTTAGGCTATTTAAGTGTTTGGCGATGTGGCTGGAGACCTAAAAAATATTCTTTACAATCATCTTTTCCCCTCGGAACTTCCAAAAGTAGCTGAAGACTAGTTCTGGGGCTTCGGCTGTCCTAGTTTTGAGTATGAATGCAAACACCTACCAATACAAAAAAGATCCTAAATACAGATCCTACACACAATATATAAAGCGCATAGGGGAGATGGAGAAGGAAGGGTTGACAATGATTTAATGATTTAAGGTAAATAGCCAGTATCGCATTTTTTTGGAGCGAAGCTCCATTTTTCCCTGAGTCTGTTTTTCGCTTGTCCGGGAACTCCTCCTATATAGAACCAATTATGTTCAATGTCACTCGATGTTCAGAAATAATAGGACCTCTGCTAACCTCTTTCGGGATATAATGCGTGCACGTTTGAGTTCGAGTATTACTGCTATTACTATATTAATTAGGACCCAGTTTAGAATTGGTTAGACCCGGTCCTAAATTATGAAGAACCCGGTTTCGAGAATCCGAGACCGAAAACGGCATGCTCTTTTACGGATCCACTTATTTTGTCTCTGTTTTAACTAAGCTATGTATGTTTCATCAATATGTGGTCCTTCCTCCACCTCACTGATTAGGCAATAAACCATTCATGTTTATATGAACAAACAGTTATGTGAACAATAAGAACATTTAAGACACGGCTGAGTTATACTTAGCAATATAATAGTATATTTCCTCATTTAGTAAGGGGTTGGCAAAGGTGAAAATACTTTTGAACATAACGTGACATTGTTACCTGGTGTTTAGAGTACCCATGTTTTGTTTGGACAGTGCGCTCACGTGATAGGGGGCAGGTCTATCGCCGTTTGATGCTGATGATAAATTAACCACACATATTTCTTTAAAAAAAAATGGTGTAGGCTCAATCCGGGATTTGAACCCTCATCCTCTGCACTAAGCTACCTCGGCTGTCCATATCTTCTGTTGAAAATCTTGCGGAGTCTTTAGACAAAGGTCTTTCGGCTCCGCAACGAGGAGAACCGGGGTCACTGACATAGCCTGAAGAGATGCACAAATTAAGGGGCATTGGGTAGGGCAGGGCACATTACATGCAGAGCCGACCGCAGTTGGGGCTCGAAGGTTCCGTAGTAAAAATAAATAAATAAAAATAAAACTCATTTATTTCGGACAATGCAAATCCATAATTTTGTTAGTACACACATTAATCTTAGGGTGCTATTGTTAGTAGAAAATGTATACAAGAGTAAAAATAAATTAAAAATTATATACAAATAACAAAAATAAATACTCATTTAGAAGACAACCACATCATGCGTCACCAAGCAATTTTTATAACATGCATTTTTATCCAGTGATGAATGATGTGACTATCGAACCTATCAGCAATCGCGCTCAGAATGGGGTCGGCAGAGTTACGGACTCGATGTAGTATCGAGGCGGTTCTTTTACGTAGGATAGTGTGAAAGCCATCAACCGCTGCTTCCGCAAACATGCCCGAGGCACTGCATCGCCATGGCAAGCCCATCACCGCCCTGAACGCGTTATTGTATTGGACACGTAGGGAGTTGATCGCACGAGAAGTATATTTTACCCACATCGAGCACGAGTAGAACGACTGGCAATATGCCTTAAATAATGTTAGTTTCACTCGACTGGAGCATTTACCAAATTTGCGAGCAATCATATTACCCCTCATGGCCAACCCCCTACGTTCCCTCTCAATATCAACATCATCGCTAAGGGTGTCCGTCACATAATGTCCTAGGTATTTAAATTTCACTACTCTTTTCAGAACCCTATCGCATACTTTTATATCTGGAACATAGGCAGGCAACTTATTACCACTTTTAAATACCATAAATTCGCTCTTGTCCGCATTGTACATAAGCCCGTGTGACTTAGCATATGACTCGCATATAGATATAAGTCTAGTAAGAGCCCTTGTAGAGGGGCTTAGCAACACCATGTCGTCAGCATAGCTGATGTTGTTAACACATATGCCATCTATATAGCATCCGACCCTGGCGTCGCCGAGCTCCCCTATTAAGTCGTTGACAGACAAGTTGAAGAGGCGCGCTGAGGTTAGACGTAGACGTAGTGTCGGACACGTACGAGACGACGCAGTGTGGGTAGGCCTCCCACAAGTTTGACCGACGACTTGGTGAAAGTTGCGGGAAGCCGATGGCTGAAGGCAGCACAGGACCGGTCGTACTTGAAATCTTTGGAGGAGGCCTATGCCCAGCAGTGGACGCCAATCGGCTGATGATGATGATGATATTTATTGTGATAGTGCATTCATACAGATGAGGTGTAAGCTTCTGGAATAACGTGCTGGACGAAGCGGTGTCCACACACACGGATGCACAACATTGGTCGTGGAGGGTTATGATGATGATGACTACACATTAGTGAATTGTGATTGTTGAACAGGTATTTTTCTTTTGATAACTAGCACTTTATGACATATTAGTTTGCCTATTCTGTAAGCAGAGTTAATCTGATTATAATGTAATATGTTTGCCAACTGGTGTTCGGTGACCCACGTTTTACTAGGATAGCGAATTCACGTAATAGGGGCCAGCCCTATCGCCGTTTTGTTAGGAATTCACTGTCACATGATTAAGTACAACTTAACCACGTAGGTCTCCTCATGATGTTTTTACATACATATACTCACGCCACTAATTCCCATTGGGTAAGGCAGAGACTATCGATCGCCACTTCGTACGATCCTGACAAACCTCTCTAGCTTCGTTTACATCCATCAGTCTCTTCATACATGCTTTTTTATTCTTCATACTTCGGACGCCAGCCTTTTTGAGCACACTCTCAATTTGGTCCAAGTGTGTTCTTCGTGGTCGTCCTCTACTAACATTACCATCCACACTAGCTCTATAGATCCCTTTTACCAATTTTCTATCATCCATCCTGCCCTAACCATCTCAACATTCCTTTTTCTATCTTTCTTACAATATCATCTTTCACACCACACTTTTCACGATTAACACTATTTCTCACTCGGTCACATAATCTAACACAAGAAACTTTTCTAAGGGACCTCATCTCTACTGCATTCACTCTGCTCTCATGCTTCATCTACCACACCCAATGTTTTTCCCCACCGTTAATAAGCTAGATTAATTAACTACACATATTTGATAGTAATTATTCGACCCAACAGGGAGTTAAGGCACAGATAATGTAATTTATTTAAGTTGAGCCAACTAAAAGCAGTTTTATAGTGTAGAGTCGACCTAGAGTAGCACTACATAATTTCCTTCCGTTTGTTACGAACGATGCGATGTAGGTTTTTTGTTGCACGATATGGTTAGAAACCCCATTATAAACAGTCCTTCTTATTTCACTTTTTTTTCCCTCATCATTTCCAGAGGCTTTTTATATATTTTCCACTATTCCCTTTCTTAGGATTATATCTGAGAGAATAAGTAGGTACAGCTCTTTGGCCCTGTGTAAGACAATTCTTGAGTTGTCCAATAGGCCGATGTTAAGTAGCAACTAATTATGATAATATTAAATAAATATGTGTTAATTTCCACTGTACGATACAGTCAGACAAAGTATTAATCACTAGAGTGCTTACATATGGTTTTTTGCAGAGTCAAATTGTCAATTTGCTGATTAATTAATTTAAATCTTTTTGTTCATTGAAACCTCATGTGAGGATTATTTAATCTTTATTTATTGCTGATTAATTGTTAATTTAATTTAGAAGTTGATGAAAATAATTAATTTCTTTATTAATTCGAACACTCCGTAATTGGCGGCTAAGTGTATTGGGACTTTTTAAGTAACTTTTGGGAGATGTGGTTGGAGAACCATAATCAGCAAAAACCTTTGTTTTACAATCTTTTCCTTGCTCATCTTTCAAAAGTGGCCGAAGAATTTCTTATTCCTAAGTTACACTGGATACAACTTCTAGAGATTTATAGCTGTGAGTATATGTATGTATGAAAATAATCAAATCTGTTTAAAAAATATTGTTATAAAAGTTATATGTTATAATATCTAGGATGCTGCCATGCTTAGATTAGGTTAGGTGTATTTGCTTCATAGTATGAATGCTTATCGCCAGTACTTCGATGATATCGAATAGATACCGATGTTTCAAGAGTTTATCGTTTAACAGTTTGTTATTACTTTCAACGTGATGTTTATGAGTGCATCTTCGATTCAAATCGTAGTAGACAAAACAAACAGAATTACAGCAGCTAAAATATGTTATTTTAAAGTTGTGTTTTAATGTGATTATGTGCTGAAAGATATTGAATGTGAATTGTGTTTTTTGGAGTTGTTTAAACAACCGATGTGCTAACTGAAAAAGTAAGTAATTGAAGTTTTTGCTCTAGTTTTGAAGTAGCTTGATTTGGAAAGAATTTTGTTTGTTTTTCTGAAGTTGATAATATACCAATAAAGTAATAACGTATATTATACAAATTTATATAGTTTATACGAGTAGTAGGTCTACCTGCTATCTAAGTTGACTATTGGGTTGTTGTTTATTATGTATACTTGTATTTGCCCCTGGAGAATATCAATTATGAAAATTTACTTCAATTGAAACTGTTCTTCGCTCTTATCTTGACCTACCTAAAATAGTTCCGTAAATGTTTTGTGTTTTGGAAAACGAATATTTTTGAAGGTACGATACCAATAATAATAACGTTTCTATCCCTCCTTTGATTTATGTCCTAATTTTAAGAGTTGTAAATAAAAGTTAAATAAAGTAAGTAGGTTTTATTTACTTGTTTCTCGAATTAAGTTACCAAATTTAACGAATAAAGTAAAAATGACAATGATTGCCAATATTCGACGTGAAGTAAATGGCCTGAATATTTCATTTTCTGCATAACACTACCTATCTCTTACCTCTCTTATTGGCGAATAAGGATATTCTCTTCGGTGACAAATACCAAAGTTATTGGATTGAATCAGGCGTTACTTTGCGGAAATCCATAGCAATACTAATATTAATAAATTTCTTCGCTTAATTCCGCTAAATAATACCTGCAGTCTTCATGCAACATTTATTCCAATAATATAGTCACTCGTCATTGATGTTCTTTGGGTGGGGGAGTGGGGAGCCTGGCCTATAAATATAACCGCAAAATCGTATGACCGGCACTCGGTGGTCAGCTGCCGAACTGTCTACTAACTGCTCGTCAATGACTCGTGTTGAGTCGAAACGCGTCGCATGTTTGTGGTTGCCTGTGGTTTTCGCTTGCGGGTGTGTGTGTGGTGCATTGTCTGCTTTTCGATTTCTTGTAAGTGGGAGGGCGGGCGGTGCACAGTGCATGTTGCATGAAGACTGCAGGTATTATTAAGCGGAATTAAGCGAAGAAATTTATTAATATTAGTATTAAATACCAAAGTGGCTGGAGACCATTATAAACCGTCAATTATTTTACAATCTTTTCCTTACACAACTTCCAAAAGTGGCGGACGAATTTCGAATACTGAATCTTTGGCTACCCCTTTTTGGAATATTCTCATGAAGATAGGTACATAGTTTGTTTTATAATTAGATATTAAATGCAAGATGATTGATTTGAATAACGATGTAAATATTGATAATTAATATGAAAATAATATATTGCAAAGTGACGTTTATTGCAATAAATTAAAGTACCTATATAAAGTATACATACTTACAAATACTCACGGATATAAATCGCTAGAAGGGGTAGCCAGAGCTATGGAATTAGAAATTCATCAGGCACTATTGAAAAGTTGAGTGGGGAAAAGATGGTAAAATAAAGGATGCGTCTCCAACCGCAACGCCCAATGTTCCCTTAAAAAGAAATGGGGTAGCGCTATTCTAAGCCAGTACTACACAGAAAATAAATATTTAATGTACATAACTTAATAATAAACTGTGCCTTTTTGATGTCCTGTTTTTTTTAAGTTAATTCTAAGTCATCAGAAAAGAGGTACGTAGTATAGTAAACAAAATTTTCCGGTCTGTGGAATAAATGAGTTTAACAAAAATACTTTTTACAATACTGAATAAAAAAATTACTTGTTTGAATAAAGCATAATTATTTTATTGTAAAGTACCTAAATAAACTTTAAATCTCAGCTAAATTGACATTTTTAGCGAGCTTAAAATCCATCTCGGTTGAAAATCCAATCTTTGCCAACTTGTATCATAATGTTATATTTCTTCTTCAAAGTGCTTATCTCATCAAAGACAGATCGATATTTATATTTTTTTTACAGTTTTAGATATTTCTAGCCCATTTATCGAGGAAGGCTTTAGTTTCTATATTAGGTATCTTACTGATATCAATAAAAGTGGCGCTGTAATGATAAATGTTCAGAAATTGAGATATTTCACTACGAATTAGGTGTTCACGCCTCCGAAGTTGGGTAGGTCAGGTATCCTCTCAGCTCAGAAATTTTCTAGATTAACGATCGACTTGATGATTAACCAAATGATTTTTTTTTTATAAATAAGGACATAATTATAGTATTCTCCAAGATGGTAATACTAACGGTATATAAAAGCAATAAAGAAGAGGAGTCGACATTAAGTCACAGTACCGTTGCTTATCACATCGCCCAAATGTACCGTATTTTGTTGTTTTTGATACCCGCGGGTTACGTTTTTTTTCATATGTATTATGAATACGTATGTTATTAAAAAAATTAAGGGGGTGGGTGGATTTCAACAAGACCGTTAAAATATTGATTTCCGTGGATTTTTTTTAATCAAGGTTTTTATTTATTTTTGATCGATATTATTGAAGTTTTTAATAATTTATACACTATATCTTAATATCCAGCAGATAACTTATAAAACTAGTGAGATTTACATTATTAAAAATTCAATGCCATGGCAATGAAACAAGAGTACATGGAAATGAATCAAGCGTCCACGGCAATGAAAGATCTGTACCACGGGAATGAAAATCCTTTTAAAATTGTAAATCTCACAATGAGAAAGCCATATTCAGATATTATTATTTTTGCAGTGAGTGTCTACTTTAATTAAATTAACTAAACATTTGTCAATTATTTTTAACATTGTTGGTCTCAGACATAGGCCTCCTTCAATGATCTCTGAGACAAACAGTCCTGTGCTTTTCTTGTTATCCATCGATAGCCTGTAATCTTGTCTGCTGATCATCTTTATTTTTAATTGCATTGTATTTATTTATTCTGTATATATATAAAAAAAAAGTTAAATAAAACAAAGGTATCGGAATCAAAGTAGGTAACGTACCATTATTTATTTAAATTGTAAAATAACTAGATTGACAAAAATAAAATAGAGAGGTAGTTATACAAAATATCATTTTTAAACACTTACAACACAAATTTTGTTTTTAAATACAAAGCTGAACAAGGCACATTTTTTTAAAACTAAGACAAATTTAAGAACCTAGAGGATGTTTTACTGGCAATAATCACAGCCCATTATTATCAAAAAGAGTAATACTATAATTATCTTATTTTTCATCTTTTGTCAAGTAAATATAAAAAGTCATAAGTTATGGATAATAATCATAATCATAATAAGCATAATCTTCTATTAAGTATTCCCTCCCATTCAACCAATTACTATGGCTCCTCCTTCACTGTGCAGGCTGTTCAATTGTGGAACGCACTTCCGGTAGAGATTCGTCAGGCTAAATCCCAATCTATTTTCAAGGATATGGTAAAAAAGCACTACCTCACTGAAACGCTATAATACTGTTGCAAATTAAATTATATATATTAAGTATATAAATAAAAATATATATCATAATTCATAATATTTATATGTATTATAAGTTTTAATTTATTGTATCATAGTATTTATATGTTTGTTAATAGTTTATTATTTTATAACTAGATTTAAGTATGACTGGATTGTTGTATTGTTTGTGCAGATTAACGCATAGTTATCAGTTTCACCATGTTGTTGTACGTCTATCTCACATGACTCTAATTTATTGACCTCTCCATTCAAAGGTTGTCTGGAAGAGATCGCTTTTAGTGATAAGACCGCCAATTGTACTTTTGTTAATTCATTCTGTGTATTTGTAATTGTTTTTCCATATTTGATGTACAATAAAGAGTTTTCTATTCTATTCTATAATCTTTAACGATTGCACAATCTTTGTATATTGTCTGTTTCTCTTATACGATTCTGATCTCGTAGTACATAATCGCTTCTCATTTTTTGGCATCGCTTTTGCTCAGCCAATCTTTTTCTTTCTTTTCTCTCCTCTTCGGTTAATTATTGTTTGGACATCACGACACCTTAAAATAAGCAGCCCATTATTATCATCATCTAAAGAATATGTGTGAGTGAGCGATTTAGGTCTACTAGGTATTTCATGACGATGAATTAACATTTCATTTATAAGTTTGAAGATACCTCTGAGTTTGATGTATCAAATAAAATAAATCTGTCATATTTTTTTCGATTCCTATACTAATAGCGCTAATTAGTATGTGGCGGTCGAAAAATTTTATAATCTTTGAAGCCTAGTATAAAATATCTTCCTTAACACGGATCTTATAATATTGTCTCATTGTCATATAATACCTTGTATTAACTATGAGCTCATAGTAAGCTTGAAAGCATAATTTTGTTAAATACGTAAAAATTCCATGAGACCTGTTTTGTTATTCGCTATTACTGTAATACTTTAGATTTAATCATACCATGGCAATGAAAAAAATGATTATGGGAATGAAACACTAAGCCACGGAAATGAATCACCAGGCCATGGAAGTGAATGACTATGCCATGGAAATGAAAAAATCAGGTCACGGCAATGAAATTCTTTTAGCATAGCAAATTTTGGCCACGGAAACCATGAAAATGAAAGCATGGCAATAAAAAACAAGGCAAAAATGTTAAATTACTTAAAACTTATTTATTATTCGAATGATTAAATACTAAACATACATCCATAATAGAAATAGTGTTCTATTGAATACCTTTACAAGAAGACAATCTTTCAAAAACATAAGTTATACCTACCCATGGCAATGAAAGAGAAAATGACGAGTAACGAAAAAAAATTATACTTACATTTAAGGCGCGAAAACGCAGATACTTATGTACTTCCTCCTACGTTGAGCACTTGGGCGGCACTAAGACGTAACGTTTAGCGCAGAGTGGGGGTGAAGAAAGTCTTTTAATAAAATGTTATTTCTAAATAAGTATAGGGCATGGTAATGAATGGTGTTCCTGGGACAAATGAGTTTGTAGTAACTATTAGTTGTATTGTTTAAATATTTGAATAAACGTTTTTCGCAACGATACTACAACTATTCAAGTAACAAATAAAGCTATGTTTTTGTAAAAACAACCAATAGATTTTTTTCAATAAGCTATAATTCACGTCAAGGTGGCGTGCGGACAACCTCGGAAATGGAAAATTTAGAGGTTTAATGTTTTTTTGTGGAATATCTATTAATCCTATAACAAAAATATTTATATCTCCGCATAGATTACTATTTCATCTCATTAGAAAAAAATATTTAAAAGTTATAACTACGTCTTTTTGTATGGATTTCATCGATGCCATGTTATAAATGGCCTCGGGAAATTCACTCGGGTAATCAATCATTGATCGAACTATACGCAGAAAACAAGTCATACCGTGAAAGTCATACATTCTTTTTACACCATGTACAAGCATTTATTGTCAATGCTGTGTGCATTGTTGTTGGCATTATAACTGTACAGTGAATGTGAATGCTAATTATGTTATAATGCTGTTGGTGTGCCATGAATATATAAATAAATAAACACGATTATCCGTTAGTAAAAAAAGATTTTCAATTTCCAGTGCATTCCAACGCCTACCACTGTATAGCTCAAAGCAATGATACCGTGGAGATTGAAATGGACCTGCTGCAAGTTGGATCAGAGCCAGTCGGTATCAAGTGCCCATATTGTCAGGAAGACATCATGACGAAAGCATACTATAAAAACACTAGAACCACACATGTCATGGCTGGTATTTTAGCTGTATTTTTGGGGTGAGTTGTAAGTTCTTTTACTGACATTCGGAAGTATATTCTTTTAAGCTACGTTGCTTTCAGACCCACATGCAATCACAAGACTGTCTGATTATTGCCTATCAATATACTACTAGCAACAACGAGAATTAGCTTTCCATCGAATAGGGGGTCTTAGACGTGAGATCAGACATAGAAAATTAGATTTCCTTCTGATGCTATTCGCTATTTGTTAGGAAGCTACATGGGTGATCACAGTGAACGAATAAAGTTCACAAACTAATTAGATTCTTCTAAATAGCTACGTTATATTATTTTCTTGCAAAAAAGGTCCATCGTGATAGTTCAGTGGGTGGAACACCGCTTATCATGCAGACGATGAGGGTCCAAATCCCGGGTCGGGCCAACACCAACATTTATATTTTCTAAAGATATAAATATGTGTGGTTAATTTATCATGGTTGTTAACGGTGATGGAAAACATAATAATGAGGAAACCCACAGGGCTGAGTTGTACTTAGTCATTTGACAGTGTATTCGTAAAAAAGGGCGATAGGCCTGCCCCAATCACGTGAGTTCACTGTCCAAGCAAAACGTTAGTATTTCAAACACCAGGTTAAAATGTCAAGTAATGTTCAGAAGTATAATTACCTCTGCCAACCCCTTCAGGGATATGCGGCGTGAACGTTTGAGTTCTGTCGAGACGTACAAACGAATACATTTTCATATTACTTATTCATAAGTTATCGCTGTGCTACATGCAGTTTAGTATAGAAATTGCCATTTGTGATCTATATTTGCATTTAGTATGCGATTTAGCAACGCATCACACCAGCAAGTTTCTAATAACACATACATAGCTACCCAGCCTCTTCTATATTTTACCATTCAAGCCTGAATATGCAAGAATATCACAAGGCCACTAATTAAAAATAAATATAGTTTAAAAAAACTAAAACACACGCTTTTTAAGCACATCAAACTAAAAAGTGAAAAATAATCTATACTTATAATAAATCTGTAGAGAGGTCAATTCTGTACATGAAATATATTTTCAAAATAACCATCAGGTGGTGATTAGGGATCGATACTGATGCCAAAAATGCAATCAGTAAAATTTTTGTCTGTCTGTCTGTCTGTCTGTCGGTTTGTATGTTCCTTATGGAAACAAAAACTACTCGACGGATTTTTACGAAACTTGGTACAATTATTCTTCATACACCTGCGCAGGTTTTTGTATACTTTCCAGCAGAGTAGTAAAGGGGAATTTTGGGAAATTTTGGGAAAACGGGAGAAGTTACTCCATTTTTTAAGCTTCCGTCGCGTGTGCAGCCTCAATGGTTAAACTTACATAGAAATCATGTGTGACGGAAATATTCTTCATAAAATTATCTAAAAAAAATCCTCAACAGTTTATGTCTATCTTTTACGGTTGACTCACAATAACACGTGTAATTCCTGATAGCTTAGCAGTTCGGAACATTATGATTATATTTGTTTACTCTTACGTTTGTAGACCTCTCACTCATCCCTAATTTAAAAAAGGTAACATTATTACCTATTCAATAAAAAAAGAGTCATAGAAATCGGTAGACAAACACCGAAATTATACATAAAATAAGCCACCGCGCCCGTGACCAAAACCAAATCTTTACTAATTTACATATAACATACTAGATGGCGCCAGTAGTTGCATCCTACATCACGTAATGAAATGATTTATTTTTTAGATTGTTATAAATACTTCATATCGTTTTATTTAAAAATTAGCTATTAAACGGAAATACTGAACCTTTCGTCAAAGCGCATTTAAAATCACCAAACTACACTGTCTAGGGATTGCTATAAATTTAATAAATTGAAAACATTGCGCTTAATTTCACAATGCTTGAGCAGTGACTAAAGAAAGAAACCTCAGATATTTTAAAAAACAACGCTACCCGTGCGAAGCTGGGACGATCCACTAGTTCCTAATATAAGCTGAAAACGGTAGACTGTGCCATATTTTTCGTCTATCGAGCAACCCACGTTTTTTCACAATAATACCAGTATTTTTTGTTCATTACCGTTTTCAGCTTATATTAGGAATTATTTTTCACTTTTTAGTTTGATGTGCTTTAAAAGCGTATTTTTGTGTTTTTTTTAAATTATATTTATTTTTAACTTTTTAGTACTGAATCATTTCAAATTATTTAATCCTGGCGACCCTAACCAGGATAATAAGACGAAACATACATACATACATATACTCACGGCTATAAATCCCAAGAAAGGGGTAGCCAGAGCTAAGGAATTAGAAATTCCTCAGCCACTTTTGGAAGGTGCATGGGGAAAAGATGGTGAAATAAAGGTTCTTGGTGATGGGTCTCCAACCGCATCGCCCAAAAATCCGTTAAAAGCCCCAATACCATTAGTCGCCTTTTACGTACACCCACCGGAAGAAATGGGGTAGTGCTATTCTAAGCCGACACTACACAGCAAACTATAAAAAGACAAAACTATGCAAAGACGAAACTATAAAAAATATACTGCCCCTGATTCTTGATAAGTGTAGAATAGAATAGAATAACTCTTTGTGCAATAAATCAAACACAAATTTACAAAAATAATAATATGATCAAACAGTTTACAGTGAGGTACAATTGGCGGTCTTATCGCTAAAAGCGATCTCTTCCAGACAACCAACCAACCAAATTTACATAGCTATATGCCAATCGCTACTGTGTTACTGCTTACCAGTTTGGGGGGGTGCAGCAAAGAATACTCTGATAGAATCTGAAAGAGCTCAAAGATCTGTCATAAAGACTATGATGAAGAAGCACTACAGATACAGTACGGCTAGTCTTTACACCGAATGTGGTTTGATGAGTGTTCGGAAGCTATTTATTTATCTATCTATCATGCGAGCACATCAAAAATTCTCCCAACATTTCCGCAGTAATGTATCCCATTCAAGAAGAAGTCCCAGTGTTCCTATGAAGTACTGTAAAACCACCTTCGGTAAAAGATTCCTACCCTATCTACAACCACGACTGTACAACTCATTCTTGAAGATCTGCGACAAGTCTAAGAGAAGTCAAAGTTAAAGTGAACAGCTGGCTGTCAAGCTTGTCATACGATGCAGTAGAGCAATTAGTAAGAGTGACTGAATAACACAATAAGCACGAAATACTCACACACACACACACACACACACAAACACCTCAACCCCACACATACGTACACTCAAAATACACAATAACTTAATAACTTTTTTTTTTCACATTTTCTTAATAACTGAATTATTAACTTCTGAATTTTTCACTTTATATTTTGGCCTATGCATGTTACCAAATTATCAAATAAATAGGTCACTTTTATGTTTGTATGTAATTTAATTTTGAAGACCTATAAATGAATATATATATATATATATATATATATATATATATCCACATAGCATATCATTACTCGGTACCCACGATACAGGCTTGCCTAGTGTGGGGCCACAGGTACTCATATCATGTAAAACAAAATTTGTTTATGTAATATCTTCACTGTACTGAAAACTGTGTTTGGAAAATAAAGATTATTATTATTATATTATACCTTTGGAAGTGTACAAATTTTAATTTAAATCGGTCCGTTTTAAGTGGGTCAAAATCAAGTTTAAAGGAGTTTGTTACATACATACAGGTGAAACTAATATAAGCGTGTTAAAGAGATGTTGAAGAAGAGACGCTAACTCTATTATTTTCTTTCCAGGTGTTTCTGTTGCTGCGTCGTTCCTTACGTATTGAAAAGGTGGAAGAATGTAGAACACTATTGTCCGATATGCCATCGGTTTCTTGGAGTGTACAATAGAACAAACTTTATTTAATGGATCCTGATTTGTTATTTTTACTTTAAGAAACCTTTAAGTTATAGTACAAGTAGTTTATAGAACGTATCCTTACGATTTCAAAACAAGTAAAAAGCACTGATGGAATGTTGCTATATAGGCCCGGGGACAATAATGAATGCCTACCCAAATGGGAAATAATGAGTATATATTAGTATTTACAATAAACAATTAATTAAGGTCGTTACATAGCGGGAAGAGATTTTTTTTTAAGGATGAAAAACTGACCTGAATTGATTCAAAATAAAACAAAACATATTTTTTTCTGTGTAACAGACGGATTAATTATAATTGTATTACTACACGGTGTAGTGTCGGCTTAGAATAGCACTACCCCATTTCTACCGATGGATGTACGTAAGAGGCGACTAACGGTATTGGGGCTTTTAAGGGATTTTTGGGCGATGCGGCTGGAGACCCATCACCAACAACCTTTACTTTACCATCCTTTCCCCACTCAATTTTCCAAATGTGGCTGAGGAATTTCTAATTCCTTAGCTCTGGCTACCCCTTCTAGGGATTTATAGCCGTGAGTATATGTATGTATGTATGTATGTATTTCCTCAAACA
This sequence comes from Bedellia somnulentella, assembly GCA_963576735.1. Taxonomy (NCBI): domain Eukaryota; kingdom Metazoa; phylum Arthropoda; class Insecta; order Lepidoptera; family Bedelliidae; genus Bedellia; species Bedellia somnulentella. Next base: position 12,768,546 of record OY755172.1, on the reverse strand, counting down.
TCCAGTTCTCATATCCATAGTCAATGAGTGTTAGACTAATTAGGATATGCAAAACAACATATCACATACATTTGTCATTCACCCTTTAGTGCAAACTCCCATTAAATAGATAATGAGTACAATAGTGATTCTACACATACTTGCCATATATTTACTAATTTGCATGAAGCTGCTTGTAATCGTTGATTTGTGCTGTCTGTCCGTTTTTGGATAAACGCTATATTCCAATGATGTTGTACAGTCGCCATCAGATATATCGGAGCGGCCGAGGTACTCAAATATATCTGAGCAGCAATAAATTTCAATAAATTCTTTACGGTAAATAAGGTCAATAAGATCTGAACATCCAATTCGCCACAAATATATGAGCAGTGGTTTTTCAATTATATCTGAACACTCAAAGAGACAATAATATCTGAAAGCACGACTCGTCAAAGTTATCTGCTCAGACAGGGTGATCAAAAATATCTGAACATTTAGGGAAAATGTACCTTATAGCACTAGGCATACAGTTTTAATTTTTTTAACTAACTACGCTGGAATACATTTTCTATACAACCACCATTTGGTTTTATCAATGTCAAAACTAATAAGAGTTTTCTGCATGGAGGTATTCTCCACTGACCAACTAATCCGTACAACTAGTTGTACGTAATAATTTTTCACCGGTACAAAAACACCAAGAGGTAAAATAACTTAGAACTTTTGAAACCATGTATTCCATTTTTTATTTACATTGTATGTACCAGGGTAGCATAAATATAAATGCAGTTTTAATAAAATAAAAGGATAAACTAGTTTTTACAAAATTATACTTTTTCCTGCTGTCTTCTTTAACGTACCATACGTATTCATAAATATATATATAACGACATACATACATATACTCACGGCTATAGATCCCTAGAAGGGGTAGCCAGAGCTAAGGAATTAAAAATTCTTCAGCTACTTTTTGAATTTTTAGTGGGGAAAAGAAAGTAATATAAAGGTTGTTGGTGATGGGTCTCCAACCACATCGCCCCAAAATCCATTAAAAGCCCCAATACCGTTAGTCGCCTCTTACGTACACTCACCGGAAGAAATGGGTTAGAACTATTCTAAGCCAACACTACACGGCATATTAAATGAGGACAATAAATTTAAAGGCTTATATTAAAAATAAAAAAATTGAAAAAAAAGAACATGAATTCTTGTTAACATACGACAACGTAGAATCATTCTGCATCACGACAATGCTAGCTGTCACAGGTCGGCCGTCACAACTCAGTTTTTAGAAGCTCAAAAGATCGAATTGACAGGTCATCCGCCGTACAGCCCTGATTTGGCACCCAATGATTTTTATTTATTTCCAAATGTGAAGAAAAAATTACGTGGTCAACGTTTTTCGAGCCGCGAAGAGGCAGTCGATGCGTTCAAAATGCACGTTTTGGAGATACCTCAGTCTGAGTGGAAAAAGTGCTATGAAAATTGGTTTCAACGCATGCAAAAGTGTATAGATCTGAGCGGCGAATATTTTGAGAAGCAATAAAACCATATTAATTGATATATGTTTGTTTCTTTTTTTTATTCCGGATACATAAATAGCAGCCCTCGTACAAAAACAAAACACAAGTTAGGACTTGAACCCTGACGCAACGGATTATAATTATGACTAGTGGATCGGCCCAGCTTCGCACGGGTAGCGTTGTTTTTTTAAATATCTGAGGTTTCTTTCTTCAACCACTGCTCAAGCATTTTAAAATTTAGCGCAATGTTTTCAATTTATTAAATTTATAGCACTCTCTAAACTGTGTAGTTTGGTGATTTTGAATGCGCTTTTATGAACGGTTCAGTATTTCCGTTTAATAGCAAATTTTGGAATAAAACGCTATGAAGTATTTATAACAATCTAAAAATAGAAATCATTATGTGATGTAGGATGCAACTACTGGCGCCATCTAGTATGTTATATGTAAATTAGTAAAGATTTGGTTTTGGTCACGGGCGCGATGGCTTATTCTATGTATAATTTCGGTGTTTCTCTACCGATTTCTATGATTCTTTTTTTAATGAATAGGTAATAATGTAACCTTTTTTAAATTAGGTATGAGTGAGAGGTTTACAAACGTAAGAGTAAACAAATATAATCAGAATGTTTCGAACTGCTAAGCCATCAGGAATTACACGTGTTATTGTGAGTCAACCATAAAAGATAGACATATACTGTTGCGGAATATTTTTAGACAATTTTATGAAAAATATTTCCGTCATACATGATTTCTATGTAAGTTTAACCATTAAGGCTGCACACGCGACGGAAGCTTAAAAAATGGAGTAACTTCTCCCGTTTTCCCAAAATTTCCCAAAATTCCCCTTTACTACTCTGCTGGAAAGTATAGAAAAACCTGCCCAGGAGTATGAAGAACAATTGTACCAAGTTTCGTTAAAATCCGTCGCTTAGTTTTTGTTTCCATAAGGCACATACAAACCGATAGACAGACAGACAGACAGACAGACAGACAAAAAATTTACAGATTGCATTTTTGGCATAAGTATTGATCCCTAATCACCCCCTGATAGGTATTTTCAAAATATATTTCATGTACAGAATTGACTTCTCTACAGATTTATTACAAGTATAGATTACTAATTACTTAACCGCTAGGCCATGGTGACTAACGCAATAGTGGATGAAATATTGCAAAGCATTCGTACCTATTTTAATTTGGCAGCTTTTATATTATTAATTATTATAGATATAGAAGGACATAGATTGACAGTAAGTGACAAACGTCATAGCATAAATGTCAACAAAGGCAGGACCTCTCACGAACACGATACCAGCCTAAAACGATTTTGGCATAAGACATGAAAGATAATAATTTACTTATTTACGAATAAATAATTGACGAATTCGTTAATTCTGGTATTTAAGTCTTAACATACATGCATACATATACTCACGGTTATAATTCCCTAGAAGGGGTAGACAGAGCCAAGGAATCAATGTCTTAACCTTGGTGATTTTTTGATAAAGTTATTAATATTTAATAGCACAGAATCTAAATCGAATACATATTCTTTAGCAAACATAAAATTTTTAGTTATTTATAACATTCCAAGTCTATATGCTTTATTATCTTAAACCAAAGTTTTCAATGCAAATATATGATAAAAAATATCTTCTTTCATCATAATACTACAATTACTGTAAAGTTTACAATTTGGCAAAAATAACAAATACGTGAATTTTTATCAATTTTAATAGGGCTAGTATGGGATCCGCCATACTAATGTCACGCACACACACTCATTTCCGAACACCGTTGTACTTTTTTTTAATCTCACCTGTCGTATTTGTATTGCCAATCTATATACGTAAGTATAACATAATAAATCTGTGAATATTTGATAAATGATAAATAAATGCAGTGCATTATATGCAATGACAGTTATGTTGACGTTTTTGTGAATTGCCAAATATTTAATTCAAATGTGTCACTTGTAACAAGACTGTAAAGTTGCTTTTCGCATATTTATATTTTGTATATCTACTCATTTTGTAAAAGGAAAATTCAATACGATTACATTTGAACTGTATGCCTAAAGGTTTAAGGTATATTTTCCCTAAATGTTCAGATATTTATGATCACCCTGTCTGAGCAGATAACTTTGACGAGTTGTGCTTTCTGATATTATTGTCTCTTTGAGTGTTCAGATTTAATTGAAAAACCACTGCTCATATATTTGTGGCGAATTGGATGTTCAGATCTTATTGACCTTATTTACCGTAAAGAATTTATTGAAATTTATTGCTGCTCAGATATATTTGAGTACCTCGGCCGCTCTGATATATCTGATGGCGACTGTACATACATGCATACGTACATATACTCAGGCCATTATTTACCTTAACTTCTCTAGCTTCGTTTACATCCATCAATCTTTTCATAGATGCTTTTTTTTTCTTCATACTTTAGACGCATGCCTTTTTGAGCACACTCTCTATTTGGTCCAAGTGTGTCCTCCGTGGTCGTCCTATACTCACATTACCTTCCACGATGTTGTAGTAAAGTGAAAATTTATTTAGAGGCGTCGTGCACTTTTTGTAAAGAAGGATTTTTTTTAACTTTCGTCGGGAAACGTGATCCGTAAATTTGTAAAATGCAGGGAAAGTAGACGCGTAGGAGAGGAAGTATGCCCTTCTATTTGCTGTGTCCGTGACTGCTCATGGCACGATTGTCTAAGTACTTGTAAAATTAAAGTTTATAGTTTTTAATTAAATATAATTTATCGTATTCATATACGAAATTATTATTGTATATTTGTGAAAATAGTAAACGAGATGTTGATATTTTAATAATTTTATTGTGTCAATAATAGCCTAGCAGGCCAGTACTATATTTCAACACACCCCTCTTAATCGAAAGCCCAAAATTGAAGATTACAAAATAAAAAAAAAATAACAAAACTAGGCTATCAAAAAAAAAAAACAAAACATAAAAATTAAGTTACGTGAAGTACGTTAGAAACACATCTTTTAAACTTAACGTGACTTAATGGCTTTGTTAACATATCAGCCCAATTTTCTTCAGTAGGGGTATATATAAACTGTACAATGTTATCCATAATTTTCTCACGAATAAAATGGTAGCGTGTATCTATGTGCTTGGTTCTAGAGTGGTACACTGGATTAGAAGCCAACTTAATCGCAGATTGACTATCACTATTCAATATAACGCATTGTGATGGTGACTCACCGGTAACCTCGCACAGAAAACGCCTCAAATAACATGCATCCTTAGTTGCCGCTGTCATCGACATATACTCAGCCTCCGCCGAAGACAAGGCCACTGTAGGTTGCTTTTTACATTCCCAAGATACGGGACCGTCAGCCAACTCTATAAAAAATCCTGTATAGGATCTACGAGTGACAGTACAATTAGCCCAATCCGCGTCCGTATATCCATAAAGATACTTGCCGGTTTTCCTGTAAGTTATAGAATAATCAATTGTACCTTTCAAGTACTGTAGGACCCGTTTAGCTGCTTGCCAATGACATTTATCATATTTAGAGTTGAATTGACTCAGATAGCTGCAAGCATATGAGATGTCAGGGCGAGTATTCACTGCCAGGAACATCAGGGAACCAACTAATTCCCGAAAGGGATACGAGCACTCAACATTACTAGAAGAATCTGCCGTAGTAAGACTAACATTACATAATGGAGTACTCACGGACTTGCAGTCTTCAAGACCATACATTTTCAACAATTTTTCTATATAGCATTTTTGGTTTATGCGGATTGTGGAATTATCTACATTTACATTAATTCCTAGGTAATATTTTAAACAACCTAGGTCTTTTAAATTAAAATAATTTTCAAGATTTGTTTTGACAGTGTCAAAAGTCAAATCATTTTTATAAAAGACAATAATGTCATCTACATATACAGCCAAAACAACCAATTCAGTGCCAAAAAGCCTCCTATACACACAAGGTTCGGAAGGAGTTTTTGAGAACCCTAATTTGAACAGAGTCTGATCCAACTTAATATTCCAAGCCCGTGCCGCCTGTTTGAGTCCATAGAGGGACTTCTGTAGTAGACATACCTTTCCATCACCAGATTCTGAGAAACCCTGAGGTTGTTCCATGTAAACCTCTTCGTCGAGTTCTCCATTTAGAAAGGCGGTATCCACATCCATGTGGCGCATCTTAAGTCCCATCTCAACTGCTACAGCAAATAATGTCCGTAAAGAGGACATCCTGACTACTGGAGAGAAAGTTTCGTAGTAGTCTACACCGGCTACTTGCGTGAAACCTTTGGCTACAAGTCTTGCCTTGTATTTCACAATATTACCTTGAGCATCCCTTTTTATTTTAAAAACCCATTTACATGGAATAGCCTTTTGACCTGATCTCTTTACGAGTTTCCACGTATTAAATTTTTGCAAAGAGTTATATTCATTCACCATTGCTTCTCGCCATTTATCAGCATCTTTAGAATTAACTGCCTCCGAGTAAGTACGAGGCTCATCAGGTTCTAATGAAGAACTCAAAGCTGTGAAAAAATTAGGTGGCTTTCTAACTCTACTAGGGTACCTCTGCTCATGTTCAACTATCACAGTTTCTTCTTCACCTTCAGATGGCTGTTCATCTTCAATGCTATGCGATGAATTTGTTTCAGCCGAACCTTCCTCTACAACTAATTCATCCTCTGCTGTTTCTACTGCTTCATGATTAATATCATTATCCGAAGAAAGAACTATAGGAACAACAGGGTTAATATTATTAGTATTACCACCATCACTAATTCTAGAAAAACGATTCTCGAAGAAAGAAACATCACGAGATTTAATTAATCTCCTTGGATAGGAAGGATCGCGAAAATAATACGTATTTGGATCATCTGTGTATCCAACAAATATTTGTTCTTCGGCCTTAAGATCTAATTTCCTTCTAGTACAAGATGGAATATGAACCATTGCTCTACATCCAAAAACTCGTAAATGGTTCAAATTAGGTTTTTCACCAGACCATTTTTCATATGGAGTTTGGAAGTTCAGGGCGCTATGAGGACATCTGTTTTTCAGATATACAGCACAATCAAAAGCATCCTGCCAGTAAGCCTTTGAAAGCAAACTATCAGCTAACATGCTACGAGCCTTCTCCACTATCGACCTATTTGTACGCTCCGCTATACCATTTGACTGAGGGCTATAGGGCGCGGTCGTTTGGTGCTGAATACCTTGAGAATTCAAATAATCTGTAAATTCTTTATTGACGTATTCCGTCCCGTTATCGGTTCTTAAGATCTTAATGGAAGTATTTAGATGCCTTTCAACTAAGGCCTTAAAATCTATAAACTTAGACTTGACTTCAGTCTTTGAAGATATGAAGTAAATAAAAATCCTACGAGTAAATTCATCTATAAATAAAAGCGCATATCTATTTCCTTGAAAATAAACTTCTGACATTGGACCACATATATCGGAAGAAATAATTTCCAGTGGTTCTACCGCTCTTCTCATATGAATCTTTTTAAAAGGTTTCCTAGACTGCTTACCTTCTATACAGGGTACACATGGTTGCTTGTCAACCTGTTTAAAATTAATTATCTTCTGATCTTTAAGAGATTGCATAGCAAAACGACAGAGATGACCTAACCTTCTGTGCCAGAGCTGGTATTGTGATGAGTCACCGTCACCTACCATTATGTTACAAACACCGTTTAGTCTTTCGGGAATATTTACAGTACAATCCAATGTGTACAGTCCACCACTCTGAGTACCATGCATTATAGATTCACCTGTAAAGAAAACATCATCAGAATCATAAAAATTACAACCACTCTTATCAAAAATCACTGTGAAACCTTTGTTGACCACTTTGCTAATAGATATAAGATTGGCCTTTAAATCTGGTACAATAGAGACGTCAACATTACCGGTGCACTTCAATTCGTCGCCGTTTGCCACAATGACTTTACCAGAGTCGTGTCTCAGCGTTTTGATCCAATCAGACCTTGAAGTCATATGTCTTGTTGCTCCGGAATCAATAATCCATTTGTCACGATATCCTTTTTCACTTAAGGACAGCATTGTAGTTTCCTTAGAATCAGGCTTCTTATTTTTGGATTTTTGCTTCCTCAAAGGACAATCAGGACGTTTGTGTCCTGGTACTTTGCAATCATAGCATACAATAGGTTTATTGGGCTTTCTTGGGCGAACTTGAATCCTCATGGCGGTTTCAGATTCAGTATTTCTTGAAATCTCATTCAAGAGCTTAGTTTTAACTAATTCAGTGGTAATATTAATGTTACTATTCTCGAGTCCCATAATCATAGGTTCATACCTTTCCGTCAGACCTCCAAGAAGTATTGCTGCAACTGAAGCATCTTCTATATTCTTGCCTATGTCAGCTAAATCCTGAACTGTGCTTAATACACCATTGATGTAGGATTCGACATTTTCGAAATCTGCGAGACTTAATCTATAGAGTCTCCGTTCGAGAGCAAGTCTGCGACCCATTCCATTGTCCTCGTACGCAATCCTCAAAGATTCCCACGCCTCCTTAGCTGAGGTTGAACTTCGCACGTGCGTAATTGCTGGACCGTCCAATGTGAGACATATTTTGGAAAGAGCCTTACGATCATTACGAACCTTTATCGCTTGGGAAGTTTTATCACCTTCTGGATAACCAGCAATTGTTTCCCATAGGTCCTCATGTAATAAATAATTTCGCATTTTGAATTTCCATGTGGAATAACCGTCCTTGCCATTTAGGCATATTGATGGAGTATTATTCATATTGGAACTCATACCATACTTCGACATCCGAAGATTTTCGTTATGATGACACCTTTCAACAATCTCGGTATTAGGCATCTTTTGTAAATAATGAAAAATATTACAAATCACTTATTACTTTGCCCGTAAAAATATTACACTGCTATTAATAATGCAATTTACTGTAAAATTAGAGCAATTTCGTGCTGATAACGTGTGAAAATAGTAAACGAGATGTTGATATTTTAATAATTTTATTGTGTCAATAATAGCCTAGCAGGCCAGTACTATATTTCAACAATATTACTACATAAACGCTGCATAACTTTTTTACTGATAAAAAGCTTCGTGCAAAAATATTCCATAACCGTTCGGAAATATCAAAAATGCATAAAATTGTACATTATGGTGTAGATGTGTTTTAATGTTAAGTAAAGCATATAGTAAGTTTAGTTTTTACTTACAAGGATGTTTTTCGTCTGATAAATTTGATAATACATCTTTTTTATATTATTTGGTTTTTCATTAAAGGCGCTCTGTGTCATATTTTTTTCTATCGAGCAACTCACGCCATTTCATGATTTTCGGCTTATATTTGGAATTAATCTTCACTTTTTAGTTAAAGGCTTAAAAGATATTGTAGTTACGTATACAAAATATGGGATATATACAAAATATTAAATGGATAAGAAAGTAAAACCATAAAAACTACGGCAACAATATTTTATTATAAACACAAATAATGTTACTGTAGATCGATTATTTGATCAGAATAGAATAAAAGAATATTAACATATTTAGATTTTTCCTTATTTGTATTTTAATATTTACATATGATTATTATATACTTCGAGCACTATACTACATACAAAAGATATCACAGAATACTTATATCTATAACGTGAGTAAGTAAGTGAATAATTATAACGTGAGTTCCACAATGCAGAGCGCTTTTATTCCATATCTTAAATTTGCCACCAGTTTAGTTTAAAAATCTATAAATATACCTTCCTAAATAAATAAAGTGCAAAAATGAAGCTTTTATATAAAAAATGATCAGATTATTTTACGTTGTTTTCGTTATACGTAAACCAGCCATTAAAAAAAAATGTCTTTGCTCTTACTAAAGTGCTTGTATTGTCTGATTTACGTTTTTGATCAAACAAGTTTTAAAATGGTATCCATATTTAATTTTCTTGTCCAGACTAATTTCTTGTTGTTTTAACAAAAGTAGGACAAACCATACAACCATTCATACTTATTCCCAAACTATTTGATATCATGATCTTACTTACAATTAATCAAAAATAACTAGCCGATTTTACTTAGCTTTATGAGAAAACAAAAACTCGATGCGCAAAACGAGATCATATTCGAAGTAGAGACCCACGCAATGCAGTTAATAATGTGATATCAGATACGGTTTTTGCTTATTTGCCATTACAGATAAGCACAGCGCACTTTATCAGTTATCAGTAAAGTATGGTACAAGGGAGTTAATTAAATATGACATTAGAGCTCTCATTAGTTGACGTTAGTTTGTATTTGGTTTCCGTTTTGATCTTCACATTTTTCTGAAAAGAGGAAATTAAATTTTTACAGAGTATTAGAAAATGAATACAATTTTTTTTCGGCATCAATCAAAATGATTACCAAGACTTAAACATCTGTCAAATTATTTTCCGTATTTTTATCTTATCATAAATCAAACAATACAAGCTCAAAACAAAATAATTATTCGAGTTCCTTGTTATCATACCAGACGATTTTAACAATATTAGGCACCCGAGATCAACCAAAAAAGTCTATTAAAAACATTGTTATAATTAAACTTAGTGATTATGTCCTACGCAAACTCCGTGATGATGATATATCGGATCAATACACGTGTAGGAATCATCCAGTGTTACCGTATGTGTACATGTTGGAAGATTTTAAAGAAAAGAGCACGCATCTTTCGTACAATACCAAAATAGCTAAACGATACTATTAAAAATCTTTAAGTATTGGTTTAAAGGTGATATCTTTTCAGTAAACTTTATCTTTAAACAGCTTACCAAATTAAAATTATTATTTTACAAAATATGTATGATTGATAGTATCAATTAAGTACTTAACAAACATGGAAATTCAAATATTCTATTATAATAGCAATTATTTTTCTATTATACTAGGCGCAAAATCTCATGGCAGAGACGGTGCCATAATTTACTTTTATGTTAACCCTATACTTGACATTGTGAACTTAAATGCACAAAACATTCTGAAGAAAAAATTGGGCTAACATTATTATGCAGTCGTTTATTTTCGCACGAAATTGTAGTTTCCGAACGCTCCTCTGTGTCAGAAAAAAATATTATGTCCGTCTCGCTCACGCTTTGTCAGTGGTGATCAAAATGGCGAACCGTCCGGCTGCTCCCACGCACTTCAAGGTAAATATCGATTTTTATCCAGATTTATCTTACTTATTCGATTTAAAATGGCCTATTTTTACATTCAACAAACCATAGCCTATTGTTATGTAGAAATATTTTTGTGAAATATGCTTTCAATTTGTCAGAATTTAGAAGTTTTTTATAGTGTGCATTTAAATACACACCGCTTGATGCTATGCGATTGACACATTATTTGCTACGTGTATTTAAATGCACACTGCCTTATCTACAGTGATGCCCCGTTTTTAAGTTATGTATCTTTGAATGCACACTGCCTTACTTATGGGGTACAACATTTACCTAATAATGTATCCAATAATGCACATTGCCAGCAACACGACCGCTTATTTGTTATAGTAAACTAACTATAGTAAACCCTAAAAGTGACATACCTAAAGCCTAACACCACAACGCAAATAACAATTCACCCAACCCACATCGCTTAGCTTGCACTGCTTTCTTTTCAGACTACAAGATCTCAAAAAATACTTGCTTTGGTGCCCAAGTCCGGAGCTAAATCAGATGAAAGCTCCAGCGAATCTTCGGAAGATGAAGTCAAAAGGTGTATGACGCGTCCCTATGCCTCAGACGAGAGTTCCCCGGTGCGATCATTGGCGTCTTCCGTAGAAAACATAAACATCTCCGATAGTGATGACGGTGAGTATCGAGAAGTTTACACCATTGCTGCCATCCACGAAGAGCCGTTGTTGCGACAAGCACAACCTATCTTACGTCCGAAAAATGTGATGGATTCTACTCCAAACTCACCCTCAATTCTTCAATGTGATCCTGACATGATACCACCGTCACCATCCGTGTACATCCCACCGTCACCGTCCGTGGATTCAAACTGCAGCCCTGCACCTGCAGCAGAAACTACTACGCCTCTTCGTGTTGGTCCTTCTAAGAAATCCCGGCTGATCGTAAAGAAAACTATCTTGAAACCGACCAAATTGTTTCCAAAATGGACAAAAGTGAAGTTGATTGGAACAGCAGAAATAGAAGACACATTGTTTGAATAAACTGATGTCAAAAAGTCACCGCTTGATTACTTCAAATTATTCATTTCGGATGACATCGTGGATTTGATTGTGCACAATACTAACCTCTATTCAGTGCAGAAAAAGGGCTCTTCTATAAATGTCACCAAAGACGAAATAAGAGATTTCCTGGCGATCAATATTCTCATGGGCGTAGTAGATATGCCGACATATACTGATTACTGGTCTAATGATTTCAAGTATAGAAAAATTGCTGACGTGATGACGCTAAAAAGATTTCAGGCTATTCGTCGCTACATACATTTCAATGACAACATGAAAGATGATGGCGATAGATATTTCAAAATACGGCCATTAGTGGAAAAACTCCGTCGGAACTGCGCAGCCAATATTCCTGAAGGGAAACGTTTCAGCATAGATGAGATGATGGTGCCTTACAAAGGCACCAGAGCCGGCAGTCGAAAACAGTATGTCCGCAACAAGCCCAAAAAATGGGGTTTCAAGATATTTGTTCGGGCTTCACCATCTGGTCTTGTCTATGATTTCATCATTTATGGAGGGGACGACACTTTCCGACACCATACTTTTACTACAAAAGAAAAAAGTATGGGTCTTGGCGCTAAAGTAGTAATTGCCTTAGCTAAATCCATAAAGCAAAAACCATGCTCGGTGCTGTACTTTGACAATTTTTTTACGTCCGTTGAGTTGCTGCATCATCTACGGAATGAGTATGGGATATTCTCGCTGGGAACTGTCAGGGCAAATCGTCTCCGAGGGGCAGAAAAGAAACTGCCATCTGACAAAGAATTGAAGAAGAAAGGACGGGGAGCCTTTGCACAAGTTGCGTCCAACGAACACAATATCGCTGTAGTAAAGTGGTTTGACAATAAGTTTGTCTTAGCTGCAAGTACTTATGTCGATGCCCACCCAGTGCAGAATATAATGCGCTATAAGAAAGAAGAAAAGAAGAAGGGGCTAGTCTCATGCCCGAATATAATAAAGCACTACAATGCAAACATGGGTGGGGTTGATTTGGCCGATATGCTGGTGGCTTTGTACCGGACCGATTTGAAAGGTCATCGTTGGTATTTACCACTATTCTCGCAGCTTCTGGACATTGCTGTAAACAATGCCTGGTTGCTGTACCGCCGTGAAAATAGTGGTAAACAAAAACTGATGCCTCTCAAAAAGTTTCGCGTTGCGCTGTTTAGACAACTGTGTTGTTTTGAGAGGAGTTCACATGATCTACAACCGGGTTCTTTACCTAAAACTGTAAAAAAAGTAAAGAAGCCGGTTGCAGAAAGGCCTGATGATGCTACTCGCTATGATCTTGTGGCACATGTTCCTACTTTTACAACCAAAGGCAGGTGTCGGAACTGTACAAAAAACCAAACAAAACATTTTTGCCAAAAATGTAATGCAAGGCTATGTTTAGTTGAAGGCCGAAATTGTTTTGTAGATTTCCATACCAAGTAAATTATTTAAGACTGATTATTTTTTAACTCTACGACTGAATTATGTGAGAAAACGGATCTCAAATAAAAGATAGCTTAAATAGTAGGTACGTAGTTTCAAAGAATTTATATGGTGTTACCATACTTACTTATACTTATAAGTTCCTAAAAGATCTCAAGACCATTTTGTATGTTTAGTGATAAGTTTAAAACCTTTTTTATGAAACTATGTGATAGCTTTTTGTTAATAAATGTTTTGATTTTATGCATAGGAGATATGGCAGTGTGCATTTAAAGACACTTGCTCTTATAATAGTTATGTTATTGTTACCCTGGCACTGTGAACTTAAATACACATATAATATCCTGAAAACTGAAATTCAGAGATTTTTTATTTCATTTTTCCTTACTTCCAAATAGTCCACTTATTATAAAAAAAAGGCAAAATCTATTTTTTTTTACCATAGTAATCTCTGCCAAGTATAGGGTTAATGTGTGCAAGCAACATTGGATAAATGCAACGCGACGGAAGTGCGTGCGCCGCGTACGATTTTAAGACGTCACTTAGTAAAAATGCAAATGACGTGACGTACATGAGCTGTCTCAATTTCACATTTTATTGCACCGTCTGCCACGAGTCTTTGTGTCAAGTATTATATTTTCTATAGATGATAAGAAAAGTTACAGCATGAAATCTTCAGCGTAGGAGTTGAACTCTCATTCCATCGTTTGTGACATAATCTTTACAATTTAGGAGTTCGCCTGTTATTTAAGCAAGTAGATATTAAATTATGCTCATAAGTAGAAAGGTACTTTTAAGCTAAATTGAGGCTGGTATGATCGCCTATCATTGTGTAGAAGATCACGACGGATAGTAGGAGCCGATGAAAGCTTTGCAGGCTGGACAGTAGTGGTTTGCGGTCTTGCAGGATTGCATGCAGTACGGGATCAGGCACCCGCAGCAGCATCTGAAATATAATTTTACCTTATTTAATATGTCGCCTGTGCCTTGTATTTGTTTTTATCTCTTTCCAAAGCTGTCTCTCTAAATATTGGGGCTTATTAAGTGGTATTTAGTCAATGTGGCAATGGCGTATTACCAACTATCTTTTGTTTAATAATCCCTTCCCCATTTAACTTCCAAAATTTCTTATCTGTGGGTATGTGTTTATTAGGATTTGAAGCCTTAAGAATATGTGTACGTGTGTGCTATATAGTGTCTGCTTAGAATAGTTCTATCTCATTCCCATATCCTGTGGATGTCGTATTAGGCAACTTACGGTTTTGGTGTTGTTCAGTGAAGCACAATCACTACTAGTATATCTTTATTTTACAACGATGCTTCACTACACACACTACGTTACTTAAAATATATAATATGTGCGGTTACCTTGTTAAGTACAAAGTAGATGTATTTTTAGAAGATGTGTTTGTTGCAAAGAACGTGAGTTGCCCAGGCAACGTTAATTGGCTATTTTTTTCTTGAAACCTACTGTTCCTTTGATTTGTTATGTTTTCCCCATGTAATTTTAACGTTATTTTCCTCTCCATTTTCTAAGAATAATTTCATTTTACATCGTCTATCTATAAAAGTTCTCAGTCAATTTTGTTCAACACCATTCGAGCGTAAAATAATATTTATAAAATCCGTTAGTCGCCTCTTACGTACACCCACCGGAAGAAATGGGGTAGTGTTATTCTGTGCCGACACTACACAGCAAAAGTTTTGTTTTGCCTCTAATATATATATTTCTTGTTTTACCAGTCATTTATTCTCAAGTCACATCGTAGGATTGTACCACATGGCTGAGTTGTCCTTAGTCATGGAACAGTGTATTTGTACAAAGCAGCTATAAGTTTTCTGCACCCTATGAAACTGAAATGGGGTTACCCTAAACACCTGACAAATATTCCATGAGATATTCCGAAGTATTAGTACCTCAGCCATCCCTTTGGGGATTTACGTCACGAACGTTGGGAGGGTGTGACGCAATATAATAGATAAAGAATCGTAACGTAATGCATTCTCGTACGATATCATATGCTGGCAGTTATTTTCGAATAATTATATCACTTTCGCTGCAATTACCAACGCAACAATAACCTTGTTTCACTCGGAAGTCGATTTTATCAAGATCTTTACGGACTGGATATACCAAATTGTTTATTATATTGTTAAAGTTAATGTATTTCATAACCGGTACTAATGCTTTATTTAAATGGAGTTATGGAGCTACGACTGTATATCTTTAAAAAAAATCATACATACATACATTTGCTATAATTCCCTAGAAGGGGTAGCCAGAGCCAAGGAATTATAAATTCCTCAGCCACTTTTGGAAGTTGAGTGGGGAAAAGGTGGTAAAATAAAGGTTTTTGGTGATGGGTCTCCAACCGCATCGCCCAAAAATCCAATAAAAAGCCCCAATACCCTTAGTCGCCTCTTACGACACCCGTGGGTAGAAAAGGGTAGCAACATTCTAAGCTGGCACTACACGGCTTAAAAAAAATCATAATTTTTAATAATAATAACGCGACGGAAGCACCAACATGGTCACTAGTTAAATAATACGAGTATAAGAATGCCAGCGCGAAATTCAATTTTTCTGTGCTTCGGGGGACACGTTAGAAGTCGTCGGTCCCAGCTATAGGTACTATAATTTTGGTAGTCGTTAGTATACCAACCCGCACTTGGCAAGCATGTGTAGGTCCAAATCCATCTTTATTGGGTAGACTCGAGTGCCTTGGTGGGGACATAAAATATGAGCTGTGACGAAGAAGATGCTTAATTACAGCTACCGTTCAATTTGAAGCTATTTAAAATCGAAGTTTGTTGAAATTACTGCGAGCTGTAGATTGTATACCAAGCCGTGCTTTAACCGAATTTGTCGAGTTTTGGTAAGTCAGTCTTGCCTTACCTTATCTCTACCTATTCCAGAGTACTTTAGCTGATATACAGGTTTAAAAAAGGCTATTATATCGTCACGATATCGGTTAGAATGAGATGACAGTATACAATACTAAGTAAGTGCGAAAGAGATGGATGTTTTATACCACGCAATATCTAGTTAAAAGATCGCTCGTGCTACTACGAGCGATTAAATTATGCTGAAGTGCACTCAGCCTAAATATAAAGAAAATATAAATCAAATAGTTTTAAATATTGTTTATTACTCATGCTCACGTCACAACTCTGAGCAGTAAGCATTTTGATTCAACCTTAATATGTAATTAACAAACAACATACGAGGGTCGAATTAGTAATGTTTTGAAAGTCGGCCAAATTAGAAGCACGCACAGCAACTAGTTGTGCATTCAGAGATGTCTTTGTTTGTATGGATGTGTATATTGTATATACATATATTCACGCCATTAGTTCTCATTCGGGGTAGGCTGAGACTATGGACCTAAAAACTAGTATAAGTGTAGACATGCGTTATAAAGATTGTGGCAGGTAAAAAGAGTATTTATCTGACGATTGTTAAGCGTCGTGTAATGCCGGCTTAGAATGTCACAACCCCTTTCTACCCACGGGTGTCGTATGAGGCGACTAAGGGTGAGGTTGTGGGGTTTAAAAAGGTTTTTATGGGCGATATAAGATTAGAAACGAGTTTATAAGAGGAAGTGTGAAAGTGGCTCCAGTGACAGAAAAGATTAGAAGTAATAGGTTACGGTGGTATGGTCATGTAATGAGAAGGGATAAAATGCATGTGACTAAAAAAGTGATGAATATGAGTGTAGATGGATACAAGGGAAGAGGAAGACCAAAGAAAGTGTGGATGAACTGTGTGAACGAATATGGGAATAAAAGGTGTAAGCTCCGAAATGGCGTATGACAGAGACGAATGGAAGAGAAACACATGTTGTGCCGACCCCACCTAGTGGGATAAGGGCAGGAGAATGATGATGATGATGCGGTTAGAGACCCATTACCAACGATACTTTATTTCTACCATATTGTCCCTTATTTTACCGTCTTTCCCCCTATCAATGTGGATGAGGAGTTTCAAACTCTGAAACTCTGGCTACCCGTTTTTGCTATTTATGGCCGTGAGTAAATGTATGTTTAATTTTTGTGGTTTGCTTATGAATGGTAACGTGGCACGGACACCCTGTCTGGTTTTATTGATTGATGGGTGACAAAGTAAGGCAACCATGGCAAACATGTATACTGTATATGACATATATATTTATCTTCACCTTTTGACCGTCAATAGTGGTTGTGAAATTGCAGCAGTGAGTTTAAGTTAGTAATAGAGATAATGGGGAAATTCAATTCCATTAGCGGCTTTTAGCAAATAGGGAATCTATCTTTACTTCAGTCCCAGTGGGCGCGTTGGCAGCCCAGCCCTACCATCACTGATTAAAGTTTCTGTTGTAATAAACATACTTCTACTACACTATTTCAAACAGTCCTTATCATTAGCTGCGAAATAAATGTTTTTTTTACCAAAAGTAGTTTCGTATTTTGTCTCTAAAATGTTTCCGTAAATGTCTAGTTAGAACAAACAAAAATACAAATAATAATCTTACCCGGCTAAAATGCAGAGAGCAGCTGACACAATATGTGTTTTATTATTCGGGACATATTCGACTCTGGATACGATCTGTTTGCTGCAATGCGGGCACCTGGCTCCCGTGGGGCCGGGGCCCATCTTCACGTTCTGTCCGGTTGGTCTACCACCAGGTTGGTCCGGACTGGTGACGGTGGTTCGTGGTGGTGGTGGTACCGGGGGTGCCGATGGTGGTACTCGCAGCCCTGGTGGAGGAGGTGGGTTGTTGCCGAAGTACGATGGTGGTGGAGCCGGGTTGGGAGGCAGCTGCTGGTACGGTGGAGGTAGACCCATTTTGTTTTCCACTGGAATTTCAATTTTGTGTTTAAAATACGATAGTGTCTATGTGGGGTTATCTTTTCTTAATTTGAATATAGGCGCATGTAATGACTTTATCATTATGGTCCCTCAGAAATGATTGTAGTTTTAGGGTTCTCATAAGTGCTACTATACTTTTTAGTGTTTAAGTGAGAAACAGTGTAATTGGTAAAGTGTCATGTGCAAGATCATATTGACAAAAGTTAGGGAAATAAATGATAGAAAGGTTTGGGTGCAAAGGTAGGGAAGAAGTCAGTAAAGTAGTGAAAGAGATATGCTGCCAATGTGGATGAGTAGTGCCAGAAGAGGGCGACCACGTGGGATCCCAGGTGTAAAGTATCGATGTTAGATGGTGTTTATTTTGTAGTTATAAATAATGATTAGTGTAACAAGCGTACAAGTATCCCAACGGGAACTGATGGTGTGAGTTTACTATGATATATCTTATGAGTTTTTAATGTTGTATAAACGAATAGCGATTGTTTTCTTATGGATTTATTCGTAGAAAGCCACCAGCCAAGAGATAAAGGCCACCTTGGTAAAGTTCCGATTTTTTTCAACATTTCGCACTCTCAGAACGAAAGGGGCTCAAGTCAAAAATAGCGATATTAGGGAATATTCATGTTTTTCTTTTTTGACTTAAATTAATAGTTTACTATTTCATAACGTAGAAAAAAATATTACTGGGCTTCAAAATCCTCTAGATATTTTTAAAATTGAAATTTAAAACTTGTATAAAATTTAAGCAGTTCAAACGCCGCCATTTTACGCGCGCTATACGTGACGTCACATGACACGTCCAGTGGATGTTTACCTTAGTGTTTTAGACGCTTTTGAATATAATTTCGTGTCAGATGACGTCACATTTCGTTCAATCGATGGTGGCGCGTTTTGGAAGTTTGAATTTCGCTCCCTTATTTTGCACTTTTTGAATATTATTTTAGGGGTTCAAATAATAAGTAAATTAAAAAAAAACCTTTTCATTATAATATTGCGATAATAAGTATTCGTGAAAAAAAGATTTAGGGCATTTAAAATTTTATGCATATTCCCTAAGGCACTTATTGTTAAAAAAACAGTATAGCGAATTTTCTGTCCCTATAACAATAAGTGCCATTGTTTTATAAGTTTTATAACATACTTTTTTATGCCTCTCTATGGTGGCTACTCAATATCACTATTTTTGAATTGAGCCTCTTTCGTTCTGAGAGTGCGATTTATCTTTACTGCTCTGTTACGAGTACTAATTGTGCTATGTAGTCGATAGCTTTCCACGATAATATGCTATCTAACTATGAAATATTCCTAAAGTTGGACCAGTAGTAGTTAATAGTAGTAGTAGTGAAATTAGTGCGTTTTAGGAAACAAACAACTCTTTCACTTTATTCGACGACGATTCGATGCGACGCCCGCGAAGACAATATTTCAATAAATTTTACCTTTTATGGAAAGATTTGCAAGTTTGGCTTGTACTGGCTGGCCCGTTACAGAGTCTGAGAAGAACTTTTAATAATACAAAAATAATAATTGTGCTATGTGCAGTATTTTTTCAGAGTTACAATGTATGTTACAACCGTTATAGCCCAGTGGGTAGAACACTCGGTTATCGTGCAAACGACTAGTGTTCAAATCCTGGGTCGGGCCTACACCAATTTGTCTTTTCTAAAGACATATGTGTGGTTAATTTATCATGGTTGTTAACGGTGAGGGAAAACATCGTGAGGAAACCCACATGGCTGAGTTGTTCTTAATCATGTGACAGTGTATTCGTACAAAACGGCGATAGGCTTGCCCCCTATCACGTGAGTACACTGTCCATGCAAAACTTGGGTACTCTGAACACCAGGTGACAAAGTCACGTGATGTTCAGAAGTATTAGTACCTCTGCCAACCCCTTCGGGGATATTCGGCGTGAACGTTTATGCTTATGCTTTATGCTTATGCTTATTACAATGTATGTGACGCTCCTGTGTAAACCGTAACAAAATCCGGGATAAATGCTGTTCTAGATGTTAATTCGTACAATGTACAGTTTTAACCCCATTAGAGCTTTAGAAGAATAAGAAGAAAACCTTAATTATTTAAAAAACCATTAACTAATATGTCTTGATTACAATAGCGACTGTACTAGTTAAAATACATCTATTACATTTAACATTATCACAGTTTTAATGTAGGACGGTGTTTCGAATAAGCACCTCACTAACAAAAGTTAGAAAGCGCACAGAAATAAAGAACTTACTTGTACATATTACAAACTAATTTGGTTTGTGTTATAAAGTCTACAAAATACACTTCTTAAACATTCGCAATTAATGTTGGGCAAATATATCACGTAGGTGTTAAGAAAATATATTCGTTGGACAATCCCGATTATTATACATAAAATTTACGAAATCAGAACTGTTTTTCAATGTGAGCCTCTTAGCGTCTCGTGCAGCAACGTTATAAAAAAAATTGTTGAGGTATGTTTGAATAAATTTAATGATTATGTTCAATGAGAACTTTGTAAAGAAGGTATATTGACAAACATCAAATTCATAAGTATATATTACACAAGGGAAAATGACTGTTCATAAATAAATATTTGAATTTTCAAGTGTTTTGCTTGGATAGGATTTTGTTCAAGTAATATCTGATAAATCAACCTAAATTTCTTAAACAGAGGAATACTTAATTCATTCTTGAAATCAAATGACGTGAATCATTCGTTTGGTAATTACACCAAAAAAATATAAAAGCGTTAAGCGTTTAGGTGAGATGAGATACATTAGGTAGATGCAACGTGCTTAAGTGGAATACAAATATTAATTTTATCATGTTATCTCAAATGAACTGATAACTTTACGTCATAATAATGAGCCGTATTTGATCAGACACTAAAGCGTCTAAAATTAGTACACAAGGAAGGTAGATACTAAATAACCAGAAAATTAGTCTCGCTCTCACCAACCTTCTACAGCTCTTACTTTATACGCATTTTAACTAGCCAAAGAAGAAACAAAAAATATAAAAAAAATACTTACTGGTTGCGTCCATTGTGATGAAATATAACCTTCAGTGATGATTTGTTAATCCAACACAAAAAGGAAACTTAACTTGCACAGCAATACTTATATTTCTTAGCTGGTTTTATTTCTAATTAGTATTTTAAATATAAGTCCACAGGAATGCTGATTTAAAACAACAGCTGTAAGTTTTTCGACTGTTAAGTTAATGTTAGCTACATTCACGACGCGCAACTTGTACAAGTGAATGCACTTTGTGTTTTGAACTCGAAAACAAGGCTATCGTGGCCACACTACATGACAGCATTCACTACTAACTTCAAAGTGCTGTGACGTATCTAAATTGGATCTTATCACTATTGAATTAAAAACTACTTTGATAATCGCAAATGAATTAAAGTAACTCTTAATGGTAGAGAGAGACTAATTGTGAGACAGAGAAGCAAGAAGACTGGTAGTGATATTGCCAGTTATCATCATCGTGCGTCACGTAATTTACATTTTTGAAGAACTCTTATCAGCCTAGTAGGCGCCATAAGCAGCGCTTAATTTGCCTTTTTAGTCAAAGTATGTATCAAACGTAGGAAGTAGCGGAAAAGTTAAAGGGATAATCACACTGCTGATTGATTGGACGTATTCGTGTAGCGCTTTTCGAATGCTATCCAGCGCGTTTTAGTTAAAATGTCTTGGAATTATTGATGTTTATTTGCTTATTCAATATTAGTTTTTTAGCCATTACAAGTTCTAGTAAATATGCAAACAAAGAGAATGCCAATGCCAATGTATGCTCGTCCTTTTCCGATGAGTGTGATATATCATATGAGTAGTACGTACGATATTGCGTTATAGTTACGTCTGAAATTTTAACTTAAGTTCAGTTGTCTGAACAATAAAGTTTATATTTCTTGGCAGACAGTTTGTCATACCTGTTGCAAGTTTATATGACTATATTTATTGAGAATTCTACGTGCAGCATGTATAAGAGTGGTCCGTTAATACTGACCTCAGTACAACCAATCTAACAAATGGTAAGTATGTAGTTACAATTTACTATAAATCTCTAAAAAGGGTAACCAGAGCCTCCAAATTAAAATTACTCAGCTACTTTCGGAAAATGATTGGGCAAAAGATGGTTAAAAATATTGTTTGTGATGAGTTTCCAACCGCATCGCCGAAAAGCACTTGAAAAACCTCAATTACCTAGTCACCATGGAATAAAATAGCTGGGGTATTAAAATCAGACCCGAAATTAACTACACACATCTGTATTCGGCTTTGTAATTTAAATTCTGGAGTTCCTTTTCCTAGCCCCTATTGAGATTTATACACAAGAGTATAGAGCTATTCGGCTTAGAATACCACTACCCCATTTCTTGATGATACATTTTTTT
Source organism: Bedellia somnulentella (assembly GCA_963576735.1). NCBI lineage: Eukaryota > Metazoa > Arthropoda > Insecta > Lepidoptera > Bedelliidae > Bedellia > Bedellia somnulentella. The sequence goes on along the minus strand of OY755172.1, from coordinate 12,746,118 downwards.
ACGCATTGTAATACGCATTCGTTATTTTACAGAAATATATTGTTTTATTTATTACATACATACATACATATACTCAAGGCCATAAATCTTCAAAAGGGGTAGCCAGACCCTTAGAGCTAGAAACTGCTCAGCCACATTTGGAAGTTGATTGGGGTTATCACCAACAACATCTATTTCACCATCTTTTCCTAAACCAACTTCCAAAATTAGCTAAGGAATTTTCGATTCCCTAGCTCTGGCTTGGCTTCCCCTTCAAGGCATTTGTACCCGTAAGTATGTGTATGTATGTATTTATGTTATGTTTATGTTATGTATGTGTTTAAATATGGGCCTTGTATTGTGTGCAAGTAATATAAACCATTTCGTTCATCACATACCCGGTCAATATCTAATAGTTTGTAGGTCGATCACGCAATTCGGTATGCAAAGTTTTACTAAAGTGGTGCTGAATAGGAAACCATTTCGAGATATTATATTTTTAAAACATATTTTCTTGAAATTAAATCAAACAAAGCTAAGATGACCGTTATTTTAACAAAATACTGTAACAGTATTTGACCTTCAACGTTATTTCAAAGACAATCGCTTTTGCAGTTTATTAATAAAATATCGAAAATCATAGGTTTCTTTAGTATAATATCGTAATAATTTCATTTGAGATTACAAATTCGTGAAATGTTTTGCAATCAGCAACATTTTTATTTAACACTAGTGGATCGTCCCAGCTTCGCACGGGTAGCGTTGTTTTTTTAAATAGGTATCTGAGGTTTCTTTCTTCAGTCACTGCTCAAGCATTGTGAAATTCAGCGCAATGTTTTCAATTTATTAAATTTATAGCACTCCCTAAACAGTGTAGTTTGGTGATTTTGAATGCGCTTTAATGAACGGTTCAGTTTTTCCGTTTAATAGCAAATTTTGGAATAAAACGCTATGAAGTATTTATAACAATCTAAAAAATAAATCATTACGTGTTGTAGGATGCAACTACTGGCGCCATCTAGTATTTTATAAGTAAATTAGTATTCGGTTTTGGTCACGGACGCGATGGCTTATTTTATGTATAATTTCGGTGTTTCTCTACCGATTTCTATGATTCTTTTTTTTATTGAATAGGTAATAATGTTACCTTATTTAAATTAGGGATGAGTTAGAGGTTTACAAACGTAAGAGTAAACAAATACAATCAGAATGTTCCGAACTGCTAAGCTATCAGGAATTACACGTGTTATTGTGAGTCAACCGTAAAAGATAGACATAAACTGTTGAGGATTTTTTTAGATAATTTTATGAAGAATATTTCCGTCACACATGATTTCTATGTAAGTTTAACCATTGAGGCTGCACACGCGACGGAAGCTTAAAAAATGGAGTAACTTCTCCCGTTTTCCCAAAATTTCCCAAAATTCCTCTTTACTACTCTGATGAAAAGTATATTAAAACCTGCGCAGGTGTATGAAGAATTATTGTACCAAGTTTCGTTAAAATCCGTCGAGTAGTTTTTGTTTCCATAAGGAACATACAAACCGACAGACAGACAGACAGACAGACAAAAATTTTACTGATTGCATTTTTGGCATCAGTATCGATCCCTAATCACCACCTGATGGTTATTTTGAAAATATATTTCATGTACAGAATTGACCTCTCTACAGATTTATTATAAGTATATAGATATAGATTTCGCTTTATTTGCATGTCGCTACGTGATATTTTCGATCGATGACGTCATTAAGTACAAAAGTTGAACAATCTTTAAAAAGTCATAACTTTGCAATTACTCGTTTTAAATGAAAAATATTCAAATCGGTCTTTTATTTTCGTGTTTGCTATTCAATAAAAATATTTAATAAATACCAAAAAAAAACTTTGCATACCGAATTGGCACTGGCTGAAAATCAGCGTTGCCGGTGCTGTTCTGAACACATTGGCAGCATTATGCTGAGTCAGTGACCAGTTCATAGCTTAGGGGCACAAACATGTTAAACTTGAGTTGATTTGTTTATTTTTAATGGTTATTATTATTTTGTTGTTTAAGATGGATGTTGTAATAATGACGGTCTTCATAATTAATCGTAGTGTTCCTTAGTAATCCTTTTTTTAAGTTAAATCGTAGAGAGAGAAAGGAAACCAGTCCTAACCAGTCACAGTGAGCAAGCGGGAGACTTATGTCATATAGTGTCATATCTACAAAACTGTTTACTGCTTAACTGGAATATTGCTCAAAGCTTCAAGATTGGGAATTACTCAGCATCATGATCAATGAGTACATCAGGCATCTTCGATATTGTGATGACCTTGTAGTTATGGCTGAAATAACGAGAGATATGAAAATAGCTCTATAAGCTACTGAGTGTATCTCAGAAATCATGTCAAAAAGTCATGTCATGATCACTCCTGCTGAACTTTTAGTCCGTTTAGTTAGTTTAGCAGAAGTAGAGGACCAAGAAGTATATATGGGACAAACCATTCGGTTAGGTAGAGGTAACATTGAGGATAAGGTCAACCGTTGCATCCAGCTCGAATTGGAAGCGTTCGGTAAGCTGCGCAATATATAATAACATAAAATTATTTTTACTAGATGTGAAATATAAAGAGTTTCAAAATATGTTCGATAAAAACTACATAGATATACTATAAAACAAATTAAATAATTAAATTTATACATGAGTATATATAACCTTACTAAATTGCTAATTATTTATTATTGGAATTCTAATGCATGTATAGTTACTTATTCATTTATCAATTATATATATATATATATATATATATATATATATATATATATATTTCTCATTCCAAAGCTCTGGCTACCCCGTTCAGGGATTTATAGCCGTGAGTATATGTATGTATGTATGTTAAATATGTATAAATAAAAAAAAAAAAAATGACTTACGGCTAGTGTTGCCCAAATGCAGGAACAAGATGTGACTTAGCCAGTTTTGGTCTTGGTCTTGCGCCAATACACCTGGTCTTGGTCTTGCGCTCTCAGTCTTGATCTTGGTCTTGTAGCAAGAGTCTTGCAATTCTTGCAATTTCTATTGACTAGATTTCCTAATAGACTATTGCTATTTACTAAAGTTTACTTTAGATCTTAGGAATTAACATAGCCGTAATAAAAAATAATCAGATTAATAAATGCCTGAAGATTTGATAAAAAAAACGATATCTGCCACATGGTTATCAACTGAGCTATATGCCGTTTTCCATGGGAGTAACTGTTTCTCAATCAACATTTACGCTTTATAATGTTACATGTGCTAAAATATGTAAAAAACAAATTATTGACAATAAATTGACTTGAATTGACTTGAAAAATAAATAATTAAATCAGTCACTAAACCTCCAAAGTTATTATTTCTCGTGGACGAATTCGCAGGCTAGTAAATACTTACTCTCATCATCTTCCTCAGAGATATTCGGGCTCATAAGCAATACAAAAGTCCTATAGCAGGTATTTTATTTTTCTTATTAGTCTTGCAGGATTAGTCTTGTTCTTGCTCCAGTCTTGCGTGGTCAGTCTTGGTCTTGGTCTTGCTAAAAATACGCGGTCTTGTTCTTGGTTTTGCATTTTTGCAAGACTGCAAGATCAAGACTGAATTTTGGCAACACTACTTACGGCACAGAGTCGTGGCCTCTTACACTGGGCCTCATAGTACCTGTAACTCAATGGTAAGCCTAACTAGGAAGTGCACCTAAACTTGGTTTTTTTATTATATCTTTGAAAGCTCTCAGCAAATCTCGACCTATAGGAGCAATTTGGAAGTATTACCTATCAAATGTAAAATAAATAACTGAAATCATTTTTAAACGGAGGAGATATAATAATAATCTGTGTAGTGTCAGCTTAGAATAGCACTACCCCGTTTCTACCCGTGGGTGATCGTATGAGGCGACTAAGGGAATAAGGGCTTCTTAAGTGATTTTTGGGCGATGTGGCGAATGTTAATTGGCTCCAAATGTAGTTTTGGCTTGATTTCCTGCAATAATGTGAGGGAAGTTTTGCAATTTCTAAGAGAAAATTAATAACCGATTGTTTTTTTTCTTATTTATTTCTAGTGGATCGGCCCAGCTTCGCACGGGTAGCTTTGTTTTTTAATATCTGAGGTTTCATGAACCACTGCTCAAGCTTTGAATGCTCAAGCGCAATGATTACTACTTAGACCACTCCTGAATAGTGTAGCTTTGTGATTTCTGTGAAAGCGCTCATATGAACGGTTTAGTGTCTCCGAACATAAGCTAATTTTTAGAATGAGTTGAAGTTGAGTTGAGTAAACGCTATGAAGTACTTATAACAACTACAACTACTGGCGCCATCTAGTAAGTAATATGTAAATTTGTAATTATTTGGTTTTGATCACGGGCGCGATGACTTATTTCATGTGTAATTTCAGTGTTTCTCTACCGATTTCCATGATTCTTTTTTTATTGAATAGGTAATGATGTTAACTTTTTTAAATAAGACATGAGTGAGAGTATTATAAACGTAAGAGTAAACAAATATAATCAGAATGCTCCGAACTGCTAAGCTATCAGGAGGTACACGTGATATTGTGAGTTAATCATAAAAGATAGACGTATGCTGTCATACATTCTTTTTTAGAAAATTTTACAAAAAATATTTCTGTCATACATAATTTCTATGTAACTTAAACCACTAAGGCTGCACACGCGATGGAAGCCTAAAAAATATAGTATTTTCTACCGTTTTCCCAAAATATCCCCCAATTCCCCTTTACTACTCTGCTGAAAAGTATACAATAACCTGCCCAGGAGTATGAAGAATGATTGTGCCAAGTTTCGTTAAACTACATCGAGTAGTTTTTGTTCCCGTAAGGAACATACAAACCGACAGACAGACAGACAAAAAATTTACTGATTGCATTTTTGACATCAGTATCGATCACTAATCACCCCTGATAGTTATTTTGAAAATATATTTCATGTACAGAATTGACCTCTCTACAGATTTATTATAAGTATAGATTAGTTCGGAATGCTTACAGCTAAATAATACAACAAGTGTTTACAAATTCAGTTATCAACTAAGCCAATAACAAGTATTCGCAAATAAATTATTTTTACGATATATGATCTCTACTGGACCGCTTTGTAGTATCTTGAGAACTCCTGTATGTCGCTTTCCGCCCAACCAATACCTATAAGTCCATTCCTTGATTCCGCGATTCGGTAATTCCGCGGTATTCAGTTGCAATTTGAAACACGGTTCAGGCATCGCGCTATTGCAATATTGGCTAAATCAAAGTGGTGTCTTCACCAACGCGTGCCAATAATATTTTAGACAAGCGTGGCGCGATAATTTAATTTTCGCTACAGATCCACAATCTTTTCTTGACCGGCGGCGACTACTGGTACTACTGTCGCCATTTTTAAATTTCGGCCTGTCATTGTCAGTTACTTCTCAACTAAATAAAAATTATAGGGTGACCTACGTATATAATAAATTATGATATAACATAACATAAACGTTCACGCCGAATATCCCCGAAGGGGTTGGCAGAGGTACTAATACTTCTGAACATCACGTGACTTTGTCACCTGGTGTTCAGAGTACCCACGTTTTGCATGGACAGTGTACTCACGTGATAGGGGGCAGGCCTATCGCCGTTTTGTACGAATACACTGTCACATGACTGAGTACAACTCAGCCATGTGGGTGACCTCACGATGTTTTCCGTCACCGTTAACAACCATGATAAATTAACCACACATATGTCTTTAGAAAAGACAAATTGGTGTTGGCCCGACCCAGGATTTGAACACTAGTCGTTTGCACGATAACCAAGTGTTCTACCCACTGTGCTATCACGGTATATAAATTATGACTTTCATTAATATTGTTTGTAGTGGAAACTTTTTTTTTAAGACAATTATTTTTCAGTTTTTTCCAGTATTCAGTATAAAAATTTATGAAAATTATATTTATTTTGTTAAATTTTATCTCAGTAGGCTAACACCGTCCGAAAAGTTATGCGCGCATGACTAAAGCGGTGCGGGTTACGGGAAGTGGGGAAATGCTCCCGAATAAGATTTCACTTCGTATACACTGATGCGTGGGTTCTAATCCTAATGCGGGGATGTACCAATGTGTCATTTCTTAAGTCATAACTGTCTGACATATATATATATAAAAATACAAGGCAAATACGACGTGATAGCTTAATGGGTAGAACACCGGTTAACGTGCAAGCGACTAGTGTTCAAATCCCGGATCGGACCTACACCAATTTTTTTTTCTAAAGACATATGTGTGGTTAATTTATCACGGTTGTTAACGGTGAGGGAAAACATCGTGAGGAAACCCACATGGCTGAATTGTACTTAGTCGTGTGACAGTGTATTCGTACAAAACAGCGATAGGCTTGCCCCTATCACGTGAGTACACTGTCCATGCAAAACGTGGGTACTCTGAACACCACGTTATGTCTTACTTACTTACGTCTTCTTCTCACGTTATGTGATTGGTTTTTGTGATGGACAATTTATTTTAAATATGTCAAACTAGCGTTTGGTTTTGTCGCATAGAAAATCTTTTATAAAGTAAAAACATGTTAATAAACTGAAATTGTAAAAAAACATGTTTTGAAAAAATGAAAAAATGTGAATGTAAAGAGTTTCTTTGTTGCTTCTTCTCTTTACGAACACCTTCCGAAGCAACGGACTAATGATAAATTTAAAAAAATTTGACGTTCAAAAAATGTTAATTTTTAACTTAATTTTGAAAAATAAACTTTTTGACTTTTTTTTTTTTTGACCAGGTGACAAAGTCACGTGATGTTCAGAAGTATTAGTACCTCTGCCAAACCCCTTCGGGGGTATTCGGCGTGAATGTTTATGTTATGTTATATGTTACAATTATAATAAAAAAGTGCCCATAAATTCACTGACCTAGCAAAATGAATGACCCAAACGATATCTGATGTTTACAATTATTTTTTCAGTGCCACCTTTTGAAAAATAATGTATGTAAAAATATGAAATGTAAAAGACAGTACACGACAAGGTAAGCCTCTGATTTACAGGATTAAAAAAATGATTTTATGTAGTTACCCACTAATTAACTCTGAGTGTCACAAATAACAAATACTTGAGTATAAAATTATGAAACAGTTTGCAGAGAAGTACAATTGGCAGTGTTATCGCTAAAAGCTATCTCTTCCAGACACCATTTGGGTAAGGGTAACAATTTAAGATCAGCAAATTTATGATACACAGTCATTCGGGTAGACATACCAGACAAGGGCAAAAAGAAATAAATATAATTAGCTTACATTGAAACGAACTTGTTTACTTACAATAATAGTTATTGCATACATACATTCATATACTCACGGCTGTAAATCCCTAGAAGAGGTAGCCAGAGCTAGAAACTCCTCAGCCACTTTTGGAAAGTTGAGTGGGGTAAAGATGGTAAAATAAAGGTTATTGGTGATGGGTGTCCAGCCGCATCGCCCAAAAATCTCTTAAAAGCCCCAATACCGTTAGTCGCCTCTTACGTACACCCACCGGCAGAAATGGGGTAGTGCTATTCTAAGCCGACACTACACAGCAACTAGTTATTAATCAATGATTTATTATTATCAATCAGTTATTTCAATACATAAATAAATTAGCCTATATGATGCAAAAATTATTTCCCTTATAATGGTTAATTTTTATTTACTGGCAATACTAATATCAATGACAGCGACGCCCTTACCGGCCAAGAAAAGATTGTGGATCTGTACTTTTTGCTGTTTCGCGGTATTGCAAATGACAGACCAGCGGTTTTGCAGTATCATCGACGTTATGTGATCAGTATAATGTATTCATTTCCATTCTAAGCGCACTGAAACTTATTTATAGTGTAGTTGAGTGTCAAATTTTGTGATTTCGGCGCGGCGGCACATATTGTTGTATGTGATTTCAAAAGAAGCCGCCGCCCGCCTCGTGTTTTATCACCATGTACTTCCGAAAAGCGGCCAATTTCTTTGAGAAGTCGGTACAAAACTTTTGATGCCACATTATCAAAGTGCCGATGGTTAAAACAAAACTATGCATGCACTCTGTTTGAATTTAATGGATAATTTTTAATTCGCTATGTATGCTTATGTAGGTATTGATCGTAAGGCGCATAGGTCCAGTTTTTCATATTTCTTTGATACAGTTTTTTGCGTCTCATCCCCTCTCTCCTAAGCGTTCCTATACACCGAACTGTTATTCCTAACTACTCCGTGAAATAGCGCTAAGTACTTGCTGCAAGACGCAAGAGTCTTGCAGGATTAGTCTTGTTCTTGCTCCAGTGTTGCATGGTCAGTCTTGGTCTTAGTTTTGCTTAAAATACGAGGTCTTATTCTGGGTTTTGCATTTTTGCAAGACTGCAAGATCAAGACTGAATTTTGGCAACACTACTTACGGCACAGAGTCGTGGCCTCTTACACTGGGCCTCATAGTACCTGTAACTCAATGGTAAGCCTAATTAGGAAATACACCTAAACATGGATCCTACGATGTTTTTTTTTTATTTGAAAGCTCTCAGCAAAACTCGATCTATAGGAGCAACTAGGATGTATTACCTATCGAATGTAAAATAAATAACTGAAATCATTTTTAAATGGAGGAGATATAATAATAATCTGTGTAGTGTGAGCTTAGAATATCACTACCCCATTTCTGTCCGTGGGGGATCGTATGAGGCGACTAAGGGTATAAGGGCTTCTTAAGTGATTTTTGGGCCATGTGGTTGGAGACCCATCACCAATAATTATTTATTATTATCATCTTTTCCATACTCAACTTTGAAAGTGGCTAAGGAATTTCTTATTCCAAAGCTCTGGCTACCCCTTTTAGGCATCATAGCCCTGAACATACGTTGGACACTCAGAAAATTTAGCGAAAATAAAAAAAAATGTTCTATGGGTAAAAATGTTTTTATTAAATCTTTTTAAAGTACTCTCCACCAGCATCTATACAAAGTTTCATACGTCTAAACCAGTTTTCGAAACACTTTTTCCAGTCCGCCGCAGACACCTTATTTACAGCCCGCTGAAACGCTGACAGCGCATCTTCCGGCGACAAAAATTGTATCCCTTTGAGTTGATTTTTTATTTTAGGGAATAAAAAGAAGTCACACGGTGCCAGGTCAGGGCTGTAAGGAGGGTGACCCAAGAGTTTGACCGGCGGCGTGCTGTTCAGGAAGTCCGTCGTTTTGAGCGCGGTGTGAGCGGGCGCGTTGTCGTGGTGAAGCAGTAGCCCGCGGAGCCCTGTGTTTGGTCGATTGTTGCTCACAACTGAGAAAACTACTGGCAAGCATTTAGTAGTATACCAGTCTGCGTTAATACTTCTTTGATCTTGTAAAGGAATTGACACCAAATAGCCAGTCATATTGAAAAAACTTGCGATCAAAATCTTCCCACCGCTTCTAGATCTCTTCACTTTGGTAGGGGTCGCTTCGTTTTGAAATACCCAAACCGTCGACTGGCGCTTCGTTTCTGGATCGTATTGATAAATCCAGGACTCATCACCTATAACGATGTCGTAAACACGCCGAGACGAGCCAGCATCAAATTTATTAATCATATCACGACACCATTCCACCCGGGCCTGTTTCTGTACCTCGGTGAGGTTGTGTGGCACCCAGCGTGAAACTATCCTCCTCACGTGAAGATGTTCGTGTAAAATCTCATGAACGCTTCCCGATCCAATCTGCATAATGTGTTGAATCTCTAGATACGTTATTCGCCTATTGTCATGAATTAAATTTTTCACTTCCACCACGTTTTCATCCGTAACAGCCGTTAGAGGGCGACCACTTCTTTCTTCATCCCGCAAAGTTAATCGACCACGCTTGAATTCGTTATATCAACGATACACGTTTGCTTTGGAAGGCCCTTCATCCATAAACGCCATTTGAAGTCTATCGTATGATTCGTCTGGTTTTAAGCGACATTTGAAATCATAAAAAATCATAGCGCGAAAATGTTCCCGGCTCAGATTCATTTTTCAGTAAGACACGACAATTTAAAATAGCTCGTAAAAAATAAAAAGAAAAATTTTAAAATTGGAACGTACCTTTTTTATTTATAAAGACTCATATTTTCAGTATACATTACAACCGGCCAGTGTTTCATACATTAAAACCTTTTTTCGCAATACTTTCTGAGTGGCCTGGTATGTAAGTATACAGCGTGTTAGTTTGACGGCGATTGTTACTTCAATATTAATTCGTATATTAAAGTTTAATGCTTAATATCCACCATATGAAATAAACAAAAAGATTAAAACAGCTTTAGCAGAAAAACTTACTTTCTCCATCAGATGGAAAACTGTGGTTATCTACACTAGCCTAGCGCACACACTCCTACCCGTATAATGTCTCACCCACACACAGAGAACAGCGGGCGCGTCATGTGACCATCTAGTCTTGCGCACACTTGCTCGTGACCGTATAAACCGCACATGACAGCAATGCAAATTTTTTTTGAATTTCGCGGCTATGTTTGATTTTTCTTTGAACTTATCGCCGCGTCTGGTGAGGCTGTGGTCTTAGTCGCCTCGTATTTCAATCCAGTATTAAATATGGGGTAGTGTAATTCAAACATTTTCAAGTAAAAAGATTGATGGATGTAAACAAAGCTAGAGAGGTTTGCCAGGATCGTACGAAGTGGCGATCGATAGTCTCTGCCTACCCCAATGGGAACTAATGGCGTGAGAATATGTATGTAAAAAATCTATCTCTATTAATGAACACCGACGATTATAACAAAACTGTCGTCCTAAATAATCAGCTTCCGCTATTTTTGTTTTACTTTACGTCTCTGCCTCCCCAATGGGAAGTAACGGCGTGAGTATGTATGTAATGTATGTACTTCATGAGCGTAAGATAAATAAGTTAAAAACAAATAGAGAACCTGGAAACGATGCATTTACGTGGCATAAAATAAAGTGCGCAAGAGATACCTATTCATTCATTAACCGACATCGAAATTTGAGGAGTTCTTGGTGTTTACTAAACTCTCGGGGCTAAAGGGTTCTAAACGGGTGTATCTGTACTCTATCACAGTTAATTAAAGAATATGAATAAAAATAACTCACCCCGTTTTGATTGGCAGTGGCAGATCCAGGCTATCACCTTTATTTGCGCAAAACGCAGAACATTTTGAGAATTAACATTATAAAACACCAACACTGAACTTTGCTGGTTCGAGTACGCCATATTTACTCAACATAATCACAACACAAGATACTAAAACTCACACTCCGAAAATAAATGCGAAAAATCAAAGTGACATCCAATCGTAAGCAACACAAACACAATGAGCTACAAACAACTAACTTAGTACTAATACTGTTCCTTTGATGAAATGCCGACGAGCCCGCCCGACTTGATACGATACAGATTTTGAATTTCGCGGCGATATTTACGAATTATGAATTTTTCTCTGAACATACTGCCGCATTCCAACGCAGTATTAACTATGGGGTAGTGTTATTCAAATTTATCACGTCAAATAATAACATGTAAAAAATAAGCAGATATTAGAAGCTAAGTTCGATTGATTACTTTACTGGCCTTGATTTGATTTGGCCGCCGGTTAAGGGTCACGGCGGGTCGCAGCTGTCAGCTGGGTTGCCCGCCTTGTCATCGCGTTTCACGCACACATTGAGCGTGTTGGTGTCAATAGTACTACTTTCTTAGTGCAAATTTTAACATAATTTGAAAAAAAATAAGTGTGTTTTTTTTCAACGAATTCTGCCTCTATACGTGATAATTAATCATACTTTTCATTGAAAACAGTCGTTACAATTACACCCTGTATAATAATAATAAATATATGGACATATTATACACAGAACAAACTAAGTAGAACTTGTATTACGACGGGATACGACTTGACGATATCTATACTTATAATAAATCTGTAGAGAGGTCAATTCTGTACATGAAATATATTTTCAAAAAATAACTATCAGGGGGTGATTAGTAATCGATACTGATACCAAAAATGCAATCAGTAAAATTTTTGTCTGTCTGTTTGTATGTTCCTTATGGAAACAAAAATTACTCGACGGATTTTAACGAAACTTGGCACAATTATTCTTCATACTTCTAGACAGGTTATAGTATACTTTTCAGTAGAGTAGTGAAGGGGAATTTTGGGAAATTTTGGGAAAATGGCAGAAGTTACTCTGCAGCCTTAATAGTTAAAGTTACATGGAAATCATGTATGACGGAAATATTCTTCAAAAAATTGTCTAAAAAATATCCCTCAACAGTATATGTTTATCTTTTATGGTTGACTCACCATAACACGTATAACTCCTGATAGCTTAGCAGTTCGGAGCATTCTATTATATTTGTTTACTCTTACGTTCATAATACTCTCACTCATCCCTTATTTAAAAAGGTAACATTATTACCTATTCAATAAAAAAAGAATCATAGAAATCGGTAGAGAAATATCGAAATTATACATGAAATAAACCATCGTGCCCATGACCAAAACCGCCAGTATTTCATCCTACATCAGGGTATGTTTTTTTTAGATTGTTATAAATACTTCAAAGCGTTTTATTCAATTTCAATACAATCTGAAAATTTGCTCATAAACGGAATTGCTGTGTAGTGTCGGCTTAGAATAGCACTACTCCATGTCTTTCGGTGGGTGTACGTAAGAGGCGACTAACGGTATTGGGGCTTTTTAGGGATTTTCGGGCGATGCGGTTAGAGACCCATCACCAACAACCTTTATTTTTACTATCTTTTCCCCACTAAAATTTCCATAAGTGGCTGAGGATTTTCTAATTTCTTAGCTCTGGCTACCCCTTCTTGGAATTTATAGCCGTGAGAATATGTATGTATGTATGTAAACAGAAATACTGAACCGTTAATCAAAGCCCATTCAAAATCACCAAACTACACTGTTCAGGAGTGCTTTAAATTTAATAAATTGAAAACATTGCGCTAAATTTCACAATGCTTGAGTAGTGCTCAGGCACTTCAGAGAAAGAAACCTCAGATATTTAAAAAACAACGCTACCCATGCGAAGCTGGGCCGATCCACTAGTACTTACTAAAGATATTCTCATTTTTGAACATAGACACTTTGTACAAAATTGTTTGTTTCATGATTCTTATGAACAATTAAAAAAGGTTTTTGGAACTCACTTCCTAAGGGATAAAATTTAGAATACAGATTTTATACATTTCTGTATCTAGAAATTTCAAACTTTATGCGATTGACTGATGTAACTACTACAAAAAGAAATATATGAAGTTCATCTATCAATCATTCATGAGTATGCACTAATAAATCCCAAAAAAGGTTACATTACAAAGCCCACGGGTATATAAATATAAAAAAAAACAGAACTTAAGATAGTGTTTTGGTATTTGGATGTAAACCGGATGCAAAAAATGTAGTCCACGCGGACGTAGTCGCGGGCAAAAAGCTAGTATTTAATACAAATTGTGTTTCTTTTTTTAATGTTTTTGGTTATGAAAACCTTATGTGGGGTAATCCCCACATAAGGTTCGTTTACTATATTAATAAATAAACTTTATTTATTCTTTAATTATTAGTAAATTGTGTTTCTGTTAAAAATTGCTTTTAATTAAAAACATACCATAGATTATTACTCACGGTAATCAATCTTTAGAGGGGGTGGCAGAAGTTCAGAATTAGAAACTCTTCAGCTATTTTTGGAAGTCGAGAGGGGAAATCATTATAAAATAGAAGTTTTTGTCGATGGGTCTCAAACCTATCGCACAAAATCTGTTTAAACCCCAATATTCTAACTTATTCCCGCCGTCGTTACTCTTCTACCACAGTAACCTTAGTACCCACCATTCCAATAAGTAAGAACTTTACCTACATCTATCGGCGAGAAGTAAAATCGTGATACAAGCAAACAGCTGATTTGGCGTCCTCCCATGAGTAAAAAACTGTATAGCCTCCAGAGGGGCAGTAGGATAGGCGGAAGAGGTTCAGACCGTTTTGGGG
>OY755172.1:12559874-12731915 GCA_963576735.1 Bedellia somnulentella | reverse complement strand
CCAGGTTAGTGGATTCACGATCATTCATCTATCATCTCCAACAAACATATATTATAGTGAAGGTAAGGAGAAATATTAGCGTAAAAGTTTTTATACGGCTGTAGAAGTTAACTGTTTATGGAACTGGGATTGGATAGTGGCGCGATGTCGGCGACGGCGACAGCGAACCGCGCGGCGCGATGGTCGGCGCGGCGGTGGTCACACTCGCAGCCCGCCGACGACGGCACGGGCCCACCGCGTGACCCGCTTCATTTCGCTCCGTCGATTATATGCGTGTATCGATCCACTTTGGCAAGTCACGTTTCTTAACCTAACATTGCATGAATAGCAGTTTACGAGGTAGACTCGAGAAATACGAATCGGAATCGCCTTACGGAATTTTCTTTAAGCGTACAAGACGTTTCAGCGGAGGAGTTTATGCCTACAAAAGAAATAAAAAAGACGATGAATAGATTATATTATTCTTTTGTGTTGGAATGAAAATGTTATACTAAGAATGTCGAAAATTCATTCATAAGGAAATTGCCTTTATTCTATTGGGATCTGTACAATTCAACGAGGTAATAAGATCTAATGATGGTGTGAAAATGTCTAAAAACACAATATTTATGAGAGCTAAAATGAAATATCAGCGTTCTTATAGTAACTTTATTGATATTTTTGTGTTGCCCATAGCTTTGCCGTTAATTAAATTAATACTGATTTTTGAAGCCAGCATAATTGTCCTTAATTTGGATGTTATTTCATTTCATTTTATGTCATTCATTCATAATAAGAAATTCATGTTCATGTAAGATAAGTACAATATCTTAGTCCGTTTTTTGAGTAGACGGAGTATAAGAATGGGTCAATAGTTCATGTCCGTGACAACGCAGAAACCATAATCGAATTGTGAGCTGATGGATGAACCGTAGGATTCGGAAAATATTACAATAACATACATTTGTTGTCTATCTATACGTTTATCTGTGTCTTGAGCAAATTATTATTGCAGATATATTGCAGGAAAAAAATGCTATTTCATGTTGGTATAAATAAAAAGAACGTATAATTACTTTAAACATATATTAATATTATTATCATATAGTTTGGGTCGGCTGTCGCCATGTAGTGTCGGCTTAGAATAGCACTACTCCGTTTCTACCGATGGGTATACGTAAGTGGCGACTTACGGTATTGGGGCTTTCAAGGGATTTTTGGGCGATACGGTGGGAGACCCATCACCAACAACCTATACTTTACCATCTTTTCCCCACTCAATTTTCCAAAAGTGGCTGACGAATTTCTAATTCCTTAGCTCTGGCTACCCCTTCTAGGGATTTAAAGCCGTGAGTATATGTATGTTTGAAATATACAGACATACATTTATAGGCATTTTAATAAGATATTTACAGGAGGGAGGAAAGGTGGGGGGGTTCCCATTACAGTAATCCTTAATTAAAACCATGCGTCTACTGCCAAAAACAATCACAGAAATGTACAAATAAAAAAATGGATGCAATATCTCACGCGTTCTCTTAGCCAAATATGAATCAAAATAATACTTGATATATAATTGGGATAATACTCTCATGACAGTTTGGTGTAAGTTCAACTAAAAATAATTGATTTACCCACCTGTTTAAAAGGGTGAAAATTTATTAAAAAGTTGTACCTTGTTTTACCAGACAGCTAACCACATACCACGACAAAGGCCACCTTTAGTTTGTCTTGACTTTATAATTAATTAAATATTAATTAATTAATTAATATTACAAACCGACACCGTGAAAAGTATTATTGTACATACAACATACATACATAAACTCACAGCTATGAATCCCTTAACGGGGTAGCCAGAGCTTTGGAATGAGAAATTCCTTAGCCACTTTTGGAAGAAAGTGAAAGGAAGAAAGAAAAAGAAGAATAATAAATGTTTTCGGTGACGGGTCTCCACTCCAACCGCATCGCCCAAAAACCACTTCAAAGCCCCTATTCCCTTAGTCGCCTCTTACGATCACCCACGGGTAGAAAGGGGTAGTGTTATTCGAAGCCGACACTATACGGCCCCATCAATACTCTACATACATACCATGAAATCCACACCCAGAGAGAGATAAGGTAGTGCTATTCAATGCTAAATGGCAGGATTCAGAGAATGTTCGTGCTCCACTGAATGAAAGAAATAAGCACTCTTTTGTCAGTACTTGAGATATTGACGTTCTGGTTTTCTTTGTAGTCAGAATTTTAAGCCCAATCTCTTAGGTCTAATGATCTTTGAACTTTTTGAAGTATTCTAGTCCAAAAATTGTGTTCTGCATACGTTTTTGTAGAGTTTTTTACAAAACCACATATAAGTATCTAAAACCGTGTCATTGTTATAATGTAAGTGCAAGAAGTATCGGGAGTGTAAGTATCGGTTATAACAAATTTATACAAATTACAATATTACATGTAACTGGAAAAGTTAGGCTGTTTAAATAAATTGATCAATTTTCTTTTAACCGACTTCAAAAAAAGGAGTGTTTTCAATTCAATAGTTTTTTTTTAATGTTTGTTCGCCGATTACTTCGCCATTTTTGAACCGATTTTGATTATTATTTTTTTATTAGAAAGAAAACACTCCCAGAATGGTACCACGATGAGGATATCAGGGTCTGATGATGGGATCCTGGAGAAATCGAGGGGAGCCATCAAATTTTATAGGCAAATGTACCGCGTTTTACATATTTTCTGAAGTTATATTGGCATTTGCTTCTGAAAATCATAATGTTATGCTGCTTAGCTGATGATGGAAGGTGTGGGTCCTCAATTACAAGGAGTTTGGAAATAGTTCTTTCAACATTCTATATAGATTTATACTCCTCTTCGTAGCTTTTATAAAGAGAAGTACAGGTTCACTAAACATTTCTTTTGTTATGTTATTGTTACCGAGAAAGCACCATGAGACCAGAATCTGATGATGGCATCCTAGGAAATCAAGGTGACTGTCAAAACTCACAATCTTGTGATAGTGTATTGGTTCAAAAGCCGATAGGCCTGCCTGTCCAAGCTAATCGTGGGTACTCTGAACAACAGGTGACAATGTCACTTGATGTTCAGAAGTATTAGTACCTCTGCTAACCCCTTCGGGGATATTCGGCGTTAAATGGTAATACATAGAAAAATCAATTTACCCAACCATGTAGGATACCTAATGAAATGCGAAATACACAATACATCAATCAATTATGATGCAGGCTGTTTATAAAAATGACAATATTACATGTAACTGGAAAAGTTAGGCTATTTAAATAAATTGATCAATTTCCTTTGTACAACTATTAACTATGTAAAAAGTGAGTGTTTTTCGACTGAAATAAAAAAACCAGTATTTTCCAACTGTGCAATTACAAACGCTGGAGTCTAACCAGGTTCAGTTTGTTGTTTGAAAGAACTTTTATTTATTTTATACGTGAAATGTGGTTAACGCGTTACATTCGCGTTACGTCACCAATTATAATATAGTTAATTAACGATACAATACAAGCCTTACAACCGTTATCTTAAAGCAATTCATACTTCTACAGCCGTTTTCTTACTTCATACAGTTCTTACTTCATAAATCCATTGTGGATCAAATTAAAAGTCTGTAGTAACTAACCAAGAATATAATTTATTTATTTGCACAAAATCTTCGATTTTTTTGAAGAATCATAACTACAAAACAACATATCTAATCTGCTTCCGGGAATACACGAAGTAGAGATATTCCAATCCAACACGATGAGAAATACCTTCTATTAAAAAAATATATTTAGCAGAACTATGGCATAATGACAAAATTTATATAAAAACGGGTTATTCCATTTATGTTTAAATCAATTTTACAGATCTTGATACTATTTCTTTTTGAACAGAGCACCCACCTAAAAGACTAGAGCGAAACGATAAACTAAACCACGTGGTCGAGGTCCTCCTAACGAGGTTTTCCTGCATTTTCCATGCTAATTGAATTGAAGTTCCGCGCTGCTGGGTAACTAAGGTTGTAAAACGGTCAAAATTGGCGTCATTCTCAATTTTCGCGGCCACGTATAAAAATATTTTTGTATTTCTACAAAATATATTCGCAAATTAATATAATCTACAATGTGACTTTTTTGTGGTTTTCAAGTGATTTTTAGGCGATGTGGTTGGAGACCCGTCACCAAAAACATTTATTTTTACCATCTTTTCCCCACTCAACTTCCAAAAGTGGCTGAGGAATTTCTCATTTCAAAGCTCTGGCTACCCCGTTTAGGGAATTATAGCCGTGAGTATATGTATGTATGTATGTATGACTTTTTTGTGAAAGCCACAATATTTGTATCAGTATTACTTACCTGGTCTATTTTAATCATTGAATTGGTTGGTAAAGTTTCAGGCAGTTGGATTTAATTACACTACAGTTCAACGACATACATAAATATACTTACGTCATCAGTTCCCGTAGGGGTAGGCAGAGACTATCGATCGCCACTTTGCACGATCCTGACAAACCCCTCTAGCCTCATTTACATCCATCAATCTTATCATACGTGTTCTCTGAGGTCGTCCTCTACTAACATTACCACCCACATTAGCTCTATAATTTTTTTTTACCAATTTACTATCAGTTGTCCTCTCTATGTGCCGAAACCATCTTAACATTCCATTTTCTACCTTTTTTACATACATACATTTACTCACGACCATAAATCCCTAGATGGGGTAGCCAGAGCTAAGGAATTAGAAATTCCTGAGCCACTTTTGGAAAGTTAAGTGGGGAAAAGATGGTAAAATTAATTTTGTTGGTGATGGGTCTCCAACCGCATCGCCGAAAAATCCCTTGAAAGCCCCAATACCGTTAGTCGCCTCTTACGTACACCCACCGGAAGAATTGGGGTAGTGCTATTCTAAGCCAGACTCTACACAGCAACTTTTACATAACTTTTTTACAATATCATCATTAACACCATATCTTTCACCAATCACCCAATTCTCACTGGATCACTTTTCGGAGGAACCTCATGTCCACTACATTCACTCTACTTGCATGTTTTTTCTGGCGGCCGCCATGTTTAACACTTAGGAGAAGGTTTTGCGTTAGCGTTATTCTACGACACTACGCAACTTTATAAAGCTCGCTCACCTGAAAGTGACAACAGATATTTATGTATGTATATACCCGTTTTATAGTTTTCCAAAGGTGCTTAATATGTATAATGTGATTACCTAAACAAAAATAAATTGCGGAGACTATTGAAACACATTTTAGAATATTTTTACACTCGAGCATGTAAATGTAATTAATAGCACCGACTGGAGCAAACTTTTTCGTCCAGTATAGTCGGAACATATGTAGGTGTTAATGTCTCTATCTTTTCTCCCGATTTCTGAGTTTATGTTAAGTACACAATTACAGGAGCTTTTATTGACAAACTAATGCTTGTGAAAATGAATGATCGAAATTATAGGCAGATAGTTATTCGCCCTAAAACAGCTCATTATGTTAGCTTAACTACTAATCAATTTTTACGTTGTTTGTACAATAATGATGTGCTGGTAGGGATGTATGCTCATTAAAGTTACATTTTAGCAGCTAATGGGAGAATGTGGTGGTTACCCGCAACTCAGATGAGGTTTAATACATTTTCATTGTAATTTTCCAAATATGTTGTAATTTTTATTTCTTTGCCGTGTAGTGTCGGCTTAGAATAACACTACCCCATTTCTCCCGATGGGTGTACGTAAGAGGCGACTATCGGTATTGGGGCTTTTAAGGGTTTGTTGGGCGATGCGGTTGGAGACCCATCACCAACAGCCTTTATTCCACCATCTTTTCTCCACGCAACTTCCAAAAGTGGCTGAGGAATTTCTGATTCCTCAGCTCTGGCCACCCCTTCAAGGGATTCATAGCCGTGAGTATATGTATGTTTTATTTCTTCCATTATTATCATATTTATTTTTAGACATGAGCTAAACTATTTTTATGTTGTAGGTTCTTATTAATAAGATGCAAACGTTAATGTACCTAACTTTGTTATTCTTGTTTGTCTTAGAATAATATATTGATCTCTAGTAGTACATCCCGACTAAACATGGGTATTGTTATTTTTTTAATATTTTATTTTTCTCTATTACGAGTTAAAATGAGGTAAATCAGCCGTGTTTTTCACCATGTCACTGAGATATGAGATTTCTTCTTCTATTACCACCTGAAACATTCCGCTTTATGTGGAAAACTAATTAAAGTTTATAGTTCTTCTAAAGTTTATCGCCTTCTATTGGAAAAATAATATGAAAACACCATTTAAGCATTTTTGTACCTATTATTTATAAACAAACAAAAACTAATCATTTTTGTCTAATCTTATCAAATATCATGAGTGTAAATAATAGAACGAGAACACAGGTGCTAATTGATCGCCGCTATTTAAACATATTCTTATTTATGTAAATTACGCGTAGCAAAACCAAGAAGAAATTGAGATACAAACTTGTTGGCTCGATGACCCTCAACACACCGAATACAACCCTTAGATATTATATTATAAAACTAAGTAGACAAACAAGCGTTGTGTTGACCCAATGAATTTATACTCAAAATTTCATAACAGTCCACCCAGTGGTTTTTGGAGAAGTTTTGTAACAAACTGTGATTGACGAATTTTATATATTAGATATTGCATTAATAAGTTAAGGTGCAATATAAGAAAAAACAACAACTTATAATATTATAAACAAGAGAAAAAGTATTGGAAAAGAAACGTGGCTTGGATCTTCACTAATCGTTTTTTACTATTAACCTACGACTAAAGTAAATGGCATTTCATGATTATTTTTTAATTTGATCGTCTAAAGCTAAGAAGACAAATCTCTTTTTTATTTGACGCCAACGCCAAGGTGTTCTCAAATTTACTAAACAGAAGCTGTTACTATAAACAATTCAGGAGGCCTAGTACAAGCGCTATTTCATCTTCACGATATTGGTTAGAATGAGATGACAGTATACGATACTAAGTCAGTGCGAAAGATATGGCTGTTTTAGACCATGCGATATTTAGTTAAAAGGTCGCTCGTACTTGTTATGCTGGAACAATAATTGGGCCAGAATTTTACGTAATATTCATTGACACGATATTCCAAAGTGGCCTAGACCTCGTTTTAAAAAAATATACTCTTTTTATATTTTAAATTGATAAAAGACATCAAACTAAAATCAACTTTGCCTATGGAATGCTTAATCTAAAATATTGTAATTTTCAAAATAATTAATAATTATAAAGTGTCACTGCCTAGATCAAACTGAGAAGCGTCTTAGCCTAAGCTTAAATATAAATGAAAAACATATGGTCAAATCGCAAGATATTTTTTTTTATTTCAGTTGAGGCTAAGAACCTCAGTATACTTTCTCAGTTTGATCTAGGAACGACACTTTTTATGTATAAATTATTTTAAAAATTACAATATTTTAGATAAGCATTCCATAGGCAAAGTTGTTTAGTTGGATGTCTTTTATCAATTTAAAATATAAAAAGAGTATGTTTTAAAAACGAGGTCTAGGCCAATTATGATAGCTATAAACAAAAACCAACATTTAGTTGACTACTTACACTCGGTAAAGTACTTCTAATATTGGTTAACTAAAACTAATGGTTCAATTGGTTAGTTCGTCATAGTAGTAAAGGGTCGACAAATGATATTATAAAATGTTCCTCTAAATACAAAATCATCTCATAGCCGGCTAAGAATGTGACTACGTTTTTTTACCGCGGGTGTCGTAAGAGGCGACTAAGGGTATGGGGCTTTTTAATTGGTTTTGGGGCGATCCAATTTGAGAACCATCACCAACGATACCTCATTTCTGCCATCTTGTCCCCCTATCAACTTCCAAATGTGGCTGAGGAATTTCTAGCTCTGAAGCTTTGGCTACCCTTTTTTGGGATTTATGGCCTTGAGTTTATGTTTATTTAGAAATTAAAAGAATCTGTTTAAATCTAATTAAAATTCCAAAAGAACATAAAGCATTGAATACAAACGATATAACACCTTATAATTTGATATCATGATATCAACTGTAAAAAATTCATAACCCATTTCTTACCGCAGTTGTTGTAAGGCGGTTAGGGTATTAGGCTTTTTAAATGATTGTTACAATCAATCCTTTGCCTAATTTGCATCCATTAGTAGCTTGATATTTTTTATACAGGAATTTGGCTTCTTTCCGCTTTGAATACATTCATATACTCACGGCTATTAATCCCTGGAAGGGGTAGCCAGAACTAAAGAATTAGAAATTCCTCAGCCACTTTTGGAAAGTTGAGCGAAAAAAAACTATGCAATAATATACTATTATTTTTTAGTGGATGTCATACAAGGCTACTACAGATATTAGGTCTTTTCAAGTCATTTTGAGAGAGAGACCCAACACCAAAATCCTTTATTCTATGATCTTACCCCCACATTACATCTAAAAGTGGCTTTCGAATTTCGAATTCTAAAACGCTGTGCACCCATATTCGGAAATTTGTAGCTATGATTATACGTAGGGAGGTAGGAAGGTATCCAGGTACACAAAAGTATCCAGGTTTAATGTAGGATTTTCTTATTTACGATAAAACCAACAAATTAAGTGAACTTAAAATCAGGTTCAAATTAGCAAATCAAAGTACACCTTTAAGAAAAACTTCACATTTCGTGCACGAAATAATCCTTGGTCCGGCTGTAATTTTTCCTGCGATGAAAACTTTGAATATTGTTACTTCGTGGAAGGAAAAATAACACCACACCGGATAGGGTCACAAGGAGTTTTCTGTAATTTTTTCACAAGCAATCTACTGATTATACAACATAGGATATCAATTAGAGCAACGAATTTTACGAAATTGTTCGTTGTTGTTATATTTTATTTTAATTTACGTCTAAACTGTAAATGAAAATGTTTAGTGTAAATAATTTCTGATATTAATAATAGCTTTTTCTATTAATTGTTTTCGAAAACCCGATAGAAAATCGATATTCAATCCTGATCAAAATTTCTTAAAAACATCATATTATTTTCTATCTTTTAATTAAAAAATATGATCGTTTGTTAGTTGATATCTCACTCAATTTACAGTCCGTTTCACAATCCTATTCGGTACGACCGACCATTAGACGTATAGTGGCATGACGAAAATAATTAGTGTTCGATAGAGCTTCCTCCGCAAACACGACAAAAGCTTTCAGGAGTTGACCGGCTCGTTTGCTTTAATCACTATTGATAGATCTTCTGTCCGTTGAAGTATCGTTATTTTAGGCTAAAATTTTTCTTGTAACAATTTAGTTTTTCACCTGAATTCAGTAGCTGATTTAGGGCCGGCGCTGACTGCCGGCATGGCATGGCAAAGGATTTCGGTACAGCTATAGCATTTTTAATCTTATTACCATGCGTATAGAATTCATTTTGACACAACGATGCTGAGGTAGGCCGCGGTAGGACAGAACGTCGGCATCGTTGTGTCAAAATAAAGTAAAATGAATTCTATACTCATGGTTATAAGATTAAAAATGCTATATCTGTACGAAATCCTTTGCCATGCCATGCCGGCAGTCAGCGCCGGCCCTTAGGTGTTACCTTCTGCTTCTTTTTTAATTTGAAGTTTTATATTTTTTTTTCATTAGTCTGTATTTTTATAGTTTCCTTACTTGCTATGATTAGTTACGGTTGTAAAGGCAACGGTAGCAAAATAACACACTTATTTGTTCAGGTAAATGGTGGTTTTAAAGCTAGGTTTGGCTAATGACAAAAGGTAACCTAAGAGTCACATATTTATGACTATGGTAAGATATTTTAAATCTATGGTCAGTTTTACGACCGGAAAACCTATGTGCAATAACTTTCTTACACGCGACGCGACTATTATAGTTTAAATATTTATTTTTAGATGGATACATTTGATAATTGCATAGATAAAAACCCGCTACAACAGAGTACTAAATACTGAACAAAAAAATACGTAGTTGTAAGTTTCAAAGGAGAGACATACAAAAGACGTCACGACTAAAAGGTAAATCCGTATTTTTTCAAAACATAACTTCGTAGAATTGCAGTATTTCATAGAATTCCAGTAAAACAGAATGAAAGTAAATTCCTGTCCCAGCTGCCACTAGCCGGCTCGAAGTTTCATTCAAAAACACGAGACACATTGAGGTTAAGTTGTTCTGCGCATGGCACCACGCATGCGCAATGCCCACAGGCTTTAGCAATGATTTCACCCACCTTTCAATCTGCCGTATTATTCGAGTTTCACATTTCACAATTTGATAAGTTTTTACAAGGATTCCTACATCTTAGAAGTAAAAATTGGGCTGTGTCGCAATTCGCTTGAGTGACACAAATTTATATGACCAATTTTTTGGGGTTGATTGCGTGTAGTAAACTAATAATCCCCGACTTTGTAAGTTACTCAGCAGAAACATCAGCTTGTATTCTTATCCTTTACTAATAAAAATGTAATTTGACATGTTTTTTTCTCAATTTGAGATTTTTACACAAATAGTCATCTTTGGACCAATATTGAAAATGATCTAAGACTTAGACACACCTCTCAAAATTTAGCACGAGCTATACAATAAAAAAAAACCTTTGCCGTTTTTGCCAGAAGAAAAAGGAACGGTGAATTAAAAGTAGTTCTGCATCGAGTTTGCACCATCAATCATTTCAAATGCCTTTATCGTCAATCCTTTTATCGTTCCGTATGACAATCACAATACAGGAGATAAACATACATGCATTGGCATCTTCTTAATAAAAACTACGTAACTAATAGCCTTTTTCTCGTCTTCTATCTTCTTTACTATACAGAGATAAGATACTTATATTTGCAAGAGTTGTGATGAACTAATTACATAAAATCATTTTGTTTGACACAGGTTAGATATTGTTCAGTACTCTTAAAAAGCTATCTGTACAGAGAGAGATGTAAGTTTGAAAAGCAAGGTCTTTATCGTGTATGTTTACAGACGATAGATATAAAGATTTCAAAGTGGAACATTGTTTTCACCAATAAGATTCATTTAATTAATTCATTTTAAGGAATGTTATCGGTTAAAAATAGAAAAGTTAATCCTTTGTATGTAAAATAACCAAAAACCAAATGATTTACTATTTCTTATAATGTTGGTTTTTATGAAAAATAAACCGTAAAAACAGTTTCCTAAAATGTTTACATCACAAGTAGTAGCGAATAGTAACTTTTTATCCAAGATATCCGACACGAATATTTCATTCAATGTTACGAAAAGGTGAAAGAAAATTATTTGCCACAAATTAAAGCTGAAAGTATTTTCGAGATGGAGTCAGCGCAAAAGGATACTTTGGTTGAGTGTAGCGCCAAGTATTCTTCAATCTGTTGTGACTGTGAGAGGAGGGATCGCAAAGTTTGCCATGTCAAGCAGAAAAAACATTCTCACTCAATATTGTTAAAAGAAAACAGCGCGGTAGAGGCATTAAAAATACGTGTTTATGCATTGTTATCTTTGAATTTATTTATTTCTACGTAAAAGATAGTAGCTAGAATAAAGCTCTGATAGTAAAACAGCAATAAAGAAACATTTTATTAGATAGCACCGTAAAGAATGGCTATAGTGGCGTTGACAGCTTCAACTTACGGTCAGACAAATTGCGTATTGTTCGACGGACGAAGGTAGAGGCTCGCCGTGGCAGGCGACGCTTTACAATTTCCCTGCCGCGACACCGATATACGGAGGACGCCCTCACATCTCGACCAATTAATAACATCGGAGCCTCGTCGACGCGTCGCCTTCGCTTCCGATTTTAAATTATATTTCTTGTTGTGCTGTAATGTAAATAAACAGCTCTTTTTAATAATGTTTGTTCGACTTGATAGTTTTCGTTTTTTATGTTTGTACTATTTTACGTTGGCTTAGAATGATGCTACCCTAACTCTTATTATATGTTGACGCTCTGACTAGTTTTTTTTTTTTAATTGAATTTGAAAGTGTCTTAATGTATGTGCTTCCCCTCTGTTGTTTTTATTTAACCATCTTACAAAATATATATGGTGATCACGTAATAAATACGAGTAATTGATGAAACCACGTTGATTATAATTACTCGAAACAATAGAAAGAAACTAGTTGAGCATGTTTGAACTAAGAAGCGAGTGTACGATCTTGAGCTGAGCTAGGGCGGGCGGGAGGGCGGCTCTGACCTACTTGCTGCGAGCGACCCACATTCTACATACATATTCTACTAATTTTAATATCATTTATCACTGCCAATACATTTTGGATAACGAAACTTATACCCGTTTTATTTGTATGTAACTAAACTGTAATGCAACACTGTTTTTATGATAAATCTGCGTATGCAATCATTGGTAAATTATAACAAATATAAAAAAATAAGTATATCTTATCTATACTTATAATAAATCTGTAGAGAGGTCAATTCTGTACATGAAATATATTTTCAAAATAACTATCAGGTGGTGATTAGGAATCGATACTGATGCCAAAAATGCAATCAGTAAAATTTTTGTCTGTCTGTCTGTCTGTCTGTCGGTTTGTATGTTCCTTATGGAAACAAAAACTACTTGACGGATTTTAACGAAACTTGGTACAATTATTCTTCATACTCCTGCGCAGGTTTTTGTATACTTTCCAGCAGAGAAGTAAAGGGGAATTTTGGGAAATTTGGGGAAAACGGGAGAAGTTACTCCATTTTTTAAGCTTCCGTCGCGTGTGCAGCCTTAATGGTTAAACTTACATAGAAATCATGTGTGGCGGAAATATTCTTCATAATATTATCTAAAAAAAAACCTTAACAGTATATGTCTATATTTTATGGTTGACTCACAATAACACATGTAATTCCTGATAGCTTAGCAGTTCGGAACATCCTGATTATATTTGTTTACTCTTACGTTTGTAAACCTCTCACTCATCCGTAATTTAAAAAAGGTAACATTATTACCTATTCAATAAAAAAAGAATCATAGAAAACGGTAGACAAACACCGAAATTATACATAAAATAAGCCATCGCGCCCGTGATCGAAACCAAATCTTTACTAATTTACATATAACATACTAGATGGCGCCAGTAGTTGCATCCTACATAACGTAATGATTTATTTTTTAGATTGTTATAAATTCTTCATGGCGTTTTATTCCAAAATTTGCTATTAAACGGAAATACTGAACCGTTCATTAAAGCGCATTCAAAATCACCAAACTACACTGTTAAGGGAGTGCTATAAATTTAATAAATTGAAAACATTACGCTGAATTTCACAATGCTTGAGCAGTGACTGAAGAAAGAAACCTCAGATACCTATTTAAAAAAACAACGCTACCCGTGCGAAGCTGGGACGATCCACTAGTTCTTAATAAGGGTGCATCACTTAACAGACCCTAACTAAAAACCCTAGTTGGCCAATTAGTTGTTTTCTTTGTAAACGATCTCAAATGAAGGTTAACATTCAAATGGATGCAATAACTAATAACTATGTATTTCTAGTAATACTGAAAGATTTAAAAACTATATACAGTATAGCTACTGTTCCTTGCTTTAACTACTTAAATTGTTTACATCCTTAATAGATCTTGTTTAACAATTGTTAAACTCAAGTCTCCAAGGAATATTACGAAGCTCGCAAGAGACATTCGCTCCAAAGTTTCCATCGGGCGTCTGAGCTAGTCGCGAGTTGCCACCGACGCGAGTTGCCACCGACGTTAGTTGCCTTAATAGTTTCCTTTGAAATATTAACATCGATGTGCACCAGCGGCCCCCAGGACCCCTTCACAAACTTGCGACGCGATGAATTAGTGTTGGGACAAGCTGGCCTAGTTGCAACATTTTATTGTTTGACAAACAACAGGCACGAACTTTACAATAACATATATATATATAAAGTTCTTTGTATTAGTTGCTTTTATAATATTGTATATTTTATCTTAATATCTCAAAGAGAAATGTAACTTATCTCAGGCAGAAGATGTAGATTAAAACCCCGAAAAACCTTCACAAATGTGTCTTTTCTAAAGATTTGTGTGCCTAAATTATCAAGGTACACAATGGTGAGAAACAATATATTATAAGGAAAACCACGTGGCTGAGTTATACTCAGTCATTCGATAGTGTGTTTGCGGTGACGTAACGTCCCAACAAAACGTAGGTATTGGTGACAGGTGAAATATCAAAAAAGACATATTGCAGCAGCTATTTTAGAGTATTCCAAACATAATCGATATATACAATGTACATTGTTATCAGTACATATTTATGAGTACATATACTTGCTGTTGTAATATCAAAAACAGGTATCAATCAACAATAAATCATGGACCTCTTTCATTAGCGGTAAGGGGAAACAAAAGGCGCCATGACGGCTTGTTTATAGCTCTCGATTCTATTGAAAATCGGAATACCCATCACGAAATTTAAAAGAACGATGTTCACTAAAAATGTCTAATGGCAAATGTTTAACCATTTTGGAACTATTATTTAAAATAATTTATCTTACTAAATTTACGACGATAATTCTTAAATGCAATAGCCAGAGCTTTTGAAACTCTCTAACTCGCCTCATACCTCGCAACCACGTGATGACCATAGTTCATTAATCAAATAGTTTATTTTTAAATTTGCTTTAGAACTAAGTTACAGGGTGATTCACCTTCTATAAATAGTTGTTTTTCCATTCCTATCATGGTCGTAGGGGTTACATCTTAACCACCTAGTGCGGTCACAGTAATAGTAAATATGATTTACAAATTGCCTAGTACAACAATTATGGGGAAACCATATGTTTTTAATGATATAGTATACTTTTGAAATTTGCTTTAGAACTAAATGTAAAGATTGTTTTAACTTCTATAAATACTTTAACATTCAGTTCTATTGAGGGCGTAGGGGTTAAATTACAAAACGTAGCGTGCCGCGTGACTTGGGAAGGGATAACAATGAGGGATTTTAATTGAAGAAAATGTAAAGTATCTATTTAAAGATTGTGACTGGGATTGTGCGCTTTTTGAATTTAATTCACTGAGTTTGTTTGAATTTTGTTTAAGACGATGCCCGTGACCTAACTAGTAGGTAACTAGCTTCTGGGTCCAGAGCTCGTGCGTTCAAATCCCGTCGAGGGCAATATGTTTATGATGAATATGATTGCCGTGTAGTGCCGGCTTAGAATGTCGCTACCCCTTTCTACCCACGGGTGTCGTAAGAGGCAACTAAGGGTATTGGGGCTTTTTATTGGATTTTTGGGCGATGCGGTTGGAGACCCATCACCACAAACCTTTTTTTCTTACCATCTTTTCCCCACTCAGCTTCCAAAAGTGGCTGAGGAATTTATAATTCCTTAGCTCTGGTTACCCCTTCTAGGGAAATATAGCCGTGAGTATAAGTATGTGACGAATATGAATGATTATTCCTTAGTCTTAAACGTTTTTATAGTACAAAAAATATCTTCAAGTTACTATCCTATGCCATTAGTTAATATATTGAACTTACTTTAGGGCTGATCTGGACTTCATTATTTATCTACTGCTGTTTTTGTTGTTTGCTCGATGTTCTTACTTATGAGTAAAGTTTGCTTAAAAAACATTGAAATTCAATATTTCTTTGTTAATTTAATGTGATTCTTAACTACGGTGAAAATGTTTGCGGCTAACTTTAAAATCATTAAAATAACGACGTTATAAGTTCAACTATGCTAAATCTAATGTGGCTAGTATACAAATAAGTTGCATTTAGAAGGAAATGGTGAAGAGTAGTTTCAAGAAGAGTTTTGGCTCCGAGCCACTAACACCGTCCGGTGGATGTTACCTTCAATTAAACTGGGGCAACACTCAGCTCTGTGCTACATATGTTTTACATTAATTGGTGAACTTTGATATTTTATATTATGACAGTCTCTTTTATGTAACATTTCAATAATTTACGTATAAATGGAATATGTAGAAAGAATGTTTGGTTGGAGAAATTATTTCAAAAATACGACTTTTTCTGTTATTTTGTGCAATTTATCGTATAGTTACTTTTTCATTCTGGAACTACTACGTACATACATATACTCGCGGCTATTATTCCCTAGGAGGGGTAGCCAGAGCCAAGGAATTATAAATTCCTCAGCCATTTTTGGAAGTTGAGTGGGGAAAAGGCGGTAAAATAAAGGTTTTTGGTGATGGGTCTCCAACCGCATCGCCCAAAAATCCACATTAACCCCAATACCCTTAGTAGCCTCTTACGACACCCGTGGGTAGAAAGGGTTAGCAACATTCTAAGCCGGCACTACACGGCAACTAACATGTTGCAAACGATTTTGTATCAATAGTTTTTGAAATTTGTTACTCATGAATAACTATCTGGTAAAATCATAATGTCATCGTATGTAAAAATACTTGCGAAGTACATACATATATTAATGGCCATTAATCCCAAAAAGGGTTAGCCAGAACTTCAGAGCTAGAATCTTCTCAGCCACATTTAAGAGTTGATAGGGGAGAAAAAATTGAGTATAGTAGCAATGGCGATGGGTCTCTGAACGCATCGCTCAAAAAACACTTGAAACAGCCCCATACCCTTCGTCGCCTTTTACGACACCCGTGATTAGAAAGGGGTAATGACATTCTAAGCCAGCACTTGATGGTATACTTGCATTGCACTTGGTATTGGTAAATCGAATCATTTCATAAGCGAATTAGGTTACCACATTATTATAACAACACTGCTCAAAAGTGGCACAATTTATGTAAATGATAACTGTGCCATAATAATTGAAACATAGTGTTCCGCAAATCCACACAACCATTAATTACACAAGATATCAAGCACATTTGCACGCACTTGTATGTGTGTGTGTGTGTGTGTGTTTAATGTAAGCGCTTCGTAGACGTAGCGAGCTCGTAGCACGACAGGCGTAGAACTACAATATTTCAGTTGTGCTACGAAATGGTCGTAGGTCTATCGAAGGTGCTTTTCGGATAATATGAATGGATATTATTAGAGTAAGTTTTTTAAGTTCTATTGTACATATATTCACGGCCTTAAATCCCTAAACGGGGTAGCCAGAGCTTGGGAATAGGAAATTCCTCAGCCACTTTTGGTAGTTGAGTGGGGAGAAGATGGTTGGTGACGGGTCTCTATCCACATCGCCCAAAAATCAGTTAAAAAACCCCTATACCCTAAGACGCTTCTTACGATCACCCACGGGTAGGGGTAGTGCTTTTCTAAGCCGACACAACACAGCCAAATTAAAAAAAAAACGAACGAACCCAAACCCATAATACTAAAAATTAAAATATCACAAACCATCTATCACAAAAACAAATATTAGTATAAATTAGTTGTATGACCACTAATATTTATTTTCATTCATTCTTTTATACTAGAAGCTGAGAAATTTTATCATTGCATTATAGGTTAGGTAGGTAAAGTTTATCTTTTAATGAATTGGTAATAAGCAGGCATTAGTCTCCCCGACTGTTATTCAATAGAAATAAAACTCCAATGTCATCATAAAATAGAGTTTAAGAAATGCGCATTAACACGAGAATCTCGAAGAAGAGGGTGCGCCCGCGAGGGCAGTGCAAAACTGAGTAATTATGTAACGGCTACGACAAATTAGTGCTTCCACTGGCTCCGTGCCAGCCTCCCGCCGCGGGGCGCAGCGTCCGCGAAAACGGGAGCAGGGAGGTGCCGGCTGCGGCCAAATAATAGCTGCCTTGTGCATTTTGTTGACTCAGAATAAACATTATTGTTGAACATTTCATTGCTTTTAAGTGACAGAATCTTTTTAATTTGCTTGGATGTTACTGGGTAATATTTATTGTAATAATTTGATAGGTGGTAAAAATAATTTTATTGTTATTGATAGAGTTTTGTGGATTTATAATGAATTACAATCCGTTAATGCACATTAATATACAATTATACTCGGACTCAATATACTGCATTATTTTCTATTGAAATATTCTCATGGCATGTTGCAGCTGGAAACCATAAATACGTTATTATTTACTTCCGATCTATTTTATTCATTATTAGATGTTAGTTGCTGTAACAGAATTTTGAACAAACAAGCGACATGGTTCGCGACAGCGGGGCGGTGGGCGGCGCAAGGGCGCACCGCGGCGTAGCGTAGACGAATGTCAAGAGCTATTCTTTTACGATAAGAGAGCGCGCGTGCAAAAGTACCTGAGTAGGCTTTTTAGCATAAATTTTGTATTGATAAGTTTCTACTTCATGGTTTATTAATCGAGAAATGAAACTGAACAGAATTATGTTTTATTCATAACCCGAGTCACTAAGTAATTTGAAAAATCTCTCGCTCGTGTTGCCTTGCTAGTAAATCTGGGTTAGTTTGTGTGTTGCGAGTGTTTTTTATTCCCCCTAGGCGTATAAAGCTATGCACGGTCTGATAATAACGCATTATTGTCAGAGCGAGTTCTAGTTGAAATCATAAAAGTTGTCTCCATTTTAATCCGCACTCGAAAGAGAGGAGCGGCCGAGGTCGGGAGAGACGGTGCCGATTAAACAGGATGGGGGAATCAATATGGCTGCCGCCCAGCTGATCCGACGGAGCCCCGCGCCCCGCACCCCGCGCCGCGTCCCCCCGCACCCCTCCGCAAGCTACACTTGACGCGTCTCTTTTCAAATCTTCCTATATTCAGCCACAGCCACATGTCATTCACTACTTAACGGCGCAGCGTGGATTGCTGAAGTCGATATTGCAGAATCTACTTGATTGTTGCTGAAATTCTTTGATTCCTCGCAATTTTTAGTTTCGTTTTGAATTTAGAATCATTTGCATTGTTGTACATTGTGAAAATAGGTAACCAAACGCTTATTTTTTATAGTTGTGGCGATTTAACAAGAATCAAAAATGCTATGTAGTGGCATCTTAGAATAAAACTATCTTAACTCTTGTCGAGCGGGCTTTTATCGGATGATGAGGCGGGACTAAATCACCAACCAAAAATTATTTTACTATCCTTTTCTCACTCTGCCTTTTTTGTGCATCAAATTGATATACAGATGTCTTTGGGTATTGTGGAAGGATGAAAAGCCAATTTTTACTTTTGGAAATATTTATAAAACTGAAAGTTCCTCATAAACCGAGATTTAATTAGAACTATACATAAAAAAAGGACGATATCTCTACGCAAATGTTGCTGTTATTATGTTAGTTGAGAATATAGTCTATGATAAAACTTAGACCAACATTGATAAAAAAAATACCAGAGTAAGCGTGAAAATAACAAACAAGAAAAGCATATAGTCTATAAGTAAACCAAAAGTCTTCAAGTTAAATTTGTAATCGCAATTTTATTTTTTTTCTGCTTCAGAAGTACCACATATTTTGTTGTTTATTATTTTAAAATTTCGCACAGAATTTGTTTTCCAGAGAACAAGTGCATGACACTAGATATTGTTTTATACTGTGCAAAATAATAACATGTCATTAAAATTATCAAAAATCATTTTACAAACCTTGAATAGTTATCAGTTATTTTAAAAAACACTACATGGCCACATATTTTTTTACTGTGTAACAGGTTTATTTTTAAATTAAACTACATATAAGCAATTAATTTCTTAATCAAGTAGTGCACACGCTGCAATGAAGAATATTGTTTTCGTATTTTCACTTTATTTATTATCCGAAGGGCCTAATTATATCAAGTAATGAAATCTATCGCGTTAAGACCAGCCGGGTGTACAATTTCTCAATTTGTTGCCACGTAACGCCACTGACCGAAGCAAGGAAGAAATTGCTTTGTAGATTATTAGTGACCCGTTTCGGTTTTGCTCTCAGTCTTTTCCCATTTTTTCGTCACGCATTTTACTTTTCAGTGGTCAACGTTGGACGAAATGGCGCTCGGCCCCGTGGGATCTTTTTGCATCATTCTTAGTTTGGCTCGTACAAACGAGGATTGAATTTCTTTGTTGATATTGCGATTACTTTTAAGATACTGTGTTTTTTTCGTCTATAAAGTTTATTTGATAGTACATACATATACATACATATACTCACGGCTATAAATCCCTAGAAGGGGTAGCCAGAGCTAAGGAATTAGAAATTTCTCAGCCACTTTTGAAAGTTGCGTGGGGAAAAGATAGTAAAACAAAGGTTGTTGGTGATGGGTCTCCAACCGCATCGCCCAAAAATCCCTTAAAAAGCCCTAACACCGTTAGTTGCCTCTTATGTACACCCACCGGAAGAAATGGGGTAGTGCTATTCTAAGTCGACACTACACAGCATTATATTATATTTGATAGAAGTTTTGTATATTTCGCATATTTACGATATTTACATGTTTGCATACAATCACAACTTAATAAAATATAAGTATTTGCTGTTAGATTCAACAAAAATAGAAATAGAAATCTAGTGGTCATATTATAATGTGTTTTGTGGTTGGTAGGCAAAGACTTCAGAACATCCTGACTGTATAAATTTTAAGTGCATGGCAATTACTTTCCAATCCAGATACAAATTCCCTTTCATAGATTGTTTCGTACCTCAATTATTTACTCTCTCTGAATACCTTCATTATACAATATCTCGTGTTTCGTATCCCTCATTGCCCCGTTATTCATTGTATTGAATTGGGTCAAGCACCAAACATGCGCTGGACGTTTTTTAAACCCTTTTTGCGTCAGTTTATGACTCATTCTGAAGTACCAGCAATTAATAAACATTATATGAAAAATATATATTAATAGAGCTCTTACCCATCTTGCTGAGGGAAGAAATCTATAAAAAAGCGTTTTGGAGTTTTTTTAGATGATTGTTGGGCTATTTGGCAAGTGGCAGAGTCGTTTCGAATTTAGAACTATGTATGTATATGAAGCAAAAATATTTTATATAATTCAGTCTGGTGCTGTAAATGACACAAATAATCGGTGCTGTGAAATCTATCTATTTATGAGAACAGAAGAGACAAAAAAGAAATATGGTTAAAACGAATCTGGTGATATTGCCAATCTAACTTTAAAGTGCTTCAAACCTACCTTAGTCGCTTAGTTACCACACTCACGGGAAAAGGCGTTAACATGTATGTAGCGAGTATTAGCATTAAAAAAGCATCGAGTACTTACCAAACCATTTTTACAATAATACTAAGCACTCTGACAAAATGTCATCTCGAACTTATGCCGTGCAAACAATAATGTTATGCCAACAAAACAAACACAGTGCCACATCGCATACGGTGTGAGGGGAAATTCCAAACATCACCTGACATCATTCACCCCTACCCAGGACCCACCACCGCTTCACTACTACTACTACATACACCCCCGTTATTCCTAGAAAATGTACCCACTCGATCGCGGGAAAACATTATTTATAGATACTTTAGTGTTACACAACGGAGAAACACTACTACTAATTGCTAATTTCTCTTGCTATGTGCCAATAGCTTTTAAACTAAATATAAACGGACATATATCACGGCCTTAGTATCGTAGACGGTATCTTACTAGTACTTTAGTTTATTTTAGTCCTTAGCATTTTATTTATAATAATATAATATATATAATTTACTCTCAATACGGACCCTACGTATCGTATTTAATACCTAAATATGTAAACGGTAGCGATGTAAAGAGGTATGTGTAGCTGTGTAGTGTCGGCTTAGAATAGCACTACCCCATTTCTTCCGGTGGGTGTACGTAAGAGGCGACTAACGGTATTGGGGCTTTTTAAGGTATTTTTGAGCGATGCGGTTGGAGACCCATCACCAACAACCTTTGCACTACCATCTTTTCCCCACTCAACTTCCAAAAGTGGCTGAGGAATTTATTATTTCTCAGCTCTGGCTACCCCTTTTAGGGATTTATAGCCGTGAGTATATGTATGTATGTATGTATAATTTACTCTCAATACGGACCCTACGTATCGTATTTAATACCTAAAGATGTAAACGGTTAATTATTGACTTTAAGTGGCCATGGCCCTTTTTTGTCTGTTTGGCAGTGAATATTGGTCAAAATCTTATTTTGTGGCTAATTATAATAGCCACTTTTTGCAGAGTTTAAACAACAAAAGATATGATTAGAATTTTAAAAACAAATAAGGTAATTTTTAAGTAATAGCAAATGTTTATGTGAGTTACTATAAGACCTGTCTGCTTGAATATATTATAAATTTACTAACAGTACAAAATATCCCTACACTGCATTTTATCAGTGACAGTTACATCAAGTTCGTTGTCTTCTTAATCTTAATCAATCAACACATATATCACTTATCACCAAAAGTTGTTTAAGAATTGTGGCCATTCAAATCCTTGGTTCAATTTATCTACATACTTACTTAAACATGCTGTATTTTCAAAATTTTGATATAAAAAACATTGTATATTTGAATAGAGCAAACGATAACTTAAGCTTAAAACCATGCTCTTTTGTATCTTGAAACGTAAAACCTAAGGTTATTAAGGAAATTAGGTTTGTTTATTGTCTTACCAGTTTGTTTTGCATCAGGAGCTATGAATCTGTCATCACTCCTTCATTTAATTTCAGACAGGAGATAATAAGTTTATCGTTAATTTATTTCAAAGTATTCAAATTTTATTATTTATTATAAATTGACGTGACTTCTTAAAGTATATTAAAATTGAATAACTAAATCGAAATACAATATCTAAGATTAGGAAGAAAGAAGATAGTCTTAGTAGAAAACTAAACGGCAAAAATAAGTAAAGCTATTATCACGGGTAAGGTGATTAATTGCAACATTAGTCCAATGGGGTTTTTCTAAAGCCATATCTCTGGTTCTTTCATCATGGTGGTTAACGGTGAGGGAAAATATCTTGAGGAAACGCTCATAGCTAAGTTGTAAGTACTTAGTCATGTGACAGTATATTCGTATCAAACAGAGCGGTAGGCCAGCTCCCTATCAAGTGAGTACACTGTCCAAGCAAGACTTGGGTACTCTGAACACCAGGTGACTACGTCAAGTAACATTTAGAAGTATTAGTACATCTACCAACCCCTTCGGGGATATAAACGGCGTGAACGTTTGGGTATTTGTTTACATATATAATATAATTATAAATAATAAGAATATAGTTCTCAACTAACAAAAATGCATACTGGCTGTTATACTCACTTTATGTCGGTTTTTTTAACCTGGGTTGGAACTTAACACCAAATGCTTAATTTCATCATTCCAAAACTCTATTGCAAAATTGTTGTCACCCCATTTCGACATTGCAGTTATTATTGGTCACTCAGAAATAACAAGCGAGTATCGAAATACATGAAATTAAGAAATACATCGTTTAAGGACAATTAATTCGTTTTCCGAGTCGAAGTTACGACACGCAGTGAAACCCTAGAGAAGTACGGTAAGGGTGTGAGGCGGGAGGATATTGACCTACCCTTCGCCCCTTACCTCCCGTGCCCTTAACACAAAATGAAGTATCAATGTAGTTCTTATGGTTTCAGCAATAAAGGTTTCTGTGTTGAGTAGTATCCTAACAACTTGAAGGTTTATTGGAAAATAGATCGTGGGCCGTTGCTATCCGCGATTTGACGATTAGATATGATTGTTAAAAGTACATAGATGATGCTTGTTTTTTCAAAAATAAAACCATGTTATCAATGAAAAAGTATTAAAACGCAACTCAATATATGTATATCAAATGCTGTAGCAGCCGCCGGTAGACATTTTGTAGACACCTTAAGTCTTAATAATTTTAATATTAATCGTTACAAGGATATATATAGTCTTAGGCATTTCATCAATAATGTCGATTGGTTCAAATTATCATTATATATATATTCAAGATTAAAACAAATTCTTTGTGCTGATCTAGTTACTAATTTGAACAGATCTCCTTCTATATCAGTTTAGCTGAAACTCTGAATTTCTGAATTTCCTCGTAACGCTTTGAATCTCCGTGTGTACCTTCAAAGGGAGGCAGAGGTGGAAAAGTTCCTCTTTTCTTCACGTGTTCTGTATATAAAGTATCTGTAGTATATCTGTATTTTAGAGTATTTATTTTGGAAGTGAAATACACATGTAACCTGCACATTAACTAGTCTAGTCATTCTTATTTTTCTTTACATTTTTATTTTATTTTTCTGTACATATACATTTACAAAAAAAAATATCCCAAAAAGAGGTATTAGTCTTTAAATTATTTTATGATCAAACCATAAGGTTCCAATTTGGACACTTCAGGTTTTGTGCCTAAACCTGCAATCGATACAGCACAAAGGCAGTCTAACGGTAAAGAACAAAATGATACATTACCCAATGTACGAATGATTGAAAACAGAATTTAGACGTGACTTTAGCAAATCGCCTTCATACTGAAAGTATTTTTTATCACATACGTACTCACGACAATAAATCAAAATTGGGTTAGCCAGAGCTTCAGAGCAAGTAACTCCTCAGCCACATTTAGAAGTTAATAGGGGACAAGATAGTATAAATAAAGTATCGTTGGTAATCGCATCGCCCAAAAACCACGTAAAAAGCCCCATATCCTTAGTTACGACACCCTCGTATAGAATGCGGTAGTGAAATTCTAAGCCGGCACTACACGGCACTACCGTTTTTATCACACTGTATAATTATTCTTCCACTAATGTATGTTTAACCATAATTCGTGTTTATACATTGTGGGAGTTGAAGTCAGTTTTGATTACCCTTTTGTTTTCTATTCGTCCGAGTTGTACTTTTTGTTAGTGTTTTGTAATCTGGACCGTTCTTTCCGTTACTCGTTATGAAATTAATTGAAATTTAGCCTTTGGTTAATTGCAAAAGAGGAATTTGATTGATAACTCAAAATCCTTTTTAGCATCAATTATTACTCTACAGTAACGTCGCTGATTTAAGATAATAATTTTCTTGATGTTTTGTCACACACAAACTTATTTTTGAGTCTAAAATTTACTTAAAACCCTATAATTAGTCATACACATGCTATTTTTCCACATATACTTTAAATCCATAATAGGGTAGCCAGAGCTTGAGAATTAGAAATTTCTCCGCCGCTATTAGAAGTTAAGGGAGGATAGATAGATAGATTAGTAATTTGGTTGCCGCACATAGCTCCCTAATGGAACTTTTTTAAGTGGGCCCTGGCCATCAAGTGAGGATATAATAGTAAAATTAAGGATAATTTTGTTATGAGTCTCTGGGCGAAGCTATAAATTGTTATGATAAGGGAAAAGGAAGTGAAATATATTTGCTGTTAAATTAAATGTTTAGATCTATAAATTTTTCAGTATTGACCTTCAGGAATGTTATCAATAATTTTCTCAAAAATATAGCCAAGAGAGAACAAAAATCAAATTTTCTGTCTCGAACCTCGAAATTCAATTGTCAAACAAAATCTAAAATAACTTTTGACAGCAGCCTCCGAGGTATCTGTCAGGCGAACACAAACACCGAGAATATTCACTAAGACGAATACGAAGGCTTTGTCGGTAAAATACTATTTTTAAAAGACGCTTTCGAGTAGAAAGCGGAACAGATTGTGGAATGGGTGCATCTCGGAGGTTCGATACATATTTGATGTCAAATTGCAAATTCCAGCTCTAGCAATAATTACTTCGCTGTTAACGGGCTTACTCGATAAGCTAGTGTTGTTCGGTTCTGGATTAAGTAATATCGATACGTAGTCGATGTTGTGCTACGGGACGGAAACGATGATTGGTGACTGTCGTTCGCTGAGCACTTGTAATATTTCGGTATCAACTAGTGCTTCAAACTGATGTAAGTTTGATAAACAACGTTTTAATTGGACCCGTTCGAGAACATATTGTTGCAGAATTGGGAGATTGATTTTTAAGAAAATGCCATCAACAATTTCCGGATCACTGTGAATTAATTTATTAGCAGC
Organism: Bedellia somnulentella; assembly: GCA_963576735.1. Classification (NCBI taxonomy): domain Eukaryota; kingdom Metazoa; phylum Arthropoda; class Insecta; order Lepidoptera; family Bedelliidae; genus Bedellia; species Bedellia somnulentella. The sequence continues at coordinate 12,706,062 of OY755172.1, read as the reverse complement.
TAATTTTAATTTTCTGTTTCATTTGATTTAATACTTGATTCAATTTGATGCCTTAATATAATTGTAATTTTATGCACACACAAAAATATAATAATTAAATAATTAAAAATATTCACATATACAAAACTAAATAAATACCTACTATAGATGGAAAATTTCATGAAATTCATCGCTCTCGCAGAAAGGTATCGTGCCTAAAATACTGGCAGTATTTCTTCTTTGAATGCCTATACTTATGCTTACTTATACTTAGAGCTTTATGTTTTTCAATTTCTATTGCATTTGGTGTATTCGATTGTGGATTGTGAATTGTGTAAACGATGGATATATATTTATACACCATACATAAAATAAAGGCAGGCATATTTTATGGACATTCTATTATTATTTATTAATAAAATGTGTATTATACTCCACGGGATAAAGTCAAAGTTACATAAAAAGTGCGAGATGGAACAAGTTTGTTCAATATCAGGCTGGCCGAGTGCCGGTCGACTCGCCTCGCGTGTCGACTTCGAGACGAGAATATAAAATAAGAAACCTATTATAAACGTACACCCGAAAATAAGCAAAGAATTTTGTTTGTATTAGCAACACTTTTATTTTAAGTTGTCTCTACAAGTAGTATCAAAAATTTCACAACTGGGCAGTATTCGCCGCTCGGAATTTTCAAGCCCTTGCAACCTTATTTTAATGAAGCAGTCGTATTCTTTTATGTGTATTGCTGTGGTCAAGAGAAAACAACAGTTTAAACAGTCTTTTTATAAGTCGTACAGACGTTTTTGTACTAAGTCCTTTCTCCTGTTATTGTTTTTGGTGCATAATTAGACTATATCCTTTACATCTTTAATTAGTATGTCCTCTGACTGCAGAAGAAATGCAAAATAGAACAAAATACTCTTTACTTTTCAAAATAAAGTTGACATTTAACATTGTTAATAATTTTCTCTGCTTGCACAGTAGACGAGAAAACTGTCAATATATAGGCAAAAACCGAGATATCATTTAAATAAAATAAGTAATCAAATCTTTTTATCTTGCAATGCAGATACTTATGAATAATCTTTCTCATTTTTAGCATGTTATGACCATCAATTGGCTGCTTCAGGTTGATCTATAAGTAAGGATGGTGGGAAGAGTTTGAACTTTCAACGAAAAACAAATGAGTTGCACAACGCACAACCATTATTATAAAAAAACTTATTGTTTATTAGTTTTTTTCAAATCATTTCAAAAATCCAAGAGCTCAACTAAAGGTCGATGCCGTAAATCATCGAAGGAAAAAAGGAATAGATTTCGGAATATTTAAATTTGCTGGTTCGATCTTTAGTTTCGAACGATTGTTTTTTTTAACATATCGTAATGATCTATCTCAAAAACGCTAAAACACCCAATATGTCCCTTCAAGCAAAATAGGACTGCTAAACTTGCATTAACCAGCCAAGTAATCTAGAAAAAACCCATTTGATGTGTTACAAACTCTGAAGAAAAGTGTAGTCATAAAACCAGTTTCACGTAAATCCGTTTTAAGGTCTCGTAAGGTAGTGCACAAAGATCTTGTGGGTTTGATAAAAGTAGCAGTCTTTTACGGGCGGTAATTAAAAGTTGCCTGCTGGAAACTTTCTGATCCGCATTTCAAAAATAACAACTCTTCTAGTTAATGAAGCCAAAACAAAACGGAGCTCTGGAGACTATTAGCGAACGCTGGCATAATGAACGGAGGACAGTGAGGACTTTATGTGGCAATACGGAATATTTCTACTTTCATTTATTAAAATTGAATTATGATTATCTACTACTGTTTTGTTTTCATATTTTTATAGTTCATGCCTTTTTTGTAATGCGTGAAAATGGTATCAGTTTAAAAACTTCTGTATTTGCTTGGTAAACGTTTAATTGAGTTTATATTTTTTTGGTTTCGGGAGGTTAAAAGATAAGTCCAACCAGTGTCATTTTATAAGTTACTTAATAGCGATAATACTTTTTATTACTCTCCAGTGTTTGAATTAATTAATGAAATGTGTCGGTATATTTTCAAAACCAACTACGAAGCGGTTTCTGACGAACTAAGGAACATAGATATCTATCACTAAACGCACAGAAATTTCGGATGCAGTAAATGAGTTCATTTCAATCCTAAATTCAATCATCGCAAAACACAGTTCCCGGATAAGATTAAGTCGGACTAGATACAACATAAAACCATGGATTACCCCGGGGTTGATGAGGTGCATGAGACACAAAGACTATCTACATCTGAAATATCGTAAAAACCCGGACAACCCTATTAACAAAGCCTCGTTTTTCCGATACAGAAACTTTTGTAACGACTTACTTCATCGTCTACTTCAAAAGCAGCATACGACAAAAATTTGTTAGATGACAACAAAACTAAGCCCAAAAAACTATGGAAAATAATAAAAAGTCTGTACTCTAACAAAAAGAGTAATGACGCCTCTAAGTTATTGGATCCAACAAGATCTGTGTATGATAGCCTTAATGAAACCAACAAGTACTTTTCTACAATTGGTAAAAAACTAGCTGACACTATCCTCACAAAATTAAATAAAACGGAAGCAAAATTAGCTGCAGAAGTAGGAGAGAGCCCAAACACTCCATGTAAGTCGTTTTTCTTAGAACCAACAGATCCATCAGAAATAAAACATATCGTAATGAACCTCAGAGATGATAGCGCTTCTGGTATAGACAATATTAAGGCACCATTACCAAAAACATGTATAGGATCTCTGGCTTCTCCTTTAGCTCATATTGTAAACCTGAGTCTCGCCACCGGGATTTTTCCCGATATTTGGAAGCTTGCATCGGTGTCGCCAATACATAAGTCAGGTCCCAAAGAGATTCCGAGTAACTACAGGCCGATTTCGCTGCTTAGCATCATTTCAAAAGTTACAGAGAAGGTAGTTAATAACCGCTTGGTTACATATCTCGAAAATAACAACATGTTAACTGAAAGCCAGTTTGGATTTCGTCGGGGCAAATCAACCGTCGATGCTGTCTCACTTTTAGTGGGTGAGGTGTCTGGTCACTTGGATGAGGGAAAAAGATGCTTGGGTGTGTTTCTAGACTTGGCAAAGGCATTTGATACTGTCTCCGTCCCCATATTGATGAGAAAGTTAGAACAACTAGGGATTCGTGGCCTAGCTTTAGACTGGTTCAAAAGTTACCTTAGTGGACGGAGATAGTGTACAAAAATCAATTCGTGTCTTAGCGACCCTCTACCAATGACGGTAGGGGTTCCGCAAGGTAGTATACTCGGTCCTACGCTGTTCACTATCTACATGAACGATATCGTAAAAATACCATCACTAGGAGCTAAAGTAATATGCTACGCTGACGACACGGCAGTACTTTTCCATGGTGACACTTGGCCAAATGTCTTCAAACGAGCCGAAGAAGGGATGAATAAGATAGCAAACTGGCTAGACAAGAACTTGCTGACACTTAACACCGACAAAACTAAATACTTGGCATTTCACATCACTAGTATCACTTCACCTAAACACTCACCAGAGATAAAGATCCACCAATGTAGCCATCAGCCCTGCTCCTGCCCAGGATTAAAACGAGTAGGAACTATTAAGTACCTAGGTGTTGTACTAGATGAACGCCTAACATTTAGTGCACACATTGATGTACTCTCCAGCAGAGTTCGTAAAATCATCCACATCATGAAATCCCTAAGAAATAGCGCAGACCTGCATTTATTAAAAACTATATATATCACGCTCTGCCAATCGCTGTTAACTTACTGCATTCCTGTGTGGGGTGGTGCTGCCAAAACATTAATGATACAGATTGAGAGAGCACAGCGCTCCGTTCTTAAGGTGATGTGCAGGCGGCCTCGCAGGTATCCCACTGATGATCTGTACCGCGAATGCTCGGTACTTAGAGTTCGTCAGTTGTATATTCTAAATATCGTCCTTAGTACGCATAAAAAGGTCGTGAATTCCCCTGATTGTAAACATCTCGTCAAAAAAAGAAGATTTGCCATGCCCACCTGCAGAGTAAGAACTACTTTTGCCCAAAGGTTTGTTAGTTTTTTAGCTCCCTTGGTATTTAATAAATTAGTGAAAGCAAGTGATATTATTAAATCTACTGCTAGGGAAGCTAAACAAGCTGTAACAAAACATCTCTTACAGCTAGATTACATTACCACGGAAGAACTATTAATGACCAATAAATGACACAACTTTAATATAATATAGCATTTACTCACACTCTGACATACACACACAAACACACATCTTTACTCTCTATCTCACACTCACTAACTCACGCAAACACATACACACACAAACTCACAGCAAATAACGTTTAATAAAATTGTTTTTTGTTTTTATTTTCTCACAGTTTTACTATTGTTAATTTTCTTTACATTACTTTTATTTAATAGACAATTTCTCTTAGATTTTGTATAAATTAAACTCATTTAATAATTATTTTGTTTTGTACGCTACAATGGTTGTATCTCAAACTTTTAAGTCGTATTACGGGCCCCCACGATACAGGCTAGGCCTAGTGTAGGGGCTACCAATATTATAAATAATGTAAACACGGTTAAATGTTGCACTCAACCTACTCTGTAAACTATATAAATCTGTAATTGTGCAATTGGAATTTAAATAAATAAATTAAAAAAAATATTATTACTAAATTAAAATGCACATGACAGTCCCGAGTTGTAAATGACGGTTTTACATTTCCTTACATTTCGCTTTAAACTTATTAATAGAGTAATAGTAATATTTTTTTATTGGCATTCTTACTTTATTCTACATTTTAGAGTTAAGTTAGTTCCTGCAGACAATTTACGAGGCCGTAGTCATGACACACACTAGGAATACTCGTATGGTGGTTGGGTACCCTTACAAATTTCATATAAAGCAACTGCAAAAGTGAACAAGATTTAACTGAAGGATTGCTCATTATGAATAAGATTTAAGTCGATTAACCGTTTAAGTCTTTATTTCACTGAAGGAGAGCACTTCAAGTTTATTTAGATTATAAGATAAGTAGCATTTTTCTCATCTTTGAGTGACCTGTATGTATAAAATGATAATAATACTTGCAAAAGTGCAGGAAGCCTAGTATGAGCGTTATGTTATCGATGTTCTGTCGATTAGAATGAGATAAAAGTATACGATACTATGTAAGTGCGAAAGAGATAGTTGTTGTATACCACGCGATATCTAGTTAAAAGGTTGCTGATGATAGCCATGCAGGAATAGATACATTGTATCGTTATTCTGCTCCTGAGCTAGGTTTACATCTATCCGCAGATATGTTGTATTTATTTATTTATTTTTATTAGGAACATCAACAGCGACATAAGTATACACAGTTAATAAGAGAAATGAAGTAAAGCCAATAACAGATGTTCACAGATGTTGATTTTTTATATATATCCTTATAAAATAGTATTTTTATTGTTGAGCAAAGATGGCTTTTCTTTATTATAAATTGAGAAGAACTCATCAATAAAAATAAGATATTTGTTGACGCAACTGTACGATCTCTGTAATACGAGTTTATACTATAAGATATATTTAAACATCAGATGCCCCTAATTAGGATTCACTAGAGTATGAAGCGTTATAATTACGTCATTTTATAGACACTTGTATGATGTGTCCCTTTTTGAAAGTACTTTCATAGGTTTTGAATATTATTTACGTTTATTTTTTCCCATAGGTGAAGTTATTAGCTGTAATAAAAAAATAGGATAACCAACCATAATAATGAAAGGTTATAAAGTTAGCCCCAAACTAAGTAAGACTTGTACTTGTATTATGGGATACTAACTCAACGATATATACATATACATACATACATATACTCACGGCTATAAATCCCTTGACGGGGTAGCCAGAGCTTTGGAATGAAAATTTCCTCAGCCACTTTTGGAAGGTGATTGGGGAAAAGATGGTAATAATAAATGTTTTTGGTGACGGGTCTCCATCCACATCGCCCAAAAATCACTTAAAAGGCCCCAATACCCTTAGTCGCCTCTTACGTACACCCACGGGGAGAAATGGGGTGGTGCTTTTCTAAGCCGACACTACACAGCAAACGATATGATATATGAAATGTCGTATAATACACATATATTATAAATAACACCCAAGACTAAAAAAAAATAATTGTTGCTTTCAACGGGGATCGAACCCGCAACCTCCAGACCGCGAAGCTGTTTACCTATCCACTCAGCCACGGCTATCGTCTTGCTTTTATAACTAGAAACAACTATTTTATTTTTATATATTTATATAAAATATATCGGTTGTTACAACCAACACACAAATCATATCAAACGTTTACGATTCAGCGTTTTCAACGACACAAATTAAGTACAAAAAGGTACCCTTTTCTTATAGGCCTTTGAAACAAAATGAAATGTGCATACGTCTCATTTGTCAATAAGTTCAGACTCGATTGGCTACGCAGTTTATTCCTTTATTATATATGTGTATTAATTTTAGTGGCTGTAACTGCCTCCATTGCCTAATGGTTGACAGTTTGACCCACAATTCAGAGATTTTGGGTTCGATTCTAAGGGGGTTAACTCACAAATTATATTTATGATAATTAATCCGCTCGGATATTGCAGGCTGTAGTCACTGATTATCCGCAAATTAAGATGATTCTGAGCTTCCGAAAACACGTTAAAGCGTCTCAGTCCCGATTAGTATTACGGTAGTACTCGTAAGTTTGCTAACTTGTACTAGGCCAACGAGGTGGCCTATGGTCAAAATTGCCCTATACAAGGTAGGATCAAGGCCCTCGGTGGACGTATATGGGCTCTGCTTATGGCTTTCTGTGGCGAAAATGGACAGCTTCTAGCTAATTGAGTTATAATGCATCAAAACAATTTTCACTACAAAAACAGTGTTATAGGAAGAGCATTTTATATTATGCACAAATGGTAACAGGCTGTGTAGTGTCGGCTCAGAATAACACTAACCCATTTCACATTTTAAAATTTTGAAACTTAAAGTTGGTGGTATTTTTAAATTGTTACTGTAACAAGCGTCATCGTTGAGAATATTATTTGGGTAATAAATACTTCCTGCTGGCAATTGGCTACGATTTCAGGTTTTGCAGTTACTTATAAAAGTGTTGTACCTGGAAAATCATCTGAAAGAACTACAAGGCTATTACTATAAAATACTTAGGTGCCGAAATATTTGGATTCATATTTTGTATAGACGCCGAGACAGGTGATAGAAACCCCGACTCTCCGCTTAAACTCAAAAGTAGAAAAATCTTTACATATACTTTTTAAATGTCAAAAATTTAAACTAATATGTGGTATTAGTGGTAGACCTAAGAATTGCAATATGATGATCATTTTCTGCTTCGGAGTGATAATAGGGCTGTCTCTCCCGGCTACTATCACGACAGTAGTTGTTTGTCTGCCAACCAGCACTAGGCTAGAAGATTATGACAAAATCCCTCTATGGGGAAGGCTTGAGCCTCTCCATTGGTACATATAATATCGAGTCATATAGTTTGAATGATGGGATCACCTAGATAGCCTATATAGATATTGATCTAACTAATTTTGAATTATAGTCTACGATACATCTATATCTCTATAGATGTATCGATTTATCGAAAAAGAATGAAAATATAGATTCACGTTTAAATTCAGGACTTCTGAGAAAGAAAAGCTATTGCCCATATAACATTGACATTGAATCTCTTATAACAGTGAAACACATAGGTATATGATCATTTATAACTTTAACTTGTAATGTTACTATTATATCTGGCAGACAAACCTTGCAAATAGAAGCTATATCCCAAACAGAAAATACACCGAAAACGTTCTTACGAAGGCGAGAGTCCGTAGTGAAAATAATAAAAGAGCATGAATGAGAAGAATGATGAATGTGACAAGCAAGAGAGATTTGTCAGGATCGTACAAAGTGGCGATCTATAGTCTCTGCCTATCACAATGGGAACAACGGGTATTAGAAACATACATACATACATATACTCACGGCTATAAATCCCTAGAAGGGGTAGCCAGAGCTGAGGAATTTCTAACTTTTGCAAAATTGAGTGGGGAAAGGATGGAAAAGTAAAGGTTGTTGTTGATGGGTCTCCAGCCGCATCGCCCATAAATCCCTTAAAAGCCCCAATACCGTTAGTCGCCGCTTACGTACACCCATCGGTAGAAACGGGGTAGTGCTATTCTAAGCCGACACTACACGGCAAATATTACGGGTATTAGAAAGTAAGAAAATAACAGGCATATGTATTATTATAAGACATGTAATATGAAAGTATATCTCGTTTAAGCAAAGTAAAGGGTGGAAATTGATCGATACCGTCATAACTCCAAGTCACCTTTGTACAATCGCTAATGTGTTTATATAACACTGTGTACTCTGTCATGCGAATCAATCAGAACATCAAACCCATCATTTAGCTAAGCCTTTTCTTCGATATTTTTTCTTTATCCATCTATTTTTATTAGTACATACATACATACATATACTCACGGCTATAAATCCCTTAACGGGGTAGCCAGAGCTTTGGAATGAAAAATTCCTTAGCCACTAATGGAAAGTTGATTGGGGAACAGATGGTAATAATAAATGTTTTTGGTGATGGGTCTCCAACCACATCGCCCCAAAATCACTTAATAAGCCCTTATACCCTTAGTCGCCTCTTACGACACCCGTGGGTAGAAAGGGGTAGCGACATTCTAAGCCGGCACTACACGGCAAACCTATTTTTATTAGTACTTCGTTAAAAAGCGCAGTGTAGTGCCGTCTAAGAATGTCACCACCCATTTCTACCCACAGGTGTGAGATGCGACTGGGATTTTTTCAAGTAGTTTTTGGTCGATGCGGTTAGAGACCCACCACCAACGACACTTTATTACTATCATCTTGTCCCATATCAACTTCCAAATGTGGAGCTCTGAAGCTCTGGCTACCCCTTTTTGGGATTTATGGCCGAGAGTAAAATATGAAGAGATTGAAAATTGGTGCCATATTTTGATGTTGGCGATATTCATATTATAAAGTCGGTAATCCAATACAAGTAGTTTTTTGTTGGCTTGAGCAATATAATAAAGATTTTAAAAATATTTTGATGATTTAATGTTTTTTTTTTGTAGGGATTTCTATATATTTTTCGGATAACAACCATTTTAGTACCAAGACTCGGACATTAAGGGTTTTGCTCTAAACAATATTTTTTAAAATAGCAACTCAAAACATGTTTATTATCAGGGTCCCCCTTAACTTGGTGCTTAACTCGACAAAAGAGACCATCGACCATAATTTGATCTTATCAGAGTTGCATACTTTTATATAATTCCTGAACATAAATTACTGATGAGAACAAAACCGAGAGAAATCTACTACAGGCTAAGATTCCATGGGATTCATAGCAACAAAACTTAAAAAATCGTGTGGTAACTTTTTGCAAGATTGCTAAATTTAAAAAGAAACATTTATGGTTTTATGGACGTAGGTAGGATAACTTGCCGAAATTTAAAAATAAACTCACAAAAATAGTTATGTAATGTTCGTTGGTTAAATTCATTTTATGATTTAAACTTTGTCGCTCAGTGCAACAATTAGGCAACTAGAAGCATAACGTTTTATGAAGGAGATCAAGTTATTTATAACATATGGAATGATTTTGCTACTGCTATTCTCACAGCTTTAAATCCCTAGTAGCGGTAGCCAGAGCTTCTGAATCAGAAGCCTCAGCCACTTTTGGAAGTTGAGGGGGGAAAAGATTGTAATTTAAAGTTTGTTGGTAATGGGTCTCCTTAAAAAGCTCCAACACCCTTTCTAACCTCTTATGCACACCCACGGGAGGAAATGGGGTAGTGCTATTTCAAGCCGACACTACACACCGAATTACTATTTGAATTATGACAAAAGTTTTTATGCATGTAAATATATACCCACGTATCATATCAACATTGCTTCATAACGAAATGAAACACATTCTTCATACATAGGAGTAATTAGAAAGAAGTCCGTTCTTTTTTGGAATTTGGGATTCAAAGTAATGATTTCTGCGTGAGTGGTATAATATACAATGACTTGCAGTGGCCGCGTACTATCGACTCAATCAGCATCATTAATCAAATACGTTTTTCCCAGTGCGGTTTTCGTTATAATGATATCTCATAAATGTAAGATGGTCATTTATACTCACTACTTTTAAAACGTCATCTATACTTATACTTAATAAATCTGTAGAGAGGTCAATTTTGTACATGAAACATATTTTCAAAACAACTATCAGGGGGTGATTAGTGATCGATACTGATGCCAAAAATGCAATCAGTAAAATTTTTGTCTGTCTGTCTGTCTGTTTGTCGGTTTGTATGTTCCTTATGGAAACAAAAACTACTCGACGGATTTTAACGAAACTTGGCACAATTATTTTTCATACTCCTGGGCAGGTTATAGTATTTCTACTTTTCAGCAGAGTAGCGAAGGGGAATTTTGGGAAATTTCGGGAAAACGGGAGAAGTTACTCAAAAATAAAAGATGTTATTAAAGGAAAGAAAAATTTCGACACTGGCGGGGTTCGAACCCGCGACCTTCGGGTATACGCCCCCGTCGCTCTGCCAACTGAGCTACAGTGTCAGTTGGCATCCAGCGCGAAATTTCTCTATCCTTTGTTTCTTTTTTACACGTTCAAGTAGTGTTTGCGTTTCCTACCTCCGAATTTTAACTAATTCGGACGGCCACTTGTCTACCTTTTCAGATAGAATGCAAATGCTGGAAACGCCTAACTATCACATAATTTAATATTTTTTGACATGAATTCCTCATGTGGGGATTATTACTCATAAATAAAAGATGTTATTAAAGGAAAGAAAAATTTCGACACTGGCGGGGTTTGAACCCGCGACCTTCGGGTATACGCCCCCGTCGCTCTGGTCGCGGGTTCGAACCCCGCCAGTGTCGAAATTTTTCTTTCCTTTAATAATATCTTTTATTTATGAGTAATAATCCCCACATGAGGAATTCATGTCAAAAAATATTAAATTAGAAGTTACTCAATTTTTTAAGCTTCCGTCGCGTGTGCAGCCTTAATGGTTAAGCTTACATAGAAATCATGCATGACGGAAATATTCTTCATAAAATTTTCTAAATAATTTCCCGCAACAGTATATGTCTATCATTTATGGTTGACTCACAATAACACGTGTAACTCCTGATAGCTTAGCAGTTCGGAGCATTCTGATTATATTTGTTTACTCTTACGTTTATAATACTCTCATTCATCCCTTATTTAAATAAAATTACATTATTACCTACTCAATAAAAAAAGAATCATACAAATCGGTAGAGAAACACCGAAATTATACATGAAATAAGCCATCGCGCCCGTGACCAAAACCAAATCGTTACTAATTTACATATTACATACTAGATGGCGCCAGTAATTGCATCCTACATCACGTAATGATTTCTTTTTTAGATTGTTATAAATACTTCATAGCTTTTTATTCTAAAATTTTCTAATAAACGGAAATACTTAACCGTTAATAAAAGCGCATTCAAAATCACCAAACCACACTGTTCTGGGAGTGCTATAAATTTAATAAATTGAAAAAATTGCGCTAAATTTCACAATGCTTGAGCAGTGACTGAAGAAAGAAACCTCAGATATTTAAAAAACATCGCTACCCGTGCGAAGCTGGGCCGATCCACTAGTCTTAAAATAATACTTTTGATAAATAAGATTGTTTATAGTAGTATATGAAGATAAACCCTACTTTATTTCATCATGTTTTCCCTACTCGACTTGCAAAAGTAGCTGACTATTTTCTAACTTTAAGCTCTGGCTACCCTGAAAACTCTTCATTTTATATATCATATGAAATACACTATATTTAAGTATACTTTAAGACAGGTTTTGCAACGCAAAGCGTCGGACATATCACGTAGGACAAAGGTACTGGGGCATTTTCATATGTTGATGGTCGACTTATTTAGAAGTCAATCACCACCGGTTCTTTATTTCAATAATTTTGGACTCCAAACTTATGCTATGTTTATTAGTAATTACGATCTTAATTCATGAAATAAGTGTCTTTATAAATTCCGAGGTTATGCCATATTCGTTACGACAAAGGTAATTAAGGAAAAAAATAATTATGCGACTAAGTTAATGCAATCACTTCCCCCGAAAATAATGAAATACACAAAAATAAATACACGAAAGCAAACATAATTTGAGCACACCCAATACCTCTCCTCCTCTTAGCCTTAATGAAGTTGGCACGATATGACATGCATCAAAACTCTACACACACACCAGATATTTTACGTAGGTCGTATGGAGATTAAGGACCCTAAATTAGACTAAAGTAAGGGATATGTGATTAAACGCCTTAAAATCGTATATAAGTAATCTGTTATTTACATAAACTATACATACATATACTCAAGGCCATAAATCCCAAAAAGGTGTAGCCAGAACTTTGGAGCTAGAAACGCCTCAGGCACATTTGGAAGTGGATAGGGACAAGATGTCAGAAACGAAGTATCGTTGGTAAGGATCTCCAACCGCATCGCCCAAAAACCACTTAAAAAACCAATACCTTTAATCGCCTCTTACGACACCCTTGGGTAGAAAGGGGTAGTGACATTCTAAGCCGGCTTTACACGGCCGTACACTTAAGGATCCATAATAAATAAAATCATAATCTAATGTTGGATATAAATGGGGTACGATCGTTTAATTTTACTGCGCTATTATATGAAAATTGTTTGTCAAGGCGCATTAGTGAATGACTGCTCATATATTCGCAAACATTATTGGTCATCCGAGTTTAAGAGGGCAATCATGCTACTACAATACTTGCGATTTTGGATGTAAAATTAATGGATTCGACTCATGATGTTGCAAATTGGACTTTTTATTACATACATACATACATATACTCACGGCTGTAATTCCCTAGAAGGGGTAGCCAGAGCCAAGGAATTATAAATTCCTCAGCCACTTTTGGAAGTTGCATGGGGAAAAGATGGTAAAATAAAGGTTTTTGGTGACGGATCTCCAACCACATCGCCCAAAAGCCCCTATACCCTTAGTCGCCTCTTACGATCACCCACGGGTAGAAAGGGGTAGTGTTATTCTATACCGACACTACACGGCAAAGCTTATTTAGAAGTTTATTTATTATGTGGTTTATTTCGATGTCTACGGCTGAGGGGATAGGTGACTAGCTTCTCGGTCCGGAGGTTGCGGGTTCGATCCCTACTGAGAGCATAATTTATGTGATGAGCATTAACGATGGTTTCTTAGTCTTGGATATTATTTCTATGTGCGTTATATAGTATTAATTGTATCGTTAAGTTAGTATCCCATATTACAAGCCATTAAGTTGTACCTAGTTGATATTTATTTTATTACTAGCTTTTTGCCCGCGACTTCGTCCGCGTGGACTACATTTTTTGCATCCGCTTTACATCCAAAACACCTAAACACTATCACAACTTCTGTTTTTTTATATTTATTTTCCCGCGGGCGTTGTAAAGAATATAAAGGACATTGAGGCTTTTTAAGTGATTGTTGGGCGATGCAGTTGGTAACCCATCACTAGCAACCCTTATTTAACTATCTTTTCCCTAATCTATTTCCAAAAGTGGATGAAGAATTACTATCTCTGAAGCTATGGCTACCATTTTATGAGATTAATGCCCGTTAATATATACTCATTAATGATGGATAGATGAATTAAAGGGACATTTATTTTGATGAAAATGGATGAAACCCTTATTTTTTCCAAAAAGACTATTAATGAAGAGTCCGATAAAGTCGGTCGATGAAAAACTTAATCGTGTAAATATGGGGAGTAATAAGTTGGTGATGTGAGAGAGATTGCAATCATCGGCCAATAGATGGCGGTACTGAATTAAAATATTTACTATTATTTACAAACTATGCATTCTGAGGCTTAAACAGAATATTAATTTATGCGTAAGGAAAGTATAATATATCAATGAGAATATTAGTTAAAAATAGTTAAATAAACAAAAGTTATAAACATATTCTCAAACCTACCAAATGAATACGCAAAATTCATACAATATGCTTTCAATTATCTTTATTCATACATATTCGCATAGTTGAATGTGAAAAAGAAGGATTAGTGCATCCTATTATTCTAACCTAACACAAAAGCAAAAAAAATACGCAAAAAGACTTTGACCACCCGGGATTCGAACCTGGGTCTTTCGTACATAGTGTTTACCAAACGGTATACCGCTACGCCACGCAGACATTTGTGTAAGTCTCAAATTTGTGATATCCTATATATCTAGTAGTCATACTATTGACAAACAATTAAATGGACAATTATTTTGATGAAAATGGATGAAACCCTTATTTTTTCCAAAAAGACTATTAATGAAGAGTCCGATAAAGTCGGTCGATGAAAAAATTAATCGTGTAAATATGGGGAACCATATAAAAGTTATGTTTTTTTATGCTCCTGTGGGAACCCTTGCGAAATCCGGGATAAATTATATCCTATATGTTGGCCAAGTGTATAACCTACATTCATGCCAAATTTGATCAAGATCGGTCCGGTAGAATTAACGTGATGCACGGACATACAGACAGACAGACAGACAGACATTTTTTTCAAAAATAGCAAATTTGGCTTCAGTTTCGAAAATAAAACATATTCCACCGGTTTTTTTTGATTTTCTTTTTCAATGTACAATTTTGACCTCGTTACAGTCTTATTATAGTATAGATAGATTTATTTATTTTCATTAGGAGACCAGAGTATTCAGCGATTGGTTTTGCTTTTATATTATGCTTTTTCTTGGATAATTGGGAACTTTTTTATGATCACTAACGATAAAAAAAAACAAGTGCAGCTTGTGTGCAAAAAACGTCTTATATTTAAAACTTATTTGGTATTTATTTATATAGTATGATGAAAAAATTAAAAAAACAATAAAATTCACACTACGCAAAATCATAAAACAATGGTACGTAAATAACTAGTATTATAATTTCTAAAAAACTGTGCTCTACATTGGTCTCAAAATGAATGAATAAGTTTTGGTGACCATAATTATTTATAAGTAAATACGTAAAACTATTTATAATAATAATAATACGTAATAATTATTTATAAGTAAATACGTAAAACTATTTATAATAATAATAATATGTAATAATTATAGATGATATTGTAAGGAAGATAGAAAAAGGAATGTTGAGATGGTTTGGGCACATAGAGAGGATGGATGATAGAAAATTGGTAAAAGGGATCTATAGAGCTAGTGTGGATGGTAATGTTAGTAGAGGACGACCACGGAGAACACACTTGGACCAAATTGAGAGTGTGCTCAAAAAGGCTGGCGTCCGAAGTATGAAGAATAAAAGAGCATGTATGAAAAGATTGATGGATGTAAACGAAGCTAGAGAGGTTTGTCAGGATTGTGCGAAGTGGCGATCAATAGTCTCTGCCTACCCCAATGGGAACTAATGGCGTGAGTATATGTATGTATGTAATAATTATTTATAAGTAAATACGTAAAACTATTTATAATAATAATAATACGTTATAATTATTTATAAGTAAATACGTAAAACGTACTCAATAACAAAGACCATCTTTTGTAAGTTGATCACACAACAAGTGTTTGATCAGAATCAATGAATAAGAGCGACGATATTAGTTAATATTTTTATACATAATATAAAAACCTACAGACATACATATACTCACGGCTATAAAACCCTAAAAGGGGTAGCCAGAGCATCAGAATCAGAAAATTCTTCTCCCCCTTTAAAAGTAAAGTGGGGAAAAGATTGTAACAAAAATGTTTTTGGTTATAGTTCTCCAACCGCATCACCAAAAAATCACTTAAAATGCCCCGACACCTTAGTCGCCTCTTACGCCATCACCCATGGGAAGAAATGCTATTAGTAGGTAGTGCTATTCTAAGCCGAGACTACAGAGCTCTGTAAAATATAAATTATTAATATCGAACTAAAGCACACTATAAAGTTTTCGCTTTTTTCTCCAATCAATTCAAGAATGTTGCCCTAACAGCATTGCCGAAGTTTTCCAAGCTCGATACTTAAGTAACGTGTGTTTATTTTGTACTGGAAGTCTGCGCCGTTTTATGCAGTAGAACAGGGAGCGGCGGTCAGAATAGCTTATTAATCACTGCCTCAGCTAAGACGTGATTTCCTGAGGGAGTGAAAAATGTTATTTCAAGATAAAACCAGAGAGGTCACTCTTCTTTCTAAAGTAATATATTGTTGTTACTATAATTTATCTGGCGTTCTTTTAGGTGGCTTTTTGTCATTTTTGTATAAGATGCTAAACGTGGATACTTTGTTTCGGATAAAATTGCTTTGTATATTCAAGTGGCTCGACACAAGATTTTTTGAG
Organism: Bedellia somnulentella; assembly: GCA_963576735.1. Lineage (NCBI taxonomy): Eukaryota > Metazoa > Arthropoda > Insecta > Lepidoptera > Bedelliidae > Bedellia > Bedellia somnulentella. The sequence goes on along the minus strand of OY755172.1, from coordinate 12,689,624 downwards.
TGGTTCTCAAGCTCAAATTAGATGCTATGTATATGAATAAATTCAAAGAATCGCTGTCTCGTATACGAGTGAATTATAGATATAAACGCGTTATAGATTTATATGCATTAAACACTAGTGATCCGCACCAGCAGCTTCCCCGGGTAATGCCATTTGGTTTAAGGTTTATATATCTAAGGTTTCTTCAATCACTGCTTACCCTTATTTATATTATTGATTGTGATGATATATAGTCTTAAGTTTATAGGTTTTTGAATTGGTTTATCATTACAGACAAACAAACACACAAACAAAATAATAAAGATATAATATATATAAAGATAATAAAACAAACCAATTTCTGAATTAGTGCTGCCGGAGTAGATTTATTAGAATCGAATCGGAAGTAAATTTATTAGGTTAAAATAGGTCTCCGTGGTCAACATAAAATCGGTTCCATTCAATCGCTTTGAATGGAACTCTATTTGAAACATTAATATTCAGGTCAAAACCAATAAGCTGGTATGAATAATGCATATTTCAGTTAACTCGATAACCTTCATACTATACAACAAATAGGTAAATGACATCGCCGTATGTTAGTTGGACAGGCAATTAGTTCGATTGAAATTTATGTAGTATCGTTGGCTTCGATGGAGGAAATAGGGAATCAATAAAATTTATCTCCTCACGAAATCAAGTCACCGGTATCTTTAGGCCTTCCCCGATTTAATCGATGTGATTGGATTAGAATATTGAAACATAGAATGAGCTTGGGGTAGGGAATGTGTTGCAACTACCTGGTAATTGCTTTTTGTTATGATGCTCTTCTTATTGAATCGTGAATTGAAATGTTAGAAACAAATAAATATTATTCTTATTTTTTTGCAAATTGTTAATTCTTTACGATGGGGCTTATTAATTTCGTATCGGAATAATGTTACTTGATAAAAATTAAACAGACACTAAATTTTAGCCGAATACAAAATATATGTAAATCGTCATTTTACAACCAAATCCGTTGACTTATTAACTGATACATATTCTCCAAATCAAATTTAAAACGATATGCTTAGGTCACTAAATTGTATCGTAATAGTTCCATTTTCTCTAACACTTGTGTTCAAAACCCAATCACAAAACTCTTAACACCCACCCCTTTATTTCCAGGAAACGTATCGCCGTTGGGCTTGCAGCACAATGATACCACTTTGGGTAGAGGAAGGTGCGGAAGTGGATGGGGACGAAGAAAGCGGTAACGTTCGATCAAGACGAGCCCCAGGCCAGCACGCCGCTCGCTGGCACGCCAGGCACCTCGAGCGCGTCGGCCATCTTGACAGGCGGCGAGGCGGGGTCATTGGCCGCTGGGTCCGCGCAGCCGCTGCTGGCCCCGGCCGGCCCCTCCTGCGGCTGAAGCCGTGCCTCTCCGTCTGTCAGCTGGTAGAGCAACACTGCCCCTATTTCCTGCCAGCTGACCGCGCGCCGGCCTATCCTACACAGTACGCTGGGGAGCCGACCTTCCTTTGTCTTGGTGAGTTGGGGTTTTATAGAAGTTCTTACTGTCATGGGTTACGACTTAGGGCACCTGTCAATGGAAAATCTACTAATGATACTTTATTTTACCATCTCTACACATCTCAATTTCCACAAATGGGTAAGAAATTGAGGATACCAAACTTCTAAAATTATGTGTGTATGAGAGAGGGCTGTGTAGTGTTAAGATTAGAGTAGCACTGACCCAATTCTTTCCGCGGATGACTGAAGAGATAATTTGGGGTTTTTCAAGTGATTGCTGCGATGTGAATCGGGTTCATCAGCATTCTTTAGTTTAATCTTTTCCTTAATCTACATCCAAAATTGGTTGAGAAATTTTAAATTCTGTCCATCCTTTTAGTTTGATGTATAGCAATGATTAAAGATAAGTATTTAAAAGAGAATTGAAACATTACCCTAATCATAAGTTGCGATTGGAATGAAAGTCTATCAATTGCTACAACGTGTATAATATTTTTCCTTAATCCAGTTATACATTGTTCTCACTAATGCAACACAAGGTTTCTTTTTGCCATGCTATATATTCACTTAAAAATTTAAATAAACATTTCTGAGCGTCTTTACGTAGTAAACTAGTAAAAATGAAGTAAAGGATTATAGGTATAGCCGTGTAATGCCGGCTTAAAATGTCTGGGACTTTTTAAAGTTGTTCTTTGGGCGATGTGGTTGGAGATTTGGAGACCCATCACCGACGATACTTTAATTCGAATTAAAATTATTATTTAGTGAACAGATTCTTACCATCTTGTCTTGTACCAACTTCAAAATGTGGCTGAGGAGTTCTGGCTACCCTTTTTTGGGATTCATGGCCGTGAGTATATGTATGTAAAGAATTATGTTAGGTTCGCAATGGCAACCACATTAACCGCGACAACTGATGCACGCTTTCCCGGTCAGGTTTAATTACTTTATTATACGTACAGTTAAGTACAGGAATACATTATGACTGTCCAGCTCCTCCCTGGGGTGGCAAAATATAACTAAAAGCCAAGCACCAGTAGACTAGTCAGTAATGCCGCAACGCAAATAGCAGTATATTTGCTTGCTAACTTTTATTAATATCATTTGCTCTTTCCCGTTAAAATACTAAAATTGGTAAGGGCATTTATGAATATAGTTCTCAATATACCTATGTGAGAAAAAGTCATGTTTTCATATAAAATACTGAAATGAATGTCCATATTTACTAAGTGGGGTGTACAATATCTATGTATTTGAAAATCTCTACAAAGTTGCGGATGTTCTGTTATTTTTAGCCTATTAGGCATTGAATAAACGCGAAACACTGAAAACCATTTTAAAACAGAAATTTAAACAAGAAATTGAACTCAAAACTATGACATGTGACCCGTTTAAACCTCGGATGTATTTCAAACCCATAAGATTTAAATATCAAATAGATAATAGAGCCCTTAATGTATTAAACCCCGCAGCGTAAAATGATAGAGTAATTAACCCTTTGCCGGAGCCAACTTGATTTACATTATTTAATCGCTAATTATCGGCTCCACGAGCGACTATGCAAAATAGAGAAAGATATCTATAATAATGTAACATATAGCTACATAACAACCGCGCTATAGGTGGGTAGTACACCGCATATCATACAGAATAGGCGTGGATTCAAATCCCGGGTCGGGCCTACACAAATTTGTCTTATTTAAAGTCATATGTTTGGTTAATTTATCATGGTAGTTAACGCTGAGGGAAAATATCGTGAAACCTACATGGCTATTTCGTATGAAACAGTGATAGGCCTGACCCTTCCACGTGAGTACACTGCCCAAGTAAACCAAGTAAAATTCGTGGGTTGCAAGGTGACAATATCACGTGATGTTCAGAAGTATTTTTACCTCTGCCATACCTTCGTGGATATACGGCATAAAGTCTTGAATCTGAGTCTTGAGAGTAACTGTATATAGCGAAGTTACAGTTACAGCGAGGCGAGGCGAAATATAAAAGAAGCGTCGCATTTCAGTGCTCGGGCGTGTAGTTCGCCTCATGGGGTAAATTAGCCACGATTAGCTGGCAGGAGGGAGAACGCCCTGCTATTTATTTGTACGACACCACACGCTAACAGCTGTACTTTATTCGTTCACCTATTCATGCTTTCTTTGGCCAACCTACTTTACTTAATGAAACATTAATTTGCGAGTTTTGATGTAATGAACGCTTAAATTGTTTGCTGTGTAGTGTCGGCTTAGAATAGCACTACCCCATTTCTTCCGGTGGGTGTACGTAAAAGGCGACTAACGGTATTGGGGCTTTTAAGGAATTTTTGGGCGATGCGGTTGGAGACCCATCACCAACAACTTTTATTTTGCCATCTTTTCCCCATTCATCTTTCCAAACGTGGCTAATGAATTTCTAATTCCTTAGATCTGGCTACCCCTTCTAGGGATTTATAGCCGTGAGTATATGTATGTATGTATATGTATGTTAATTGTTTGCGATTTATCAATATAATTTGAGATTTGAGTTATTTACAATTTGAGAACCCAAGTTGTAGAGAATCTAAATTTTAGAGACTTTTTGCAAATTTTTATCACATATATATTCCATAAATATCTATGTAACGCGCAGACCGATGCGAGTAGGATGTCAATTCGGTCGGATGAATTCGAATCAACTCGGCATTTATCTAAACAAGTTGCAAACGTAACATACTTTATGCAAACGAGGCTGCCAATAAGCCATAGACAATGAGCGTAATAATAAGAAAAGTTAATATTTGCATTCGCATTTGCAAATGTTCAAAGATAACATTCGTTACATAACTATTATTACCAAGTTGTGATTCCCAATATTCCATTCTGAGCTATGAAATCTATTTATTACATATAATTGGATAGAGCTTTTCATATTAGTTCCTTTAAATGATAACATTCTGGTACGTATCACAACACATTTATTTCACCAATATGAGTAATATGAGCCCCTGTCGTATTCCAGATGAGCGGATACCAGAAACAGGCGGGCAAGCGAACAACTCCAACTACGGCGCCGACGAGTGCTGCTACTGGCACTGCGAGGGCCGGCTGTGCTACCGCTGCGAGTCACGGCTGCACGAGGCGCCGTGGCCCGACAGCCCGCACTGCACGCCCGTGGAGGAGCGCGTGCCCACGTGCTCGGTGCCTTACCAAGCACCAGCCGCCGCCACGCGCTCCCCACGCTCCCACTGGCTCGCTACCATCCTCTCCGCCGTCGTACTACTCGCCTCAAGAACTCATTGTGCCACGGTACCTCTAGTCAATGTGCACGGCGACGGGTTATAGTTTTACGCTAACGTGCGTCGCTCCTCCGCCTCGTACGAGGGCCCGACTTCGATCCGAACTTATATTAGTGGTGAACTTATGATAATAATAGACGTACGCGAGTGCGCCCGTAGCTTTGGAGACCGCGCTGGCTGCGGTCACCGCCCGCCGCAGGATGCGTCGTGATATACTAGAGACTGTAAGGATTTGTTTGTCGTTGATCACATCCGACGCGTAGTAACACAATAACACCAATCAGTACGTTTTCTTATGCATTTGTCTTGTAAGCCTACGTTAATTGCCGACATTCCGGCCAATATGTTAAATCACAGAGTAATTGCATATAACAGAAATAACATTATAAATATTGTAGAGTACCTATATTTTAAATAGTGTTTTACAAGTTCAACGTTCATAGGCACTTTGTTTTGTTATTTTTGCTATAAAATAGTATACATAGGGAGGGTGCATGTTTTCTCGATATAAAACAGTTATGAAGCCTTCAAGTGAACTGCTCTGATTTAGAGTATTTTTAATACATTCAATTGATACATTAGCCTTTAGAAACACATTGAACACCAAGTAAGAAATGATTAAAGCTATTACATTATACATATAGCAGGAAATAATTTAGATAGTATAATATTCATCCAAGAAACACAGCAGCAACAGATGATTAGTAATCAGTGATGCGGTTCTCGGTTGGTTCCATTGCACTCAAATCTCTTTCAGCGGCAAATGAAGCGCATCATTCATGATTTCCTGACGAAGGTGTCAATGAAATTCGTCTGTATTTGTGTGAAAAATTTGTCCATCATTATTCAGGGTATCATGCGATGATGTGCTAGCGCCTTAGGTCGCTTCATATAAGGTGTCAAATACGAAATTGACTAAAATAACTAGTTATAAATTAGTAGTTGTTGTTTTGTAAGAGGTAAAATGTGACTATGCATATAATGTGAATTATATGGAATATATCCGTCTTATGAATTATCATCACAACAGATTAAAGGTGGTTAAACATTTTTTTTATATTCTGATTTGGAGTATACACACAACACATATTATATATAATTGCATTTGTATATGATATGATCCAGAAAGATGATGGAAATGGAAGTGGTATGGCGATCTCAAATAGGGTTAATATATATTAGTTTATTGTGTTATTTTTAATGATAGAATATTTATGATAGATACGTGTCGTTGAATATTATGTGATCGAAAACAAGATATAAGTAAAAGTTATTAAGACTTTATTAATGAGTATTTGTTGAGAATGTTGTCCTTTGCTGAGGATGTAGTTGTTGTATTCAAAATGATAATTGATAATAATATTAAATAAGTTATTTTTTACTTTTTGTATCGTTGTATGTAACGGCAAGAGAGTTCGTTGTTTGTATTTCTGTACACCTCCTTCTCATCAATCAAGATATGACGGTGCTAAAAGTCTATTACTGCTGACCAGACGGGTTGGTTTCATCTACACCTACTGTCCGCGCAGACTAAACACTATGCTTCTGTTCTCTTCTGTTACATCGTCCATTCCACACTAACTTTGATAGAACTGTATTTCAATTTGTAGACTTTTACATTCATATATTTTTCAGACAAATATTTTTGGTCGATCTCTCTTTTGATATTAAGTTTTGTGTCGAACACGTCGCACTAGTAGTTCGTAGGTAGTGAATATATCACGTTAAATTACTTTGTCTTTGAGGAATTGTAACCCTTGCATCTTGTTTTAGTGTTTGTGTCATTGCACTAACTAATGCATAACTTTGTCGATGAGTTTTGCTCTTAAGTTAAGAATTGTTAGCGGAAAAACCAAAGTAATATTAATTATAATAATTCGTTACTTATAGAAACCATCTTAATTAGCTCTAAATTATCACACTTATCCAGATCTTAACATGTAGCGTTTGTGAAATTACTCAGGCATTAAAGTTTCCTATCGAACAATTACACTAGTAATAGTAAAACGAACAGACCATTTAACTAATTGGAAGGATTCGAGCACTCGTTAAAACTCACACGTCTCTATAAGCTCTTCTTCGGGTAATCCAATAGGTCGCGCTAACACCTGCACGCGCTGCCACTCTTACCAAAATCTGCTTTTCTACGCATCATCTCTATTTCCTACAAGTGAACGTTTGATACTAAATATTAGTAATCTAGGGATCTCTACCAATACATTGGAATTCTGTGTTAATAGTAGGTAACGGTTAAGATAAAAATTTGTTGCTTCTGATTGATCAAATTTCATAGTAAATGACCAATTGAGACAGGTCTAGTCAGGATGTTTCTTTATCAATATTTCTTCATCGAATCAAGAAAATGTTAAAGTAAAATTCGTATGACTTCATCAGTACAATAATAATGAGCTCATAATTTATGGGCGTTGTAATTAGTATTGTATAGTCCGTCAGCCTTGTTCACCGATTAATTTCACGGTGAATTGTTTTAGGGACACAAATGTAGCAATAATTCGTAGTACATTATCGGGTTTCCCCAAGGGAGCCGCTAACTCAGCAGCAAGCGTGGGGTCGTCGCGAAGCCGTGGCTGCCACTCTTACATTCTCGTAGACTTAGATTGGCGTATACATGTGTACACTTCGTTTAAAGTTTGATGTAGTGTGTAACTGTTCTGTTTGTATGTTTTGGTGTACATAACTAAAATTGTAAATGTTTAACGCACAAATAATGAAATCACGCTGTTAATGACAAGCAGTGTATGAAATCTTATGTACTTAGCTGTTAACTGAGATTAATAAATTAAGAAAGAGGGTGTAGTATTTTTTTCTGGTTGCAATTATCATGTTTGTGCGATCACGCTACTTTCAGTTTACCGTTTGAGTGTTGTGTAACCGTTGACAATGTTAATAGTGAGACTTCCCCAAGTGCCGCGTCCAAGTGCCAGAGTAAGAATGTATAACCAATGTCCATATGAAAGTCTTGAACCAGTCGATGAAAGCTCGATGTACCTGTCGCATAACACGCACAAAATATGTTTCATTGTTTACACATTCAAATACTGTAATTACGTAGAACTTAAACATTCATAGGATTTATTTATCAATATGCAATTTAGAGAAATCAAATTACAAACAAACAACGAATACAATTATTTCCTTATATTTGATGTATTTTCAGGTTTATCTCATGTTGGAATAGATATAAAGTACGAAATTTTCCGGATCGGTATGAAGCGTAATTTAAATTGCTTAATTCATGTCGGGTTATTATCTCTGTGGGGATGTTATTATTTTCTGCTGAGACAAACATTTGGTGGTATTTTCGTATTTCATTTAAAATAACAGTATGCAAAATTAGACTGGGAAAGCTATTTATAGTCATGACGCTTAAATACACAAGAACTCGAGAGATAACTATTGATAACAAAATTTGGTTGTTTTTATGATTTTCTTAAAAATTTTTAAAATTTTATAGTATAAAAAACACGAGTATTTTGCATAGCATTTTCTGCATAACTCTGGAGAAATACGTAATGGGATAAAAAGATCCTTTGCATTTGCATTTGATCTCATAATGAATTTGAACAATTTGAAGAGAACAAGGAGATAAATATGTTCAAAACAAAGAACTCAATATTTAGTAGACTATAAATCAGTGAAAACGATTTGCGCTAAATAAAATTGTGTCTGGTTAATACTGGCCTTTTGGAAAAATTGGTGAAAGCAATAAATGAAAAAAACTACCTCTGCCTTCCCGATAAAAGCAGGAAGGAAACTGTAACTTTTTGAGTTTACCTTGTAGTTAAAAAGTCAATTTCGACAAAGGAATGCTATCAGAGAATAAATACTTAATGAGAATCAGATATTTTGGAGATCATTTCTATAGTTTTAAAGCTGAAAATAGTAATATGATAGTGTCAGTATGCTTGCAAATATTATATTGATTGGATGAATTTAAGTATTATGTCCTAATAATAGCAAATACTCAATTTTATTAGCAAAATCAGAGAATCGGATGTACCTACAACTAAATAATTTGTATTTTACTTTAATTAGAATTTTGGTAAAGATTTAAACAATTTATTTTAAATCATAACTTTCGCTCATCGTTTGTATTAGTATGTGGTAGATTTTGCTAACAAATGGCAAACATTTCTTCACTTTGAAAAATATATGTGTTGTTAGTTTTAATATGATATTTTTTTCATATGTAAGAATATAAGCACTTGCAAAGATGGCGCATGAATAAAAAGCACGTAGATGGAAAATATTCAACGCCAAGAGTGTTTTTTTTATTACTTTGTCCAATTAATTTCAAGATTACATTTGTGTACGTAATTTTATCAAATTTTTACTGTTTTGAATTCTATTATTTGCTAATAACTAAAGTAAAGTTGAGATTAACAATTGACGTTTGTATGCGTGCGTCGACCCGACTTAATGCGCCTTAGTCGGTACAAGGCACGGCAAATGCTCACAAAGATACATTCACGCAAATAATAATAACATTTCAGCTCATTACTAATTCCACCTGATATTGCCTTGTAACAAAGCTTGAATGTTCTAGATCATATAAATATATAATTATGTACCAAGTTGTTACAATACATCATAAGCTAAATATTTTACAATTGTTCAAAAACCGAATTAAGTTTTGTAAGAATTTCAATAAAGCGACTATTACGTTTGTGTAAAATAGTTCGATGGGTACAGTACATACCAGTAAATGCCTAAATCATAGTGAGAGAGGTAGCTTAGTGTAAAATTAATAAATCATAATGTCAGTATAGTAAGTTAAGTCGGAGGCGACTCAAAGGACGCATCCGTTGTCGATCACTGCCACCACTACGCGGGTCTCCATATATTGATATGATCTAGGATGGTGTTGTAGTTGTTTCAGTAGAGATCCTGATAATATACTTTTGTTATACTTTCTGAGTTTATTGCCATACATGTTACATATGAACGCGGCTGCACGCAGCGGTCGCTCGCTGTGACTGGATCTGCTGCATCCGCATACGACATACTCATTTGTTCACACAGTGAGCGACCGCTTATTGCGCGTTCACACCTGACCTTAGCGCCGATAATAATCAGTATATATGTTTCAATATTAACATGTACATTATGTCCGTTCGATTATTCATAGACTGCCAACGAATAAACGAACGGATATATACGAAATCATTGAAATTTTATTTGCCATTTCCTAAGAAGTTAGAAAAAGAGCCCTAGGTCATAAAACCGAGTTATGAAATTGTGCAGATGTTTGTTAAAATACGTTTATGAAAATGGAATAAAAACGAAAATATTGTCATATAAACTTGTAATTATTAACTTAAGAGGAATTTGTAGATATAAAATTATTGGAGAACCAGAAAACGTTAAATAAACCAATTTAAAAATACAAACGTGACTATACTTTTCAAATATCCTTTTATGTTATTTGTTTTTGTTGTATAATCAAGAGGAGTAACTGTCTTAATCAATGTAGGGAAGCTCATTATTCATTACGTTAGTTGAGGATTTTCAGACACATCAATTAATTAAATAATGAACACAAGTTGAAATCATTGTACATTTCAAATATTTTAATATAAAAATACTTAATTTTCAATATCACACTCGCACTTACATATAAAATCTAATTGGAACAATATAAAAACTATGACTTCATATAATAGTTCACATTCTAGTTTCTTGTCCGTAAAAAACATTCATAATCACATACAGACTAAGGTTATTGCATTTGCTGTACACGGTACATCAAACACTACTAGGCACTTCACGATCACAGTCAGAGGGCGAGCACCGAACAGATTGTGCGACAGGTTTCTGCGCGTTTTGACAGGCGGCGTTTCGACGCGGCGCTGTGTAAGCGGCCTATGCTCGGGCTATCAGCCGCAAGCAGGAGGTGGCTGTCACGAGCAGCAGTGACGTCACCAGACTCGTGCTTGGCCGCTCAGCCGCGTTGTTGTCGTTCCTACCTTCAGATTCTGCGTAAATACAATAAGTAAGAATATGGATTGCGGAAATGGAAATCGTGCTGGTATGATTCAGTTATTGTCACTTTTATTGATTTACCATTACATATATTTTTTGTTTTCAATTAATATAAATAACTATTAAACAGTTTTGTCGAGAGATAATGTTATTGTTATAGATTAATTTTCAAAATCCATTTCCAAATGTTAATTATGGATTCAGCGTAATACTTCTTTATAAGAAAATTTATTTATAAGAAGTAGAAAGTGACGATAGCCGAATCAAATATTTCAACATTGAATGGTGCAGCGCATTCGAGTAATACACAAGACAAACAAACACATGAACATTTAACATCGTTTTATATTCATGATATAAAAACTGAACATTTCGAAATCATTCATAAAAGAGTCTAATCAAATTTTACGCTAATAAAATCTAGAACAGATTTTCGCAAAACATTCGGAATATTCAGTTTCGTGAATGATGAAAACAAAAGAAACGTACTAATGCGGGTGATAGGGTGTCGCGGTGGAGGTGGTACATCCCTCCTTAACTAAATGTAGAGGCTTGAAGCCACGGTTTGGAATTACAGTCTAGCTCCTTGCGACTGGACGGGCATAACTGAAAAATTAACTTCTGATCAATATTTGAGCAGTCACCACCGAACCGACCCATAGTGCGATACTACGTGGTACTACTATACTATACTACTGTGCTCTTATATCTAAAAATGCATTTATAATAATTTCAACTTATTTTATTTATGTACAGTCAAGCAATTTATCTTAATTTGTGTTTAGATTAACTATATACTACTATAGTATTTTCTTTGAAAAAGCATTTAGTTTAAACGTAAAAAAATTACTAATTTGGTTCAAGTATAACGTGCAAGGTGCTATCTACTTTACTAACGTGCTTTTAAGTGAGTGTATAATAATATGAGTATAGAGATAGATTATTTTATAGGCAAGTACGTAAATTTAATTTATTTTAACTATCAATTCTTAATTTTGATTTGCTAACGAAGATGGATAGAACATGGCCAGGGTTTTGGCTTAACATATGGTTTAGTAGGTATTTGGTGCCCGTCGATATCATTTAAATTGTTTTCAGTTACAAAATACAAAAGCCTATTTTTATATGGGGCCTTTTCGATAGGTTTGACTCGAAGATTAGGGAATAAATTGAATAACACCCTCATTGTATAAATATGGACACGAATATGAGAACATATATCTTTTAAAACAAATAAACATAAAGAAAAGTAAATACAATTAAACTATAGTGCTCATGCAAATTGTCGTCACCAAATCGAATCATCCTAAAATGAACACAACATTTAATTTCCTTCGATGTGATGACGACAGTAAAAGCGCTGCAAAAAGCAAGTGCGAAGCAAGCTCCCAAACTGCCCTATAAAGCTTCCCACATCCTCCATAACAAAGAACCGATACATAATGGAGGACATGATAAGGCTTCAATTGTGTTGGACCGTTAACGTGCAAACAATCGTGAATACAAACACGTACATCGGCATCGTGACAGATTGCCGCTACTATCGCTATAATCTCACTGGTAATCGCATTATCTGATTGTTTTCTTAATAAATTGAGTCTTTGTTCTTAATGCAATTGTATCTATTTACAATGTTGAGGAACGGCTTCGTCCCAAACTATTTTCTGAACCAGAAGAATGATCTGGGAGCGGATGATTTTACACCTAGAAAACAAAACACAACAAACCCACATTGGTGGACACATACTTTGTGGTACTTAATTAGGAAAATCACAAAACACTATTAGTTTTCAACAAACAAGAGTGCTTAAAAATCAACACGGTGCTATTATTAAATCGTGATTCTAGTGATAAAATCTAACTAGTTTCATTTGTTTCAACTTATTAAATTGTGCAAAAACTTTTGAATTATATTTTAATGTTTTGTGAGAATAAATCTTTGAAATATTTAGAAAGTCTACTTGTCTCGGCGTTGTTGATGATACTCAAAAACATGTTATAAAATAAAAAATATTAAGGTTTTTAAATATAATTGAACTTCATCTTTGAGTACCATCTCCGCCGAGGTTCGGTATGGTCCAGAGGCACGTAGAAGCCACAACAATTCGATCACATCACGACCATGAACCACGACTATCCTCCACCAAAAGCTGTCATAATAAGCAAATTAGATTTATTAACATGTATGTTATTAGTAAGCTTAACAACTGAAATATAAGTAATAGTAAGGGAGAGCGAGAGTGGTTGTCTTTGTGTTAACATATTCTGATGCATGAATATTTCTTTACTGAATAAACTATATTTGATTGATTGATTGCCTATATTTGTAAACACAATGAAGCCACAAGATAAAGAAGTTGTATTTTTAAAATCTCTGGCTTTAGTTTTTTTAATATGTTTCAGTTTTTTTGTAACTCAAATGCGACAGAGACACTATGCACGATTATTTTACAATCACGGTAATTACCCCTTTCTAATTTATTGTTGTCAAGATAAGTAAAATATGGATGGTACAAATTTAAGACATAATACTCATAAAATTACTAATTGAAAATTTGTAACAATTGTTATAGAAACAATGATTAAATTTACTTTGCATAAATACTAATACAACCAGTCACGTTATCCTTGACAAAAGAAGAACACAAGAAAAATAAACAGAAAAATAATAATAGGAGACTAAAGTACTTAAGAAAATTAAAGCTTAGATATTAATTAAATATTAAATAACACAATATAGCCAACACCACAAAAAGAAACAAATAAAAAAACACACACAAAAGAAACAACAATAGAACAGAACAAAGACAAGAAGAGCTACAGTTCAGACGGTCGACGTTGTGCGCTTAGAATCTAAGCGGTTCCCAATAGAATTTGCTCTTGATTTGACTGAATAGTCTATTTCTGAGTTAGTCAAAGTTCCATAGAGGTTTTTTGAAGTTCCAAGTGCCTCTGAGCCCACCTGCGTCGAAGAGAATGTCTCCGACGTCCTCGGGAGCGAGGGTGATATCGTCGAGGCGCGCGTTACCTCCGACCGTGCCGCGCGGCGCGGAGCTGCAGCCGAGCCACCAGTATGCTGTTGACCGGGGGAACGCTGGGTTGTCAGTGTCCACCTGGAATATACCATTGTAGTTTTTTGTTAATACGGTAACAAACTTCAAGAGGCTCTGTTTACTGACTAATAGAAGCTGTTTTTGGAAAGTTAACCAAATTCATATTAAAATGTATACAATGGGCGTAAAATGCGACTAAGGGTACAAAGACCTCGTGAACACTAACAGATTAACTGATTAGTAATCCGTAACATTTGTGTTATTCACATTCTCTACATCTTTTTTTTAATTTTAATATTATCTCACCGAATAAGTTAAACAATTTATTATATGGTGTAAAATTTTCTAGGCGGTTGATTCCAGTTGATGAAAAACACAAGACTAAACCACGAAACATTGATAGAGAAGCCCATTAGTATATGTAGTGAAAAATTAAAATTGGCTGTCGAAATACAAAACATACTTACACTAAATGTTCTATCATTAAATCTCCAATAGGACCCTCCTTTGAAGAAGTACGTGTACCCATTGGTGTACTGCAGGGCAGCATCGATATTGTCCGGGATTCCTTCCCAGTTAGAGAGCGGTTTCGGATACGTCGACTTGACAGGCGGTCGTTGGGCTGGGTCGAACCTCCAGAACTTAGAGCCTTTGTAGAAGTAGATTTTGCCATTGCCAGACCATACTAAGGCTGCGTCGAGGTTGTCTGGTATTCCGGTGAAACCTTTTATTGAGAAGAAAGTGGAATTATTAGAGCAAACGAGTAGTAAAGAAAATTTTACATTCAAAACTATAATAGTTGATGATTGGGTATATTAATGCATGAGCATTCATTAAATTTTATTAAACCATATTTGGATGTCTATTCTCATGAGTCAAATTATGCCACTCAAATACTAGCGAACTGCCAACAAATAATCAATACAAACCACATATACGACGACTGAGGGACTGATGATAAGAAATCGATATAGATATGACTCTTCATCATTTTGATAGTTCTTTTTGTATCGAAAATATGAAACCTGTTTTGTTACAATTTGGTGAATGTGTATCGAAGTGAAGATATTCTATAGATGTTTAAAAGCAGACCTTCACTAATATCTTTAGGGTAAGCGCCATCTATTTTTTGTCCATTGTATCGCCAATATTTCGATCCTTTGAAGAAGTACGTTTTGCCGTTTTTGTACGTGAATGCTGCATCAATGTTGCCAGGTAAGCCGCGCCACGCCCGCGAGATGAGACGAGGGTAACCAGCTGCTACGCCGTCTTCGGTTAGCTTCCAGTAATGTTCACCTGTCAAATATAATTTCAGTTTATATGATGATCTGATACCTACTCGACTTTCTTGCTATTGATAGTATGTTTTTATGTGAACTTTAAACGCTATGAAACTATTTAAATTATTATCGTTATTAATACTTGCTTTTTTGTGATTTTTATTGATTTAATGATATTTTTTTTATCATGGAATCGTAACGTTTTATTTGGAATTTCATGCAAACTACGTTTTATTGACTTCTCGATCAGCTTTCTAAATGTTTTTTTTTTTCAAAATGTATTGAATGTTTGCAAATCTAAGAAAAAGTATAAGGATTAAAAGTCTCTTTATCAACACAAAATATGATAACTGATAATAACCTTTGAATACGATAGTTGCACCATCAGCTGTATTGAATATGGTGTCGATTTTGGGATCAGAACACAGAGCAGCGTCCTCAGCAGAAGGTGCTTGGGTGGTGACTCGAGGAACTGACGGGATGGCGGGTCCGATATCGGTTTGAGTTTTGCGACCGTATAAAGCCTGAAAATGAATAGAACAGCTCATATTTTTAATAGTTTTGGAGATAATGTAGTATTAGAAATAAATCAAAATTACATTTGTACTTGCATGTACACGATCTCTGCCAACCTCAATGAGATCAAATAAGGTGAGTATATGTAATGTCTGCATTTGTTTAAACAATGATAAAAAACTGTTGCAATTCCAGTTGCATATACTAGTACCATCGCTACTAGTAGTATTTTTTTCATTACCTGAATACCGATGATATCGTCTTGGTCAAGTTGGAAGGCGGGGTCGTATCCGCGGTAGAACGGAGCCATCAACGCCGACTTCACGTCACTGTGACTGAGACCCAGGGAGTGACCGAACTCATGAGCAGCTACCTGAAATTACATTTTGGAACCGTTTTAGTCACCTCTATAGAAAAAATATTGTTAAGAGGATATTTTAGTCAACTTATTAATTGGTTACTTGTTTAGTAAATTCTATGTAATACGTTTTTGTATTTAAAGAAAAGACACATAAAGAGCAAGATGTTAAACTATAGGTTTAAGGATATTTTTTTTACCTGAAATAAGTTGGTTCCTCTCTTGGACTTGATCGACCACATTTCAGCGTCATCAAAATGAGCATCACCACCATACACCTGTAAAAGAAATTGTACAATTACTAATGAGAATTATACATTTATCATTCAAGTGATTTACATAAAACTATATTTGTTTATTGCTCAATAATGTGATTTATAGAGCATTAAATATTAATATTAGATTTTGCAACGACACTTTCACCGTTTTAAAATTGTGTCATTATTGTGTGACCGAGTTCTATTGTTCAGTGTTTTCAAATTGTTGGCAAATGGTCTGTCAATTTAGATAAATTATTGTAAACATAATTATTTGATTACAAATATACATAGGTAAGCCGTTTGTAATTTAAAAAAATAAGTAAATAGGTATTGAAATAGATAATTAATTTATCTTTTGCACACTAACAGTAATTTATCCAATAAATAATTTGCTTTCAATAAATGAATAATAATCTCAAAACATCAAACATATATTCGTGAACACGCAACATAAAAGGTAGTATCCAACTACATATATTTTTGACAAAAAAGCGTAAGGCATATAAGGTAAATAAGATAAGATAAGACAGTTAAACTACCGATTTTAAAAAAGCAATATTGAAAAGCTGTGTGTCTCAGTTTTACTTTAACAAATAAGTGGTATTAAATTTATAAAACTATATGTTTATCTAGATAGAATCAATAAATAACTGAAACGAAGACAACTTGTTATATACTTACAGGGAAATAAGCATGAGCTAGGGTGCCGCCGGGTCCATCAAATGGGTCTCCATCACCATGCTCACCCTCTTCAAACCTGGAAATATTAATATGTGAACTAAAATAAAATACAATATTTTAAAAATAATGTCGTGTAGCACAAGTAAACAAAACTTTTGTAATAAATTTGAAAAGTACAAGAATAGGTTTTAAAGTGTTATTTCATCTTGTCTCTACTTTTCTAGATGTTAGGATTGATCACATTTAAATATAGTGATTTCAGATAAATTGTTAAATAACTCTTTTCCAGAAATATCTCGTGCCATGACATACATTAATATATTATTAAACCGCACTGCGTCTTAAATATGCTGAGAGTCATTTCCGCAAAAACAATACCATACCTGATTTCAATATGAACTTGTCCAGATCTCTTCTGGGTGAAGGTGAGGTCTGTATACCCAGACCATACGTTGAATGCTTTCGCCAATTCGGTGTCTACCTCCGCGCGGTTCAACCTTGCCGGGTACTTGGAGATCTTGTACGTCAAGTTTTTCACACGCCACCTTGACCCTGCAGACGAAACACTGGGTTTAATGCTAGCTCAAACAGACTTGTCACTTGTTCTTTTAAACTATTCTTGATAGCCGTAACCGATTTATTTTTATCTAGATCATAGGTTAGAAACAACTCACCTAATAAACTAGTTTAGATATTCGTGATCATTTTAAAAAACGGTTAGAAATTTGATTAACCTTATGCAATTTTGGCGAAAGAACTATTATATTTTTTTGACGCAACAGTAAAACTAATCACTTATCTCTCACATAGCTAACATAATAATATCGTCCAACTAGTATGAGTAAAAAATATTTTTTTATACTTTGGTTCAAAAAGCTATAGTGAGCTAGACTACCCAAACTTCATCATCGTAACTTTGACGAATTGTCAAAAAATATTAGCCAATTCAATAGCCTTTTTTATCTTGTAAAATTTATTAACCATACCTTGTAACGCGTACCGCTTCGCTCTGCTCTCTCCAAATCCAACTTTATCTTTGACACCACACCGCGGAAGTGACATTACTCTTGCTGTTTCTTCATCTAATTCTCCTGTGAAAAAAAAGACCGTAATGAGAAAAACATATTTTCGTAGAACGTCCTTTATAATAATAAGTGCAAAAATATGTTTTTAACATATATACATACATACAGATACTCACGGCAATAAATCTCAAAAAGAGGTAGTCAAAGCTTCAGAGCTTGAAACTCTTCCTAGAAAGAAGTTGATAGGTTGAGAAGGTGCTACAAATATATATATATATATATATATATATATTTTACGTTAATAATAATTTAATCCGCAATAGTATGAAAGCATACGAACATTTTCACACTATTTCCATAACGCGGAAAACATACAATCTTTCTAGGAAGTAATTATTTGCTGAAATTGACGTGGCCAAATGCTGCGAGGTTCTATTTGAATAGGCAGGAACAACGCTATTGAAATCATTGTTCAGTACCATTGCCATCACTTTTAGTACTTATCGGTTACATACATACTTATTATTGTACTTGGTAAGTATTATAAGTTTTAACAAACACAAGTAAACATACATATACTCACGGCTATAAATCCCTTGAAGGGGTAGCCAGACCTAAGGAATTGGAAATTCCTCATTCACTTTTGGAAAGTTGAGTGGGGAAAAGATGGTGAAATAAAGGTTGTTGGTGATGGGTCTTCTGCCGCACCGCCCAAAAATACCCTAAATGCTTTAATAAAAAAAGGTTAGTCGCCTCTTACGTGCACCCACTGGAAGAAATGACGTCGTGCTATTCTGAGCCGATACAACACAGTACAACAAAAAAAAGCTTTTTTTCAAATTTCCTATTTATTAAATCCATACTTATATACACTTATCTATAATAATATTATAAAGATGTTAAGTTTTTGACATTAATTGCATGTGCAGCGAGTCACATATTAAATTTGGCCAATTGAACCCCGGTTAAAATAGAATTGGCTATAAAGTTGGTTTTAAACTAAAATTACATGTTTTATCAAACAAGTCTTGTTTTTTGTATAAGATGCATATTAATTTTGATACCAGCAACAATAGCTTCAAGGCTTTTAAGGTCATCAGATTTTATGATAACATTTATATGCTTAACACGTTAACGAACCAGTGAATTTTAAATGTTTGAGTCTAATTTGTAATGGATATAGTGTGAAGTATAGACTCATTGCACCGAAAATAAACTATGTGTATTTGTTTTTATTCAGTTTACATACGATGGAGTCGATATTATTAAAAGTTTTTTACATACATACGTACATACACTTAGCCCCTTTTGGAAGTTGAGTGGGGAAAAGATAGTAATAATAAATAATTGTTGGTGATGAAGCCCTTTACCCTAAGTCACCTCTCTAACCACGGGTAGAAATGGGGTAGTGCTAATCAAAGCCATACACACAGTTAAATAATAAATCGTTTTTTAATCAAATGTAAATGAAATAACTAATTAAAATTAACTTTTTATATTTATTCAAAATAATTTGTCTTTACGTTCAAACTCTAATAAACATTTCAAATCGAATTCAATAGGCCTCCGTATTGACGGAGTCATTTCCGTGGGTATACAATGTGATATTCATTCAGCATATTGTAGTCGCTCCATTCTATACCGATGACAGATTGTAATAGGCGCATCTTCAGAACAATTATTCTGCTTTACTTTACATTATTTGATTTTCTTGAATATTTTGTTTTATAGTGGATATTGGATTGCGGAATAATGATATAATAGATGTATAAATAAACAAGTAATACTTACTTACTTATTTATACTCACGCCCATTATTCCCATTGGGGTATGCAGAGACTATCGATCGCCACTTAGTACGATCTTGACAAACCTCTCTTGCTTCCCTTACATTCATTGTTCTTCTCATACATGCTAAACTATTAATATATATTAAAATAAAATGATACAGCTATGAATAGACTAAACCTATCTTTCACTATCGCTTTCAAAGAGAACAAACATTAATACTATTCACGGAAAAATCGTTCTATAAAAACACGAGTACAATTTGTCTGTCGATTACAAATGGAATAAACCAGCGCGCCATATTCCATGACAATAGCTACATATAGGCGCGTGTTGAGCAGCAGCGATTGATAATCCGACATCACAATCTAGGTAATGAGTGCCCCATGGTCACTCAATTGCAGTGTGTGTTTTAACCACTGTTTAGTAATGGTATGTTGGTTCGATGCAACGACCAGGCACGAAGGTCAAGGTGGATCGGATATGCCACCATTCCGCTTTATGATGCTGGTAAACTTATATTCAACATGATATTACAGGTCTTGCATAATTGAATAATCAGCCCGATTAATAACATTTGAAAAACTTTGTAAAACATATCGATAATTTGATCATTTTCGATTTTAATTGTTTCTGTGTTCTGCAGGCACGTGCAGGAAATATAAACTTTTATAAATTATCTATTTTTAAACAAACATCACCCTTTCATCTGCTTTTTGATATAGCATTGAATTTTATTTCTTGAGACGTTAAATCAAAATTCCAAATTATTAAATTTTACTGAGTTTAGTTATCAAGAAAATATGATTCAGTGCTTTCGAGGGCACATTAGCCGTCAGTCATCATTACGAGGGCTGCTATTTATGTATCCGGAACTGGCCACTTACAGAACAATAATTTAAAAAGTAATTACATCATTTAAAAATAGAACTCTTTAGCTTTAGAATACATTTATTTTTATGTGACTGTCAATTGTTTTCACATCGTAGCGTCATTTTGAAAATTGCGTGTCTTCACCACCATGGATTTAACTCGTGAACATTTTCGTGCCATGATTTTTTACGATTTTCGGCGTGGTCTAACTCAAAAACAGTGCATCGATCAGCTTACTTCGACTTTTGGGGATGAAGCACCCTCAAAGACCACTGTGTATCACTGGTTTAGCGAGTTTAATCGTGGACGATCTAAGCTTACTGATGAAATTAAAGAAGGTCGCCCTAAAACGGTCGTTGTACCTCAAAACATCGATGCTGTCCGGGAACTAATAACTCAAGATCGTCATGTTACATATCGTGAGATAGAGGCATCTCTGGGCATTAGTATGACGAGCATACATAAGATACTTCATGAACATTTAGCTGTAAAAAAAATTTGCTCCCGTTGGATTCCGCACAACTTGAGTATTGATCAAAAACAGGCTCGTGTCGATTGGTGCAAAGAAATGTTAAAAAAATACAACCGTGGTGCGTCAAAAGCTGTTTATAATATCTACACAGGTGACGAATCTTGGATCTACGCTTACGACCCCGAAACTAAGCAGCAGTCCACGGTGTGGGTGTTCCAAGATGAGCCGAACCCAACAAAAGTTATTCGTGCAAAAAGCACATTGAAGCAAATGGTCGCTTGTTTTTTTGGTATAAATGGCCATGTAGCTACAGTGCCTTTAGAGAATCGTAAAACTGTTAATTCGGAGTGGTATACGACCATTTGTTTGCCGGAAGTCTTTGAACAAATAAGAAAGACTAACCGACAACGTAGAATCATTCTGCATCACGACAATGCTAGCTGTCACAGGTCGGCCGTCACAACTCAGTTTTTAGAAGCTCAAAAGATCGAATTGACAGGTCATCCGCCGTACAGCCCTGATTTGGCACCCAATGATTTTTATTTATTTCCAAATGTGAAGAAAAAATTACGTGGTCAACGTTTTTCGAGCCGCGAAGAGGCAGTCGATGCGTTCAAAATGCACGTTTTGGAGATACCTCAGTCTGAGTGGAAAAAGTGCTATGAAAATTGGTTTCAACGCATGCAAAAGTGTATAGATCTGAGCGGCGAATATTTTGAGAAGCAATAAAACCATATTAATTGATATATGTTTGTTTCTTTTTTTTATTCCGGATACATAAATAGCAGCCCTCGTATGACAGTAGTAGGCGTTCGACTGCCAACCCACCCTAGGCCAGCGTGATAGTCTATGGCCACATCATCCTACCAGGGATAGGTTCCAGCCCCTCAGTGTAGTGTAACACATGTTGGGATGTGATAAATAAACCTTTTTATCTCATTCGGAAAAAAAATGAACAATATTTAGTTTTCGTTGTTTGCAGCATTATGAGCATACTCGTTTTATAGCGCTTAAAATAAACCAACGTACCCAGGTTGTTGTATAAAGTATGGAATGACGGATGTACGTGGCATGTAGTGTTAATGCAACATAGATAAGAGAGTATACTGCTATATTAAACTAAAATTAAACACTAGGGGGAAGGGTGACTTGTTAACATATCCTCAACGATGGTAATCTACTTTTTCTTTCATTAAAGGCTATCTTCGTGAAAATAAGTCCTTGGATTGGACAGATTTTATGCTGTTTCTATGACTTCACAATGCCGTGTAGTGCCGCCTTAGAATGTGACTATCCCTTTATTCCCACGGGTGTCGTAAGCGGCGACTAAAGGTGTGGGGCTTTTTAAGTGGTTTTTGGGCGATGTGGTCGGAGACCCATCACCAACGATACTTCATTTCTACCATCTTCTCCCCTATCAGCATCCAAATGTGGCTGAGGAGTTGTTAGCTCTAAAGCTCTGGCTACCCCTTTTGGGGATTTATGGCCGTGAGTATATGTATGTATGTCTATGACTTCAAAAAATATATATTATTGAAAAAGTGTGTGCCTTTTGTGTATTCTAACTATTGTAAAATGGCAACGAGTAAATTATTTTCTTTTATTTTTATTATTGTGGCATTATTGTCAATACTTGATGAACAACAACGTAAAAGAAAGTTGTATGATAATCATTGTTGCAAGCTAGCAAGAAAAGCTGCGGCTATTAGCCAAAACCTCAATTACAATGGACAGTTTCGATTTGGAGGACACTTTTAGAATAAATAGTGAGTTTACTCGAAAAGACAGGCGTCCGTAGTGTGAAGACTAAAAGCATGTATGAAAAGATTGATGGATTTCAATAAAGGTAGAGAGGTTTGCCAGGATCGTACAAAGTGGCAATCGATAATCTCTGCTTACCCCAATGGAAAGTGATGGATGCAGTAAAACTACATGTGTATGTAGTTTCGATTCATCCTCATTCACGAATCTTTTCAAACTTTGTAAAACGATCAGCTTAATAAAATTCTATGTAGTTTGACTTGAGTAATTTTACCTGTGGAGTTAAGACCAGCAAAGCTTTGGAACTCAGCAATGGCGTTTCTCCAAGACGTTTCATCCATGATGTGGCCGCTGGAAGGATTCTTGACTGATGGATTGAGGTATCCATATTGAGCTAAGTACATCTGTAACAAAATACTGTACAATTAATGTCTTTGACATTATGTCACAAGATCAAAGGAAGAATGGCAGTCATGGGAGTGTCATTTCTTTCAAGAATGATTTCACCCCATTTTTCTAAATGTAGCTGTGAGTACTAAGGCTATGTACTTAATTAATATGTATACGGGCATATCAAACATATCACACACTGACACAGAACAATATAGCCTAAGATCCCTACTCTTATTTTATATTCGAACGTGTTGGTTCACATTTGCATTCTATATAATTTGCTTACGAAAGCATCTCTTTCGAACAAAGGAAAACTGGAAAAAATAGCCTTCATTATTGATTGACTTTATGTGTTAAAATCATTAAGTAGTCTTGAAATCTTGAAATTGTCAATGGGAAAGGATTTAATAGATATACATAATAATTACAAATGCAGAACTGACTTTGTACACTCCTAATTTTGTATTCTTTTAATTACATTTCGAATATGGAATCACCTATAAACACAAAGAGTAATTGATAAAAATACATAATTATCTCTTTGTCACTTATATTGTTTTAAGACAATGTCATTAACATCTTTTGTTTGTTTATCATCTTTATTATCGTTTCATATTTGCATATTTGTAATGTTGGAAAATGTGGGTTTGGTTTTAATAAAGTTCATTTATAAAAGTTAACGTATTCGATTTTACTGTATATTTCGGTAGACCAGGATAACTTACGCTAAATTTTAAAGGTTTTATGTCTATTTATATTTTCTAACTGTGCACCAATGAATAAATTTCTTACTTTCTTTCTTTTATTCTCGATAAAATTCTAAATATAGTGCATAAAGGCCGGACTATATGCTTTTTTAATGAGGTTTAGTAAAAACTAATTGTAGTATAATAAACATTATGTATTTACGTAGCAATTAGCTCCAACGAATTAGCTATACGAATATTTACTTCTAAATACCACGAGTATAAATTTTTACATACATGATTTAAGCAAAACCCTCGCTATAAATAAAGTTAGCACATGTAAGTTAAGGACTAAAGCACGGATGTCGGTGCGTATGACCTTGCCCGGTGGCAGGGTGTGCGTGCGCCGCATCACAATGTCACATCGCTCTATAGGCACCACTACGCTCGTCTTTGTTCGTACCTCCATGCGCCGCCGTCACTAAAGCGGCCAGTACACAATGGCGGACGATGGCCCACTGCTCGCCATCGCCACTGTGTACAGGGGGCAATGGTGCATGATGGCGGACAATTGCCGATCGTGGCGCGCAATGGCGAAGTTGTCGGTTTTTCGGGCACACTTCAAAGGAATCGTGGCGTAGGATGGCCGGTGGTGTTTCCACAATGGGCCATTGTTTAGTTCGTCACCGACCGCTCATAGATACTTATACTTTTTTGGAATATTTTATTGCAAAATGTATTTATAATCACTATATGACGTAAAAATAACATAAATAGCGCCATAAATAAAATAAATTACATACATAATAATAAATAAATAGCTGCAACCATAATTACTTCGACGTCCGTCGCAAGTGGATTGCCAGGCAGTAATGAGCAATGGGCCATTGTGTGAACACCAATTGATCGTGGCCTACAATTGCCAATTGCGAAGCGTGGCCCATCGTGGGCCAATGTGTACTGGGCGCTTAAGGAATTACTTGTCATAACAAATAATTCTTCCCGCTCTTACTGACATGCTACGCTGCTGAGAAGTGTCGTGAATTTTAATCATTTATTCCTCATTTAAAGCTATTTTAGTTACTTGTTTATTTATTGTTTCCTCGAGGATACGATTTTATGCTTGGTTTGCAGTAAAAAAATATTATCTTTTCGATAGCAAACTGGGCATCTGATTTATGAAACTGCTTTGATAAACCAAAAATATCAACAACTACGCGAGAAAAATGAAAAATTTAGAATTTTATTTTATGAATTCGTTACTTGGCGCTATAATAACAACATACTCTTTTTTTTACATTTAAAGAAGATACATGGGCGTCAAAAAACCGTGTTCATATTTGGATAAAATTCATACTTCTGGATTGAACCTTAGCTTTGATTCGTTTTGGTGCCCATTCAGAAAATTTAATTTTAGTATAAACTCACGACATTAGTGACTTCCACATATAATTTCATTCGACTTATGTATGATAACATGTGAGGAGTTATCTGAAGTGCTATACATTTCTGACGACCGATAAGATGTGCTGATGGAGAGTTAAAAGAATAAGTTATTTTTGAATAAAGAATGCAATAAACTTTAACTTCCGGTTGTTGTTTTTTTTTTATTTTTATCCTTGATAAATTATTTATGATAAGCATATATGTGTCGCAGGAAAATCGTCAAACTCGTTAACTTATAAGTTTCCTAGGAAACTTGTAAGTTTACGGAAATCCGTCAAACAGCATGCGAATTTACATCTTACCTGATAGGTTTTAGGAAACTTGTAAAATAACGAACTCACCTCAGGAAAATCGTAAACGGGGATCATTTTTGACAAGTTTCCGAGTTTTGAATTTATAATTTAGGAAATTTGTAAGCTTCCTAATGGCTGCTAGTGACATTATTAACAGAACCAGTTACTTATGCTGATTGGTTAAGAAGTGAGTTGAGTAATGAAAAAAGCATGAATTTAAAGTAATGACAATGTTTTGATATTTTCAAATATAAATGAGGAACTGGACTAAGAATGGTTTCCTGGCCGTTAGTCTTACGTAATAATAAACGAAAACTACGAATAATTTATTACTATGACGGATTTTTACACTAGTTTCCATTCGTTTAGCAACCAACCTTCTGACTTGCTTTTTATACACTCACATCACAGTAGCGAATTACTACTAGAATCAGAAGGTAGCGCTGGGTATGCGGCCACTTCACCTAACAATCACTTAAAAAGCCTTTGGTTTCCTCTTAGGACAACCGCGGGATAAAATATTATGAATGCAGTAAATTTGCAAGAGTTTAAAATCTTACAAGCATCGGTTAAGAATAGCACTAACATATTCCTGGCGGTAACCTATAACAATAGATGTCATTGGAGGCGATGCGGTTGGAGACCTATCTCCAATAATGTTTACATTACAATACAATCTTTTTCCCTTTAACTTCCGAAAGTAGCTAAGAAATTTCTTATTCCGACTATCATTCATCTTCTATCTCTATCATATTTCTATCAGGCTACCCACTCTTTCTAGCCATTTATTGCCGCAAGTATAGGTATGTATGTATCGGTATAAAAACGCTCTTTAAAAAAGATCTAGAAGGTACTCATACTATATTACAATAAACATATAAAATAACATAAACGTTCACGCCGAATATCCCCGAAGGGGTTGGCAGAGGTACTGATACTTCTGAACATCACGTGACTTTGTCACCTGGTGTTCAGAGTACCCACGTTTTGCATGGACTGTGTACTCACGTGATAGGGGGCAGGCCTATCGTCGTTTTTGTACGAATACACTGTCACATGACTAAGTACAAATCAGCCTCAGCGGGTTTCCTCACGATGTTTTCCCTCACCTTTCTCTCTCTCTCTCTTTCCTTTCGATATTAGTAACTCAGAAAACCCAATTATGTCACACAATGATTATGAAGCGCTGAATAAAATTGGACTCGGTAATTAGTTTGTAAGACAATACTAGCAATATAAAAGTCATAAATTTATGTTTTTTTTAATTGATCGCTTATTTTGGTTTAAATTATTTGCACTAGTAAATAGTAACTTTTAAATAGTAGTTGTAAAAATACGCTCATCCTTTTTTATATTGTTACTGTATATTTAACGAATATTTGCGATAAGATTGAATTGCACTATTCGACGAAATCAAAACAACTCAGCCATGTGGGTTTCCTCACGATGTTTTGCCTCACCGTTAACAACCATGATAAATTAACCACACATATGTCTTTAGAAAAGACAAATTGGTGTAGGCCCGACCCAGGATTTGAACACTAGTCGTTTGCACGATAACAGAGTGTTCTACCCACTGGGCTATCACGGTTGCTATACAATAAAATACTATTACAATAAAGTATCACGATATATACTCAAACAATTTATCTATACTTATAATAAATCTGTAGAGAGGTCAATTCTGTACATGAAATATATTTTCAAAATAACCATCAGGTGGTGATTAGGGATCGATACTGATGCCAAAAATGCAATCAGTAAAATTTTTGTCTGTCTGTCTGTCTGTCTGTCTGTCTGTCTGTCGGTTTGTATGTTCCTTATGGAAACAGAAACTACTCAACGGATTTTAACGAAACTTGGTACAATTATTCTTCATACACCTGCGCAGGTTTTTGTATACTTTCCAGCAGAGTAGTAAAGGGGAATTTTGGGAAATTTTGGGAAAACGGGAGAAGTTACTCCATTTTTTAAGCTTCCGTCGCGTGTGCAGCCTTAATGGTTAAACTTACATAGAAATCGTGTATGACGGAAATATTCTTCATAAAATTATCTAAAAAAAAATCCTCAACAGTTTATATCTATCTTTTACGGTTGACTCACAATAACACGTGTAATTCCTGATAGCTTAGCAGTTCGGAACATTCTGATTATATTTGTTTACTCTGACGTTTGTAAACCTCTTACTCATTCCTAATTTAAAAAAGGTAACATTATTACCTATTCAATAAAAAAAGAATCATAGAAATCGGTAGACAAACACCGAAATTATACATAAAATAAGCCATCGCGCCCGTGACCAAAACCAAATTAATTTACATATAACATACTAGATGGTGCCAGTAGTTGCATCCTACATCACGTAATGATTTATTTTTAGATTGTTATAAATACTTCATAGCGTTTTATTCCAAAATTTGCGGAAATACTGAACCCTTCATTAAAGCGCATTCAAAATCACCAAACTACACTGTTTAGGGAGTGCTATAAATTTAATAAATTGAAAAGATTGCGCTGAATTTCACAATGCTTGAGCAGCGACTGAAGAAAGAAACCTCAGATATTTAAAAAAACAACGCTACCCGTGCGAAGCTGGGACGATCCACTAGTATTTAATAAAAACTTTTTAATTTTATGTCAGTAACAGCAAATAATACCAAATTAATAGATTAGCATTAGTAAAGCAAGGAAAATATTAGTTTCGATTGTCGAGTTGACAAGACGCGCGCATGCGTCACGTCACGTGACCGCCGCCAGCCAATCCGCATTCACTAACATCCCTCTCTCCGCGCCGTCAGCGCTGCATTGACAATTTTCCTAGCGGAATTCAGGAAACTTGTAAAGTTCCTAAAATACAGAATTTTAAACTCGGAAACTTGTCAAAAATGATCCCCACTTACAATTTTCCTGAGGTGAGTTCGTTATTTTACAAGTTTCCTAAAACCTATCAGGTAAGATGTAAATTCGCATGCTGTTTGACGGATTTCCGTCAACTTACAAGTTTCCTAGGAAACTTATAAGTTAACGAGTTTGACGATTTTCCTGCGACATATGCACTATGAGCTCGACAACTATTTCTGGCATAGCATTATTGTAGACACGGCTGTATAAAAATGTTATAACTTAAATTAATCTGTCAATTACTTTATTAAGCGCGTGTTTAAGTTTTTTTTTGCAATGTAATCTACAGTTTTCCCTTGTTCTGCAGAAAAAAAGGCTGAATTGAGTTCTATTCACTTACAATTACAAGAATACAAACTTAATTGCAAGTCAAAAGTAAAAAAGTACAAGTGACGCCCTGCTAGGGCACAGTAAACTCATGTTTACCTCATGGACAGAGATATAATAATTATTATACTTGTAAGCTGAATTGGTTTATTTTATACTAGCGGACCACCTCGGTAACGAACGGGTATTTTAAGTCTGTTAAGTATAAGTTTCCTTAGTTTTTCTTTACTGAATGAGATAGATGTCTGTGACGATCCTGCCCAAATCGGTCCTGCCGTAAGAGATAATAGCCGGACCATACAGACAGGGAGACGAAAAGTCAACAACTATAATTTTATATTTATAGGTTCTACTTTATGGGTCATACACAACACATTCACGTGTTCAGAACATAACTGAAGAAAATGCTTTTTTAATATATACAAGATTTGTAATAATGTCACACACACACACACACACACAAACACCGTTGTACTCTTGTTTTGATCTCGCTGTCTTCTTTGTATTGACGATCTATATAAGTTAATATAGCATTATGTATCTATGGTGGACCCCTTAAATTATAAATATACCCTAATTATTGTAATTTCTTAAAAATATCTAGCTTCTTTATTATAATTGTCATACTTGGACCGTTGTCAAACAAATAAATACAAATTTAGAGTAATTAGAGGAATTTAATTGTTTTTTAATTTTAGAACTGCAGTTTATGTGTGATATTTATTATACCTGCATTAAGCAAATAAGCAGTTAACTAAATATTTGCACATATTACAAACTGAATTTATTTGTATAAAACTGTATAAAATATTTAAAAAGTTTTCATAACCTAGCTGCCAATCGGAGAAAATATAATGTGTTAAAATTGTCTTGAAGATGTATTTCTATAATTTTTTTAATGACTAACATGGTAAATGAATTTATTTTTTTAAATTGTTTTTACTAGTTTAAAAAAGAGCACTAGTATACCATGATTAAACCTCTCCATGTATAATTCATCTTAAAACAAACTGTTCTAACTATTAATATTTATCTTATCTAAACAAAACAAAGCATATCTGTCAAAACAATTCATTCTTGACTGTATTTCAGAATCATATGGTAAGTTACAACGTTGCATATGAAAAAGTAACTGACTATATGAACGTAAGTTATCCGTGTCTTTCAAGACTTATTACAAATTGCCACTAGTATTTTTTTCTCTGGATTCATACTCGTATCAGAAATACAAGGTTTAATAAAATAACCTATCATAATTTAGCTAAACATCCTACATACAAATTTGTATACTCAAACTACTGTTACAGTATAACCTGTCCGTTTATGCACTACCTCCGTTTGTATGCAACCAGGAAAAAGAATTCTCGGAATTATTTATCATTCGATTACGCAGGGTATAACAATGTGGTATTCTCGTTTTTGGGGCTGGTTCCAGTAAGGGCGATGACCTGTGGGTCACAGTACTCAGTTCAGGCATCAGCCAACAGTTGGTCACGTACCATATGTCATGTTATGGTATTCGGGAACATGGTTGACGGACACGTGAATGAAATAAATGTTTTTGGAATAGTTTGTTGACGTCTGGTGCACTGTGCTTTTTATGTTAACTTATGCATGTTTTGGTCATTGATCTTGTCAGTTTATTTTGATAGTATATCTTTGCAGAAAACAGCGCTTTGGAACTTTTTATAACTCAACAAGTTACATAGGTTTCAAGCTTTATCTTATTTATAATGTTACAACAAAACACAACATATTATGGCAATAAAATCTCAACAAAAACAGTATCAAAACAAAGCAATACTAAGACTCAATAGAACCCGTACGGTGTCAATCCAAAATACAGTTATTAAGATGTAAACAATTATCTGTTTTAGCATATCCGAAATGCTTAGGTCGAATCGGTCACGCATTTCGGGGTCAGTGTGCCTCTCCTCCGAATGAATGAGCTACTAAGTATAACGGTCACCAGTGTCTACAGATGATGAACGGTCCGAATTGGCATCGCTCTACAGACCTACTTGGAATATTAAAATGAATGACATAGATAAATTGACAATGAATTTTTGAATACTTGATTGGCGTGAGGAATATTTGTAATACAATATTTTGTTTAATAACTTAAATAATGTTTCTCTGATGTTTACTAATTAAAAGCATTTAGAAAGAAAAAAACACTAGTACACATTTTTAAAGGTCGATTAAGGCATATAAAGATATAATCTTTTAATATTTAAGAAGTAAACTTTGTTATGCATACTGCATGCTTGGGTCAAAAACCTCCGAGGAATTTGCTAAAAAACGCTTGGTTCAAAAATAACTTAAATGACACATGTTATTTCTATTGTTTATTTATAGCAAATTCGCATTTGTTTATTTTTATTCTTTAGTTTTCTTGAAATATTTCTACGCATATGTTAAACCTGCTGCATGTGCTTATTATCATTGAAATTAAATTACGCTTTTCATCAATCAATCGAGATTTTGATTATTATTATGGAAAGACCAAATAAAACGTCATTACTTGTATCCAGAGTATTTTTCCAGATTAATTTTATTTATTTATTGTGTCAAGCATTCCCAACCACATTTTTTTTATAATCCCATCACTTTTTCAGATCCTTAACATTTGCCAAACACTTAGATATCGGAATCAGTAGAGTTTTATAAACATAATCTCCGTGTAATATATACATGATCACGATTTTTGACATAGTAGGTAAGTAGTGTTTATGGAAAAAAATACATTTCACGTTCCATTATTTGTTTCAAAATCACTATTATGATCGGCATTGTTTCTCATTGGAACACAGAGAAGTTGAAATCCATGAAGTAACTTAGAAATTGAACTTCTCTTTTTGAAATTCCTCATGTACATTAAGTAAATTCAATATTACAAGATAGTAATACAACCGCAGCATTACCTGCATACATAAAAGTTTTTAGACTTGTAGTTATGTTTTAATTGGTGAATTATGTCCAGTCTCGTCAAAACATTATTTAATTACAGTAAATCATACAGTAATTATCTATTAACATGTTGCGCTATCGTCACTTAGTTAATCATGATATATTGGCTGACTTTACATTTTAACTGAATTATTTATGTGTTTTTTCTTGTTGTTTTTCTTAAGACATAAAATATCACAATAATAACGTTAATGCAAGGCATGTAAGCAAATAAATTCATTGTACGCAAATTTATTCAGTGTAATTAATTCTCACGTATAATTAAATTTAGAACCTAATTTTCATGCATAAACACATTAAACTAGTAATAGGTTATTTTCTAGTTCAATAAAATTTGTAAACAAGTTAATTGTTGCTTTTCATTGTATAAGAAGTGTAGTGGTATTGGATTTATCGTGCCGCAGGATCAAAACAATGACGCAATTTTAACAAGAGCAGCGTAAAGCGAAGGAAAAATAGACTATATACTACATTATTGCATAGAATTCCACTAATTAGATGAGTCTGCTCTATATACAAGTCACATGTGATTTGTGACGTTTGGTCCATTTGATGGCGACGATCGTTTCGGAATCACTGCGCCACAGCAGGCGCGTGGACTTCGTAATCTAAGTTAAACTAAGGACACTTCTTATTTAATATTCATAGCTTATTTTTATTCCACGTTCAGTCCTCTAAAGAGATTAAAAAATCGAAATAGATTTTTATTGATGGCTTAAATGGTGATTTTTAGCCATTACACTTTATATTTAAGTTCTTACAACTGCTGTCCTATTACATACAGTTTGCGAAGGAAAGAGTTTTTTTAGGCTCCATAAATATATTTATCAAAGCAGCTTATAAATTTTATTTAATATTTCTCAGAATTTAAAAACAAATGTAAGTAGAAATATGCATCTTTTTTACATAATTCGACTATAACATTTAAGTAAGTGAGAGACAATAAGTTGGTTCTTATTAGGTTAAAAACCGCGTTAAAAATTTATCCAATCAAAATACATACTTTTTATACTTAATCTATTTCATAGGATATATCTCAAGTCCAGTAATTTCAGCGACTCTCCGGCGACGGCGGCGATCACTCTCGCGCGGGGCTCATCATTACACGCAACAGATAATTGCAAACACAATTATTTACAATTATCCGTCAGTACAGTTGTCAAAAGATTAAAATAGACCGTATCGCGTGTGAACTGACACTTTTCCGGAGTAGAATGTGGAAAATGTCTTTTTTTCTATAAAGAAGTGTTGCCCTTTGTCAATCACGTGGGCACGTGGCTTCACGTACTAGTCTCACGATCGTTAAGAGTTGATCCATCCGATAATTGCCCGGATAATACACGTGTATGTGTGGCTCATTCTTCTAGATCATTTAAAAAATTGCAACAGTAAAACGAATAAGATTTATTGAGTGCACATTGCACAATTTCATTAAATATGAAAATTAAATCACTAATCTATGTAAGGAATGCATAATAATTTAATGTATTTTTTTTTTTAATCTAAATAACAGACTTATAATTTGGTTGTAGAATTCTGGTCATTTTAACAATATGTAGAAGTGCGTATATATATTTTTATTCATAATATTTGACATATAAGTATTGTTAACCTATTTCGTAGAAACTGTATTAAATTTCTCGCGTTAAAATGAGCATTTATTGATAGATTGATTTATATAGTGGCGTCAAATCTTTTCACTTTAATTCTGTATTAGAAAATTAATATACCCAGTCTTGTTTGTACATTCGGCGATTTTTCAACGAATTAAACATAAATTGAGCCCCCATGTCATATGTAGCTCATGCTATATGGGGGCAATTTGATGTGAATTGCTCGCCTGTTGCGTACCGATTGTTTCGAAACCCTCATTACGAATTCCAACAGTGTTTGCGTATTGAGTGATTAGGGACTATTAGATCTACAATACATTCCGAATCGGAATGATAGTAACATCATTTGATGAGATGACGATAATGCCGATCGCATGCGTAGTGGAAGGTCATGTGATGAACTAGCTACCGTGTTTCCTGTATGACAATGGTGTATGTAACCAGCCATTTATTTGTATAATGTCACGAAACTGTGATTGAAAAATGAATCATTTCAGGCCGAGGTTAAGACTGGCACCGTTTTTTACTTTGTTTTTGTGATACTGCTAACAGTTTTAGTTTGTGAAGTTTGAAATAAGAACAGTTTTTCTGAGTATACATTATCACCAATTACTTTTTTACGTACTTATTTTTGCCCTTTATTACCATTGGGGTAGCCACTTTGTATGGTCCTGACAACCCAATTAACAATTTAAAGTCGTTCAATAGTTATGTTAACGTTATTTTGTTACCACTGTTCGTAAAAGCTATGTCACACTAATGTTATAAAAACGTTTACTAAACGCGAAAAGGGCCCCAATTATACGACCTTCAATGTTGTATTATGGTCATACAAATGTCAGAAGATGACTCCAATAACGTCATTTAAAAGTCGTGTGAACGTTTATGAATTACCACTTTCATCGCGCAGTAGTCGCACCGTAACTTTACAACCACCTGTTTGGTTATATTGCGGTCGTACAGATGTTTTTGAATTATTAAAACGTTTTATATGAGTCTAGTAACAACCCCTGAAAGGCTGCTTAATATTTCTTGTTAGTTGTTGTTTTTATTTGGAGATTTAAGTGCAAGATAAATAATTACAAGGAATTAAGGGAAAAGAAATTAGAGTATTATGTGACTTTCATATTTTGCTTACAATATTTGTCTTTAATACCGTTTAGTTCGACTGGGAATTTAAGTTTTACGATAATATACCTATGTAAATACAAATCATATTTTCATGCCCCTTCTTAGTTTTGTGTTTAAAACATCATATTTTTATTACCAAAAATAAATTTATTTTTAAAAATGTCAGACATATTCCTTTGGTTGCATACTTACCTATTTATGACGTTTTAAAGACACAAAGTCTTTTAAAGGTTATTTGAAGACCATGCAATACGCCATTAAAGCTAGCTATTAGGGTTCCTTATAACATTTAATTAGTTTTTTTATACATATAACAAATAGCGTTGCAGTACAGATACGCAGAAGAAAAGTAAGACCTGATGTGGAGGTCTGAAAGCCGGGAACCTCCACATCCAGTCTTAGTTTTTCTGCGTTTTCATACTATGACAATATTCGTTAATTAAAATTAGATAAATCGCCAAATGTAAAGGGTATGTAAATGTATTTTTATAATAGTTTTTGTTTAACTGCTAACAAAATTAAATTAAATATTACATGTATTAAATAAAACCATTTTAACGTTACTATTAAAGTTTATCAATCAATAAAACATTTACTGATATAAAGAAAATTCAATATCGTAAAAAATCCTTAGAGATATTTTAATCTATACTTATAATAAGCGACATGATAGTCCAGTGGGTAAGAACACCCGCCCGAAAAACAGAAGGGCGTGAGTTCCAATCCTGGGACGGGCCTACACCAATTTGTCTTTTCTAAAGTCATATGTGTGGTTAATTTATCATGGTTGTTAACGGTGAGGGAAAACATCGTGAGGAAACCCACATGGCTGAGTTGTACTTAGTCATGTGACAGTGTATTCGTACAAAAACGGCGATAGGCCTGCCCCCTATCACGTGAGTACACTGTCTAAGCAAAACGTGGGTACCTTCTCTGGAAACTAGATGGCGCTTGCCATGTGAGTTCAGGAGTATTGGTACCTCTGCCAACCCCTTCGGGGATAAAACGGCGTGAACGTTTATGTTATGTTATTATAATAAATCTGTAGAGAGGTCAATTCTGTACATGAAATATATTTTCAAAATAACCATCAGGTGGTGATTAGGGATCGATACCGATGCTAAAAATGCAATCAGTAAAATTTTTGTCTGTCTGTCTGTCTGTCGGTTTGTATGTTCCTTATGGAAACAAAAACTACTCGACGGATTTTAACGAAACTTATTACAATTATTCTTCATAAACCTGCGCAGGTTTTTGTATACTTTCCAGCAGAGTAGTAAAGGGGAATTTTGGGAAATTTTGGGAAAACGGGAGAAGTAACTCCATTTTTTAAGCTTCCGTCGCGTGTGCAGCCTTAATGGTTAAACTTACATAGAAATCATGTATGACGGAAATATTCTTCATAAAATTATCTAAAAAAAATCCTCAACAGTTTATGTCTATCTTTTACGGTTGACTCACAATAACACGTGTAATTCCTTATAGCTTAGCAGTTCGGAACATTCTGATTATATTTGTTTACTCTTACGTTTGTAAACCTCTTACTCATTCCTAATTTAAAAAAGGTAACATTATTACCTATTCAATAAAAAAAACATAGAAATCGGTAGATAAACACCGAAATTTACATAAAATATGCCATCGCGCCCGTGACCAAAACCGAATCGTTACTAATTTACATATAACATACTAGATGGCGCCAGTAGTTGCATCCTACAATACGTAATGATTTATTTTTAGATTGTTATAAATACTTCATAGCGTTTTATTCCAAAATTTGCTATTAAACGGAAATACTGAACCGTTCATTAAAGCACATTTAAAATCACCAAACTACACTGTTTAGGGAGTGGTATAAATTTAATAAATTGAAAACATTGCGTTGAATTTCACAATGCTTGAGCAGTGACTAAAGAAAGAAACCTCAGATATTTAAAAAACAACGCTACCCGTGCGAAGCTGGGACGATCCACTAGTACTTAATAAACTAAATTAGTACTGAACCATTTGTTGCTCTTGCGTTGTACCCTTTTCTACTTTGACATTATTTGTGGTTAATACCAAGGTAGCCTTCTACTTTTTAATAATTCGTAATGTCGAGATACTGTTTTTTTGAAAGCTTTACTATGTTTAAGTTTTCTCCATGAATAATTCGATATCATTTTTCGCATCAAACGTTACGTAAATTTGGCGGCCAAGGCGTTTTAAAGTCAAAACTTAACTCTAATATGACTACAAAGTCAGGGCATGACATTAAATGGACATAATGTAATATAAAAGTTATATTTGAGTTGCTATCAAACAACCAAGTCATTTAAGTGTCTTAAATTGACTGCTGTATGACACACTAGTGACCGTTTTATAAACGTCAATGTTAAAACCTGTATACAACTACTGCATTATATAAATGTCATATAATGGTTTGCCAAGCACCAAATTTTGTCAGTTGGAAACGTTTATTCGACTGTAACGTTAGTATGACTATTGCGTAGTCGTACAAACGTATTAGCTGAAACTTAAATAAAACGTTATATACTTTAGTCTTGCCAACGTTGCTATGACTAGTTTAATATAACATATTAGTCGCACGACTAAATAGTTAAATTAAATACGTCTATAGGACCTAGTAATCATCTAATTACTGTTATAAGACAGCTATTCAACTTTATGTCGTACAAATAATGACTTATACGACGTTTTTGTTTATTGGGAAATACCTTATATTTCCTTCACATTTATCGTTCTTCTCAACATGCTCTTTTATTCTCCTCATTTTTAATCATAAGTTCACTACAAAAAGTGTATTATATTATAAAGCTATTCCACTAGTTACAAACAAAATAAAGGCAAAAGCAAAAACGAAGGAAACTCATAGTTCCAATGCTGATGGAAAGTCAATAGAGCATAGCCTATGGAGGGCATTGTAAGGTCAACCGTGCAACCGTGATAGCCCAGTGGGTAGAACACTCGGTTATCGTGCAAACGACTAGTGTTCAAATCCTGGGTCGGGCCTACACCAATTTGTCTTTTCTAAAGACATATGTGTGGTTAATTTATCATGGTTGTTAGCGGTGAGGGAAAACATCGTGAGGAAACCCACATGGCTGAGTTGTACTTAGTCATGTGACAGTGTATTCGTACAAAAACGGCGATAGGCCTGCCCCCTATCACGTGAGTACACTGTCCATGCCAAACGTGGGTACTCTGAACACCAGGTGACAAAGTCACGTGATGTTCAGAAGTATTAGTACCTCTGCCAACCCCTTCGGGGATATTCGGCGTTTATGTTTATATGTTTATGTTATGTTTATGTAAGGTCAAACAGAAAACATGATGAAAAGGCTGGAAAGAAATGTTTTTAACTTTGATTTACTGTTAAATATAGACGTATTCTTCACTACTATTACTTATTGTATGTACCATAATGATTATTGGTATGTAAACTAATATAAAGGATTTGAGCGTGTCGAAAAATCATGGTAGTTATTATTCCACAAATTATATTAAATTTTAATATTTCCAGTTAATATCAACCTTTATTTTAACCTCTTTTCCCAACTTGACCTCCAAAAGTGGCTGAGGAATTTCCAATTAATTAGCCCATCTAGGGATTTATAGCTGTGAGTAAATATATGTATGTATGTTAGTAAAAAACTAATTCTAAACATCTTTTGCCAAATAAATTTATCTAACAATTAAATAATCGGTTATTCGTCAATTATTTGATAATATTTGGGTCTAATTATACACTTTTAATCTTCTTGGCCCATTTTTACGGAATTGGAGACAGTTTGATATTTGCCTTAGATATGATAACCCATCACCCTAACGACCTTTCCACTTTCATTACTTCGATTACTATTATTACGGTTATTTTAATTTAAAAAAATCATTTGACTAGGTTTTTCAACAGTATCAAAAATGGGTCGGTACCTTTTCTTTATTACGTTTAAACCGCAAAGACGAATTTTAACTATTGTAATAGTTTTGCCAGTCTCGTTAAATTCCAAATTAGGCTAAGGAATTTCTAATTATGAGGCTCTACTTCCCCTTTTGGGATTTACAACCTTGAGTATAATATACATACATACATGCATATACTCACGGCTATAAATCCCTAGATGGGGTAGCCAGAGCTAAGGAATTGGAAATTCTTCAGCCACTTTTGGAAAGTTAAGTAAGGAAAAGATGGTAAAATAAAGGTTGTTGGTGATGGGTCTCCAACCTCATCGCCCAAAAAACAATTAAAAGCCCCAACACCGTTAGTCGCCTTTTCAAACACCCACCGGAAGAAATGGGGTAGTGCTATTCTACACAGCACTACAGTATAATATGTATTTATTATATAGGCTGGCACCACCTAGCTTTTATTGCTATGGTATCGACAACATTTTCATATACATTGATTGTGAAAGGTTAAAATGTTAAGTCAATATCAAATGCAGTAGAGTATGACCATACAGGACAAATTAACATTAAATAGACAATATCATTAAAAGGCAATCTTCCTCAGTTGAAGAATAAAAGCATATATTTAAGCATTTATGATCTGAAAAAAATATTGCGCAAATAAAACCCGTAAGGTTTGTCAGGAACGTACACATGGCGATTGTCTCTACCTTTGCTAATAGGAAGTAGGACTAGAGATTATGTTCATTAGGAGAAGAATAAAACTCTTAAACTCGGTAGAGACTAAAAATAAGTATTATGGCGGTAAATATTGTGTTTCAAACGAATGTGAACAGAGATCCTTATCGAAAGGAACTCTCCTTATCAGATGATCAAATGAGGAAATGTTCAATTGGCTCTAAGAACTTTCAGTTGATTCTGAGAATAGTACTATTTTAGATTGAGTTTAACATTATCAAAATTAGGTTTAAGAGATATTTAATGTTTCTTTTCTGAAAATATACTTATATAAAAAACGAAGAGCTGATAACTCTATACGCATCCCAGATTATTATAGGCACTTTATCCTTTGTAGTTATGTTTACTTTAAATAAAACTAACAAATTGGGTACTATACTTTATTCCTACCATCTCGTCCCCTATGAACCTCCAAATGTGGCTGAGGAGTTTCTAGCTATGAAGCTCTGGCTACCCCTTTTTGGGATTTATAGCCGTGAGTATATGTATATATGTAAATTAATACAAACTTAATAAAAAAGATCTAAATAAGTTAAAACCTGGACATTGAATTGTCTAGGTTGTCCTGTATACCAAAACCCAGAGTTCATTGTTCTCTGAAGTGCGTACTTAAATGGCGCAGTTAGCCTCGCTGGCGGAAACTTCATAAGACATCCGTTTTTAAGAACACGCGGCGAATTTTTATCACATGCTTAACCATCAGGTATAGTGATGAAAACAAAGAAAATGAGTTTATTGCTACGCCTTGTCGGCCATTGTACGCTACATTCTTTTCGTAAACGGGAGAATAACCTCTCGAGACGACTTAGTATCAAAGTGTGCACAGTTACAGAGCTATTCTAAAGGATTTTTAGTTGTTTGTTTAATTCGAGAGTGCAGCGACCTATAAATGTTGGGACAGGATTATAAAACATCGAGTTGGATGGAGGTAGCAGTTTATTTTGGTAGTAAAGGCTCTGCAACTGTTAGTGTGCTACGCACGTACGTTTGCGTTCAGCGCCTGTGTCGACCGTCTCGTAGCAACCACTCTGCATTTCAATACTTTAGGACTCTATAAAGAACTTAATAATTGCGTTTGCGTACTTTATGTGGATATAATAAAAACGAATCACAGCAGCTGTTCTACTAGTTTATCGTGACTTTCGCTAAGCAAGTTTCGGAATTTATTATTTCACACATTTGTTAGAAACATTACTTGTATGATAAACATACTGTTGGTTTGGATTATTATAAGATAATTATCTTTAACTAAAGAATTAAGAACTTGTACTGCAGTATGAAAATTTATTGCGTCATTTTGGTTTTGCCGTTAGGTCATATGGAGACACATAACCAACCATTCATTATTTTACAATTTTTCCCTCTATTTCCAAAAGTTCTGGCTAGTCCATCTTTTAATTTATAGCCAAGAACAGGTTGGTAGCTAAGTATGCTAATTACCTGTTCTCACATCCTCGCTTTGTGAACAACCACTGTATCATGTGGCTAGCGAAGTGGAAAATCCGAACCACACGTCATAACTCATGTAACACCATTTTTTGGGGGAAAAAACTAGACCATATGGCGGAAGTAACCATAAACCTGTATTCGCCCCAAATACCTAATTATCAAAAATATCCCATGACGCTCAAAGTTTCAGATCTAAACTGTTTCCTTATCGCGATCTGAGTAATCTCCATTAGCTGGTAATCCCACAAGCACTGGGTTGCCGCCATCTGTCATTTGAGTCACCCGTACAATCGCTTGTCATCTAGCCACAATTAAAATCTAATCAATCGACTGCTAATCACACAATCGGCCGTAACCAGTTGACATCCTGCTACTACTACTCGACACGTCGGGTTTTAACTTCATTAAGTCGCGGGTTTTGTCTTTAGTTGTCTCACACGTTTTGTGATTGATCTCTCATTGTTGGTTAGTTATTATTTAATACGTTTAAATACATTCTTGATTCGCTCTTGTTTGAAATGTTTGATACATACATACTGTACTAACACTACTAGTGGCTGTTGGGTTAGGCAGAGACTATCAATCGACACTTTGTACGATCCTGGCAAAACTGTCGAGCTTATTATATAAACAGATAAAAAGTGCGATGCATAGATTTTTATCGATTAATTAGCTTCTTGTATTGTAATATCTAGTTACACAAATCAAGCTGCCTTTTATTTTTATTGTGGCATGTAAAGGCAATAAAATGATCAATAGACAGTTGCGCAAATCGGAAAACTACAACTGTAAATATTAAATAAACAATATAATTTCTGCCATCCGTTTAGGTTATAAAAGTGACCGAGAGAGGGCACACTTGAAATAGCAACCCTCATTTATCTTACAAAGTTTCCCCCACTCAATTTCCAACAACGACTAAGGAATTTTAAAATTTTAAACTTATACTACCCCATTTTGTGATTTATAGCCGTAAGCATATGGAAACAAAAATTAGAGATATGTACAATCCGAAAATATCACTTTGTATTTTTTGATTAATTTGTCATAACAAAATGTAGCGCTACCTGTACTCCCAGAAACTATTGAGGTGTTAAATTTAAAAAGTGTTTCAAATCATCTTATTATTTACAAACGTTTTTACTTTAAACTATTTAACTAAGCTCGTAGCTAGCTAGCATTTTTTTTTGTTTGAAATTAATTTGATAAGGATGACGCATTTGTAAAATACAAAAATGATACTGGCATAACACGCTTATACATAAAATTAATGGATCAAAACGAAACAAAACTGGCTCGTTGTATATCTAATTTAATGAATGTTCTATTCGAATCTAGAAAAAAAACACCTTGACTTGAATTCGTTGCACTTGATAAACTATTATTTGTGCCAAATGCAATTGCAGAATTGCAGTCAACTGCGGAAAGTGGCTGCAGAATTATTAATTCCGAATCGTTTACACATCCTT
This sequence comes from Bedellia somnulentella, assembly GCA_963576735.1. Taxonomy (NCBI): domain Eukaryota; kingdom Metazoa; phylum Arthropoda; class Insecta; order Lepidoptera; family Bedelliidae; genus Bedellia; species Bedellia somnulentella. The sequence goes on along the minus strand of OY755172.1, from coordinate 12,647,467 downwards.
GGTATTTTAAGCCGTAAGAATAGGTTAGGTTCATAAAAAATCAAAAAACTTAAAAATAAATTAAAAACAACTTGGGTGCATTCAGCAATTTCAAGTAATTATTTCAATAGTGAAGAGGCAAAACTTTGCTTTTGATTATGTTTATAGGTAATATTTTGTATAAAATCTTATTTTTCAACGGATATTCTTAAAAATAATTCAGTTTAGCGAAAATTACTTTAAAATGACAATAGTATCACTAATAAGAATATTCTCACACGTCAAGCAAACATGCCCAATATATGTTTTAAGCGGCAACGGTACTGTCACTGTTTTGACCTAGAGACGGTCCTCCAACGTAAACTCGTTCTCGCCATGACTCACAGTTCACAGTACAGAATCCATCGTTTCCGAGAACACTTCTTATTTTTATTGCAATCTCTCTGAGACCTCATCTCTTACGCGAGATACGCCGGTGAGTCATCGTGATATCAGTACGGATATTACATATAAACAAAAGTAAGTTTTCGAAAACGTTGTTTTGGTTATTATAGCTGAATTCGATACGGCTTGATATCTCAAGCCATACATTTTTGGACATATCAAATATAAAACATACATACATACATACACTCACGGCTATAATTCCCTAAACGGGGTAGCCAGAGCTTTGGAATGAGAAATTCCTCAGCCACTTTTGGAAGTTGAGTGGGTAAAAGATGGTAATAATAAATATTTTTGGTGACGGGTCTCCAACCACATCGCCCAAAACTCACTTGAAGAGTCCCTATACCCTCAGTCGCCTCTTACGATCACCCACGGGTAAAAATGGGGTAGTGTTATTCTAAGCCGACACTACACAGCTAAATAATATAAAACTAAAAACAAATATAAAACTTCCCTGCTTATAATAATAACGGTGTTCTTCATAGATATTTAAAATAAAAATAAACACATTAAGTCCATCAAGGCATTTAAGAAAACCGCGACAGGCGAAAAACTCTTTTTTGTGTAACCTATATACAGACGCTCTTTGTGGGACCTGGACCCAAGATCCCTGAACACCAACTAGCTAGTAACTTAAATACACAGTCACATCTGACGTAATGCTAAACCTATATACAAACATATAGAAAACTACTAGTTATAGAGAAAGCCAGAGATTATAGATAACCACTGCGTATGATCGTTGCGAATCTTTACTTAAATATTAACTATTGAATAACTCAGTGGGAACACCTCCGCTCTCCTCCAGGAGATGCGAATGCAAATCTTGAGTTAGGCCTACATTAAAGTCTTTTCCTAAAAGTAATGTATGGTTAAACTAACAAGGTTTTTTACGATGAGGGAAAACTACTTATGGCTGAGTTACACTAAGGCATGTGACAACCTTACATACATACATATTCTCACGCCGTTAGTTCCCATTGGGGTAGGCAGAGACTATCGATCGCCACTTTGTACGATCCTGGCAAACCTCTCTGGCTTCGTTTACATCCGTCATCTTTTCATACATGCTCTTTTATTCTTCATACTTCGGACACCTGCCTTTTTGAGCACATTTTCTATTTGATCCAAATGTGTCCTCCGAGGTCGTCCTCTACTAACATTACCTTCCACATTGGCTCTATATATCTCATTCACAAATTTACTGTCATCCATCCTATTATCGTGCTAAATAGCTATAAGGCTACTCCCTATCCCGTGGATAGACTGTGCAAGCGTTGGTACTCTGACGCGCAGAAGGTGGGTCAGAAGCATTAGTACCTCGACCATCCCTTCGGGTACTAACAACTTGAACATTTCGTTGGAAATTAATTTTATACCAAAAATGGCTGTCGAATTTCTTATTTGAGAGCTCTGGCTACCCTATGTTGGTATTAATACCCGTGTAATATAATACATGTCGCACTCTCAGAACGAAAGAGGCTAAACTCAAAAAAAGTGATATTGAGTTGCAATCCTAGAGAGACATAAAAAGGTATGCTCAATCCGATGAATAGTAAAACAAAGGCACTAATTGTTAAAAAAACAGGATAGCGAATTTTCTGATCCTATAAGAATAAGTGCCTTTATTTAAAAACATACTTTTTATGCCTCTCTATGAATGTAACTCAATATTAATATTTTTGAGTTGAACCTCTTTCGTTCTGAGAGTGCGATGTGTCCTACTCAATATAGTCTTAGTCTTAGGTCTTAGTCCACTACGCTGGCCATACATGTAATATAATAAGAGAGAATAAAATATGCCATTTCATTAAGAAATAAATATCAAGAACGGAAAATCTATTTGAAATAAGATGACGCACCTTCATTGACTAAGTTAATAGCCAATATCCCACATATGAGCAAACTAATCTGACTCACAGTAAGCGTGATAAATCGACCAATTTAAGATGATAAGCAAATGGACTAGTGTTGCCCGCGCATCGATGTACTTCATTTAGTCGCACAATAATCGCACTTATGAATGAAACGGTTTTACGAGTGTGAATTACTAGTACTAAGATGTGTACTCGAGTGATTCAAAGAATATTAGTCATGGAGTTGTTTGTTTTAAAATTATTATCTATCAGATATGTGTTAGCCAATACCCACTCGTGATCAATAACAGCTGATTAATATCTTGTAAGGGTTAGGTTTCAGGATAATCTAAACATATTTCTTAATTCACTCTGATTTTGTATCAGTGCTTAACTTCGTTAAAAGAACAATAAAAAAATAAAAATAAAAAATTTTTTGCTTAAACTGCGTCTTAACCTTATACATTAATCACTCATTCAAAACTTTTAAAAACCTATCTAATTCGATCAAAACAAGAAAGAAATTGTAAAAAAGCTTGTAAAAAAGCTCTTACCATAGCGCTGTCGACTCCACCAGCATTGCCCCCGGGCGCCGCACTGCAGCCCGCCCACACCAGCACCGCCCAACACCAGCTCATCCTCACTAATCTCATATTTATACTCCTACTCGACGATATACTCATTTTGTCTACTATATAAAATTAACTACTTATAATACAAAAGTATAGTTATAAATGATCTTTGTTATTTGTCTATATTACGATATAAATGTAAATGTCTATGTCTAGGGCGGCTGGTGATGGAAGGGGACCTGAAAAGAAATGGAAATAATTAATTAAGCAACTGAACTAGAAAGTATTATAAAACGAAAGTACATTTTTATTGTATTACATTACAAGAAGCTGCCCTGGCCATAACTTAACTTTTCTATTTACCTTTAATTTTCCTATCTGCATTGCAATTTTTGGTTTTTTTAAAAATACGCCGTAACATTAAATCTATCATCCATTACAAACACTAAGCTACATGCTAGTAATGACCATAAGAGGTGCGATAATGTGTGTCAACTCAACAATATTCTGATAAAAGATTCATGATACGGGTGTGTTTAACACACTACGTAATCCTAATGGCAAATCAACTGCAAGCATTAAGACTGTATGTGACTGACTGTTAACCGGACGTAACCAAATTAATGTTAAAAGTATCTGCTGCGTAAAAATATCGTATCGTATCGTATGAGAAACTTTTTTAAATCAAGTTTTTTTGCTGAAAAAATATTTAGTATATTTATAAAATTTAATCAATGAATAATCTACTGATATTCACACAACTTAATATACACCCTATACAGGATAGTCTCAAGCTCTTCGGTGGGGACATATATGCGCAGTAAGGTATTTTTTACTATTGTCTTAGAAAAACACTTACACGTTTTTTTCCTGTGGGTATAGTAAAAACTTAGTGGTTGGAGAATGATGAGAGACCAATGATATTTTACTATCTTCTCCCCATTACTTTCAAAAGTGGATGAGAAATTGTTCCGATGCTCTGGCTACCCTATTTTAGGATTTATTGATTAATGGAAATAACATTTTGTATTATTGGCCCAGCAGCCGTAAATTATTCGTATATTAGATTTATCCTAATCAGTATTCAGGGCAGCGAAACTCATTGTTCAAAACTCAAAATCTGGCATAAAATTCGTTGGTCCAATTAAAATCCGATGCATCTCTTCCGAATGACATTATTTTCATATAGAATCAAAGCAGCATCAATCAATCATTCTGATATAATTGACGCTAATTACTGATGATTAAGTTGGCTCTTAATGTAAAACAACGACTGTTCTTAGCGGAGTATTGACAATGGTTGATCTAATTACGGGGTTGAATTAAAGATGTCACGAATGTATGACGACTACATCATGAAAAACCCCCTTATTCGATATTTTCTCAATTGATTGATGGAGCTGTATTTCAAAATATTTCGGAATAAGTTACTCGTCAATAAATACATATAAAACATCAACAATGCTGCACAAAAATGTTGTTGCCCTTTATCTATTATACAATACATACCTACAGATACTCACGCCGTTAGTTCCCATTGGGGTAGGCAGATACGGTCGGACCTGTATTTTTGAGTTAACTCGCTATTTGGTTCAAATGTGTCTTTCGAGGTCGTCTCTACTAACATAACCATCCACTTATCGATTATATTTGAATTAAGATAACTTACATTTTTCAAATGTCATACGTTATTATACATTGAGAGAAACATATTTAATGGTGCATTTGGTTAAGTTCCATTCTATTAAGTTAAGTAGCATCCAGTCAAGCAACTTTTTCTGTATTTTATAATGCATAATATGTGCAAAAACTATTCTAACCGAGTATAATACGAAATCAGTAGTTTTATTCTTGTAATAATTGAAAATTACAGCAAGCCTTGGCTTATGGCAATTACTCCCAAGGCTACCGAAGAACCTAGCCGCGTATTTTTTCACGGAAATCAATAAAATTATCAAAACTGAGTGACGTGCAAATTCTGACAACGAACAAAAGGGTTTGTAAACAATGGTTTGTTTGTACGGTTTAGTAGGCTTGGTAGAAGAGTGTAGGCAATGTTGGTCGTGAAAGGAAAGTGGTCAGATGAAAAGGTTGTGTTGCCAATGTTCCGCTCGCTGAACCATGGCGGAAGGTGAGGCCAGTTTCACTGTGCAATATTGCCTCTCAACGAACCGCTCTTACCTAACGCTGTCGATACTTTTTATTTTATACGCCAGTAATGGATTTTGGATAGATCTATGGTTAATTAGTATTTTTCTTCAATTGATATTATTGTAATTAGTTAATTACAAAAGCTTTTTGGGTAATGACGTATGGTTCAAAACTATTTTTCCATATCTTGCCAATACTTAAATTTTCATCCCATTCAACTCTGACTGTTCGGTATCGATGTGTTTGAGTCATGTATTTAAAAAGTCATAATTTAGATAAATGGGACGAAATTTGACACAGTTTTTATTTAATGTACATATAAATCGTATCACTCATTATAAATAAATATTTCTACTACAATGGGTACTTCCTTTAGCACTGTATTAGCGACAGAAACTTATTATAATTAGAACGACAATTTGAAATAAAATAATTTAGAATCGCAAGTGATAATTGGAGCGAAGCTCCATTAACCCCCGATTTTAGTATTCCGCATGTAACCTAACTCCTCCTTAACGGTATATCCGAGCTCAACCAAATTTTGCATGATGGTCGAAGGCATCAAGAACCAGGTTGTGACTTAGAGATTTTTCGAATGAATGTTACTATTGATTGAGGAATGATCACCCTTCAAAGTTTCCCATGTGAGTCTATGGGAAACTATTGTAAAGAAATCTGCGATCCCTTTAATTTTGTTCAGCTTCGCTCCAAATTTCGGCATGCGAAGCTTTATTGCCCATCTAGTATATTTGATTCCAAAATTACAAAGTAAAGTTCAGGCTCTTTTCAGTCAATTTCTCACAATCAGCGACGCCTACGGGTTTTTTTTATAGATAAGTTAATAATTGTTAGTGGTAGGATGGCTAACAAAACCCATCAAAAAATCAAAGTACCTTAGATACCTCGTTCGAGGCTCGTGGAAAAATGGAGTTATAAATATTAGTAAACTGGTTTATTAAGTTATCAGAATTTTCGATGACCTCCACTTCAATGCAAATAAATGTCAACAATCACAGGAGAAAGCAATTTCAATGTGTCAATAATCATTTTGTTGATTCCATGGTCGCTTTCGTTGTTGGTCAAATAAATTAACAATTGCATGGTGGTTTTCAGCAATGTCTATTCTTGGGTAAATTCACATTAGCACCGGTTTTTTTGGTGTTTTTTCAACTTAATTGATTAGGAAATCATTGATTACTTGCTTATATAGTTTCGTTAGTTTGTTTGGAACAGATGCCTTTCTTCAATTCAAGAATCATCATTTACAAAAAGCACTAGCTTTAGGCAGCATCTTCCGGCGAATGGTGTAAGATACCACTTAGGGTTTTAAGGATTTTTAAGTGCTTTAAGTTTTGCTTTACAAAACTGTTAAGCTTTGTTCTACTATTCCTCACTCAACTTCCAAAAGTTGCTGAGGAACTTCAATTTATCTAGGTCTGGCTTCCCGTTTTGGGTATTTAATATGATTCCTCGGAACATACATACATATACTCACGCCGTTAATTCCCATTGGGGTAGGCAGAGACTATCGATCGCCACTTCGTACGATCCTGGCAAACCTCTCTTTTTATACATGCTCTTTTATTCTTCATACTTCGGACGCCTGCCTTTTTGACCACACACTAAATTTGGTTCAAGTGTGTCTTTCGTGGCCGTCCTCTACTAACATTACCTTCCACATTAGCTCCATAGATACCTTTTACCAATTTCCTATCATCTATCCTCTCGATATGCGCAAACCATCTCAATATTCCTTTTCACACCTTTCACGTCATTCCTCACACGACCACATAACCTTACATTACAAACTTTTATGAGGGACATCGGTGCATAGTTGCATAATAATAATTCATAAGAGTTTACTTTAAAAAAAATTACTTGCCTTTAAAACGTTCAATGAAAATCGTATGACCTATCACGCTCACCCAACTACAAACAAAATCATGCGATTGGATTAAGTATCCTACAAAAGCTATATTTACGCAAATCTTTAAAACAAAAGTTGTTATACAATTATTAATTACGAGTAGAAATAAAATCAGTACGAAAGATCTTAGCAAAACTCATAAAATATCAAAATTTATAATGCTTATTTATTTAACTAAGTTAAAAGACATTATTAGAAATATTCTCAAACTCAAACGTTTATGCCTAATATCCCCGAAGAGGTTGGCAGAGATATTAATACCCGTGGTTGTAAAGCGAAATAAGAATATACAAATCACTTGTTTTTGTGGTACAGGTTCTTAATTAATATTTTTTTAAATGTTTTGTAAGTTAATGTGTTTGTCATTCTATGGAAAAGATACATTTGTTTGGACATATAAAGAAGCACCTTGGCACACCTAACCTCATTTTCCCATATTTTATCACAATCCTAAGTAGATGAAAACTGATAAGATTAGTGTTAGTAGGTATATCACAATTTATGTCAAGTAACAAATAAGAACAATTTGTTTTATAATTTAATACTAATTTTAGTTCTAATTGACAAATGGAAAATGAATGGAAACAAAGTATTAATTTTATATTTAGAGGAACAAATTGTATTTCCGCTTACTTTTTTAACTATATAAATTACACAAAATATTGATATAGACTAAATGTTTTTTCAATGTTATTAATTTGTCAATACCAAGTTTTTATAATAATGTATAAAAGAATAAGATGAAATTCAACTACATGATGATCGCTAAAGGGCTTTGCTGACAAGATTCGCAAACTAGAAACAATCAATTGCCATATTTATGTGACACAAAGGCGTATATTTTCCTTGTTGCCAATACGCAGTTGGCATGTGGCAGAGGTAGTTAATAAGAGTTCATTAATATTGGCTGCGAGCGACCGCGGAAGTAGGAAGATCTCCGATGTCCTCCGATGGAGACACCATGTGTCTCCCTTAACGCTGATGACGCGGCAATGTTTTCATGATAATCGCGTCATCGATGACATTGAAATAAGCTGATGATATCCTATCATCATACATACATTTAGTCATGGCTATTATGGCTATGAATCCAAAAAAGGAGCCAGAATTTCAGTATTTCAAATTCCACAGAAAACATCATTCCCCTACCCAACTTTCACGTTTGGGAATGATGCTAAAGGATGATTGCTGTTGGGTCTCCAGCCACATCGCCCAATATTTACTTAAAAGCCCCTATACCCTAAATTGCCTCTCTTACGCAAAGAAATTGGTACCGCCTCTTACGCGGTTAGCGTACGACACGACGCGACGGTGAAAATGGAGCTTTTTAGTGGGTACTGGGCGATTTTCCTAGAGACGGAAGTGGCTGAAAAATTTCTGAATCTGAGGCTCTGGCGATTCTTTTTTTAGAATGATAGCCATAAGTACATGGATGCTTTAAAGACACATTGTTAACTGGTATAATATATTTGATTTGAAATCACGCCTCATTGTGACTAAGGTCCAGCAGAACTAGCTATTAAGGTAGTTTAATCATACCTACTTCATTCAACAAGATGAATTTCGGATTAGAATAGCACTAACCATATTCTTCATGTGGGAGTCTTACGAGACGACTAAGGGTTGTGGGGTTAAAGAGTTTCACACATAGTACGAAAGGTCTTCACCCACTATATTAATGGCTTCAGTTATAATTTTGTTTGGGAACCTTGACCAATATGAAAGGCTCTACTTACTTCTCCCTACCATAACCAAAGAGTCATCCACAGATAAATGTGTATATGTAATAATTGCATAATTCAACAGTACAGGTACGTCCTGATATTTGGCATTTCATCGCTTATCTGATAAAACACTTTTGTACGACCTTGAAAATTATTTCGTTTCATAATTTTGTTACTTTGTTTAATGTTCTTCAAAAATGGCTATGCTATGAGCCATGATACATATTATATATAGTAAAAATGAGTTATTATGATTGCTACGAAATGGTTTTTATGCTATTTGTTTAGCCTTTTTGCATTTTTTTATTAATTGAGGTAGCTACGACGACGGGTTGAAGCCAATTCAATAGCCCAGAGTTGCTCGATTCGATCCCGCGATGAGTCTAAACATATACATGACAAATGTAGGTACCTATCTCTATATTAGTTTGTCATCTGGTTTTAATACAATAAATATTACACAGGTTAAATTACCGTGTATTTAATTAGGTAAAATTAAATTGCCGTGTAGTGCCGGCTTAGAATATCGCTACCCCTTTCTACTCACGGGTGTCGTAAGAGGCGACTAAGGGTATTGGGGCTTTTTATTGGATTTTTGGGCGATGCGGTTGGAGACCCATCACCAAAAACCTTTATTTTACGATCTTTTCCCCTCTCAACTTCCAAAAGCGGCTGAGGAAATTATAATTTCTTAGCTCTGGCTACCCCTTCTAGGGAATTATAGTCGTGAGTATATGTATGTATGTTAAATTAGCCCAAAAGTATGTGCTCTTAATTACTTATGTTATGAAATACCAACTTAACGATATTTTGAATACAATATTATACACACAGTATTAACAAACAGAGTGAGAAACAACCATTTAAGCTCATCACATAAATGTTTCCCTCAGTATGATTCCAACCCGTAACCTCCAGACCCAAGAGTTAGTCACTCATCCACTAGGCCATGGACGCCAATTGTAAGTCATTAATATGTAAATAATAAGTGAAGTTAGTATTCCACAGTATAAATCTTTATTGATATTTAATCTTAACCTTTAGTTTACAATCTTTCCCCTACTCAAGTCCCAAAAGTGAAGAATTTCTTGTTCTGAAGCTCTGGCTACCCCCTCTAGGGATTTATAGCCGTGAATATATTTATGTATGTATTTTATCTTTATCTGTATGCTATTTTCGTCTATATGTATATTTAACAATCAAATAGTAATTTATATATTACTTGTACATTGAAAAGGCTAGAAAAGTTTAAAGTCACGAACATGAAAATAATTTATTATTTAATTCGACATACAGACTTATCAAGTTTTTATTGAAAACATATCAACATGGTTTATATATGAGTATGAGTCATATCATGATGTTTATTTTAATTTCGGAATATCTTAGATATGAACTGGATTCCATCGACTTCAGAAGATTTATCACAAATCGCCTCGCTAATACATTATTTCTTTTCCAGCAACCTTTTTAACCCTGAACTACTAAAATTATAATAAAAATATTTTTTTCATATAGAATGAATGTATTAATACACTTTTTATTAGTTTAGAATGTATGTACACTCAGTATAAAACTTAAAGAAGTTAACTAAAAAGCTAAGCTATTGGACACAGTTGTGTGTCAGTACACACATTTGGACGGCACTTGGTGGATGGTGTGAATTTGCGAAATCCCACGTAAAATGGTCATAAAGATGGACCTAATTTAATCAACTTATTTATCTTGATCTTTAGTGACACTCCAGTTTAATCTGCTTATCATAAATGTTCTATTTGCTGCTAGAGACATTTAATCAATCTTATCATAATTTTGTTGTAACTTGAATAGTATGTATTTAAGGGGTAAATCTTTAAACTATTTTTATAACCACACCGAAAGTTTTTTTTGGAATAGCAGCAAATCGTACAACATTTATCGAAATAGCACTCGTAAATCTCACAGCCTCCAACAATATCCATAAGAAAAAGAGTAATTAACTCTTAAATTGCCTGATTTAAAATAAGACAATAATTTAAGAAAAAAAAGGTGGTGTTTAAAACCTGATTATGTTAGTAGAATAACAAGTTTATAACGCCAAGATTTGAATCCTAATTTATAATGGAAATACGGCTGCAACTTGGCTTAAGTTTCTCAATTGGTTAGCATAAAATTTGCTCGTTTTTACTATATTTTTACATTTTTTATCTTCATTTTGATTTATTTGAAAAGTAAATAACAGAAGCGCTATTTAGTGTCTCGGCTTAGAATAGCACTAATTTTCGCAAGCGATAAAAATGCCACTCAGAGAATTGCGGCTTTATAACCAATTTTTGGGTAAGTGGCTGGGGATCTTTTCCCTACTTAGTTCCAAAAGTGACTGGATTTTTTATCGTTAAGTTCTAGCTACCCCTTTTTAATACTGAAGCCTTAAATTAATAGGAACATGAGTGGTGGCACTAATTTATATTGCAAAAACACTTAATCGATTCGAACATTTCTTAATCATATGACCGAATGTCTTCTTGTAAATATTGCAAATGATCTAAAGAAAAAAAGGTAATATATATTGCTTTGGTGATAGTAATATTACGGTTATTTAACCCAGTTAATTGTCCAATTTACTTAATTTTAAATGTTTTTTCTTTAGTAATAAGCACAAATATGTTCTTATATCAGAATACAATAAAATGTGACCACCTTTCAAAACCAGTACTAGTCATAACAATACATTGGGCTAGCATTTCGGAATGTTTGGTCGACGTTGCTGCGGCGTTATCAGGCAGATATAACTCGGCCTTATTAGTGGGGCTTATCAGATAAGACGGCAAGACAACACTGTGTGTTTTATTACTAAACAGCTCTCCCTATTAATCTATTGACGTGTTCATACACACTTTGTTGATTCTAATTCACTGAACCAAGAAATAAAACAATAATTTGAAGAGATGATTTTGATATAGGCTAGAAGAGTTTTCTTTTCATATTTCTAAAAATAATATAGAAAACAAAAATACTCGAGTCTTACAAATAGCAAATCCTTCAGATAAGATGGAATGTAAAATATCTAATCTCATTGTGTTAGCTCGTAACCTGCGGCAAATAACAGCACGATTAATATGTAATTTTCCCTGCGTATCTCTCATACAATAGACAGGAAAATCGTGCTTAGAGAACACTTGTGACTAATAATTTAATTATCAAGATTTAGCTGACTCTATCAATCGGTAATACAGCATAAAACGTGCTGTGATCACATGAATTCTGTTTTAATGATTATAAATTTAAAATATGACAGTTAATTTGTAATGTTAGATTATGTGACCGAGTGAGAAATAGTGTTATTCGTGAAAAGTGTGGTGTGAAAGATGATATTGTAAGAAAGATAGAAAAAGGAGTGTTGAGATGGTTTGGGCACATAGAGAGGATGGATGATAGAAAATTGGTAAAAGGGATCTATAGAGCTAGTGTGGATGGTAATGTTAGTAGAGGACGACCACGGAGAACACACTTGGACCAAATTGAGAGTGTGCTCAAAAAGGCTGGCGTCCGAAGTATGAAGAATAAAAGAGCATGTATGAAAAGATTGATGGATGTAAACGAAGCTAGAGAGGTTTGTCAGGATCGTGCGAAGTGGCGATCAATAGTCTCTGCCTACCCCAATGGGAACTAATGGCGTGAGTATATGTATGTATGTATGTACAGTTAATGTAGTATTGAAAACCAAATGGAACTAAGCTTTTTCACAAACTTTTCACTGGTTTTGTAAGATTTGTTAGTGCTTAGTAAATATTTCAATGTAATATTATAAGAACTAAAATTAATAAAAGTAATTCATACCTGAGTAAAAAATAAATTCCTCGATTTAATCGGAACATGTAATCCGTTTTTCACTGATTCTGAATTTCAGTTTCACTTGTCGACAACGGATTATTCTTCAAAAATACAATTAAAGTCATCACATTACACTACAACAGTCATTCTAACTTCCGCGTAAGTTGAACACAATTTTCTTTGCAATGCTAGGAATATCAAAGAAAGCGTGTTTAGGCGCTTTCGAGCGATCGTTGGGGCACAGCGCCGCGACCTATCGCCCACCGCCTCTATGTACAATTGAGCAGGCACTGTACTTGCGCTCGCTTATATCAGCTGTGTCCGCCGCCGCCGCCCCGCCGCCACTGCAAGCCTACCGCCCGCCTTACCTGTTATCATCAGGGCATACCGGGAACTGGTACCGAACCAATTCTATTAATTCTGGCTATTCAATATAGGCCGTGTCGATTTGTGCGCCATATTATTGGAATTCCCTGGAGTTTAATGATGAGCAGTCTTGGAATTCGAAAGTTAAGTTAATGTTAAGATATTTAAGAGTTCAAGGATGGATCGTAAGGATGTGACTTGGTACAAAATGAAATATAGGCATATTTTCACGGCTATAAATCCCAAATAGGGAAAGCCATTCTTTGCCACTCTAGGAGGTTGAGTGGGTAAAAAAATATAAATTTATTCGTTTGTATATCTGTGTTTGCATAAGAAACTTTTTTGGGGGTTTTTTGTGCTATTTACTTGTGACTGAATATTTTACGCCACTAAATTACCCTTCAGATAGGAGAACTATAGAAAACCCATTCGAAAGAGCTTTTTACCTTTTACAGTTTGAAAAGGAAACCCCTTCAAACTTACCTGGTCAAAAGGGCAAGGGAAACATCTCATTTATGGGTAAGAGTTATTAATCATTTTTAAAAGTTTTATTCAACTTTCCCTATCAACAGCAACAGAGTTATCCTTATATGTGTGCTCAGAATTACGTTTCCCATTATGTTGGGTTTCGTTTGGATGTGTAAATTTTGCCGCTCGTCCAGTCCCTGCTTGTTCCTTCTGAGCTATCACGTACAAAGAAATATACATCTTAAATAAGAACCTGGATCTCCTCCATTTCTAATTTCATTCCAATGGCTTACGTGATAAATATCGTTGTAAAGTTAATATTATAGAGAAGTACATAACATAACAAGCTCTACACTGTGTGTGTCTGCTCACGCACTCTACTCAAGCGGATAGAGTCTTATAACTGAAAAGGGTGAGAGATTGCAAATAAATCATCATTACTTATGTAGTCTTCAAACCTTTTACAATAATTTTGAAAGAAAGAAAGTATTTTATAAGTATTCTTATCATGTATATAACCGGCCAAGTGCGAATCAGACTATCTCATTAAGAGTTTCGCACCTGCCCATGCAATGTATAAAGTAAGTTTTGGTTAATACTCACATACCAATGAAATCCAATAAATCTATTAATTAATTTGATTGTGCATATGGATATGAAAGTGCAATAAAAATAAATATTTGACTACATGTATGAAGGAGTATGTTTGCTGTGTAGTGTCGGCTTAGAATAGCACTACCCCATTTCTTCCGGGAGGTGTACGTTAGAGGTGACTAACGGTATTGGGGCTATTAAGGGATTTTCGGGCGATGCGGTTGGAGACCCATCACCAAAAACTTTTATTTTAGCATCTTTTCCCCACTCAACTTTCCAAAAGTGGCTGAGGAATTTCTAATTCCTTAGCTCTGGCTATCCCTTCTAGGGATTTATGGCGGTGAGTATATGTATGTATGTATGAAGGAAAATATCTGGGGTTCACGCCTTCCTTCAAGAGGGTGAGAAGATCACAGTCTATGTAGCACTGGTTTAGTTCAGTTTACAATAAGTTTACTCTTTCTCTGAAGCTACAATCATCCTTTCAGTTTTTAAGCCTGCAGTGTCACTACTAACCTGGAAATGAAAATGAAAATATTTAAAACAGCAATACTAATATGAATATAATTTTCAAAACAGCAATACTAATAAAAAAACTAGATAGTTAGGTAACCACTGGGAATTAATGCGCTTAACAACACAAACTTTAAACTCAACTCAAACATTCACGCCGTATAACCCCGAAGGTGTTGGCAGGGGCACTAAACTTCTGAACATCATGAGTCAGTTTCACCTGATGTTCAGAGTACCCACGTTTTGCTTCGACAGTGTACTCACGTGATAGGGGGCAGGCCTATCGCCGTTTTGTACGAATACACTGTCACATGACTTAGTAAAACTCACCCATGTGGAGTGTCTCACGATGTAATCACTCACCGTTATAACCACGATAAATACATACATACATATACTCACGGCTATAAATCCCGAGAAGGGGTAGCCAGAGCTAAGGAATTAGAAATTCCTCAGCCACTTTTGGAAAGTTGAGTGGGGAAAAGATGGCAAAGTAAAGGTTGTTGGTGATGGGTCTCCAACGACATCGCCCAAAAATCCCTTAAAAGCCCCTATACCGTCAGTCGCCTCTTACGTACACCCACCGGAAGAAATGGGGTAGTGCTATTCTAAGCCGACACTATACAGCATTATACACCGTTATAACCATGATAAATAACCCGCTTATATGTCTTTAGAAAAGACAAATTGATGAAGGCCCGACCTGGGATTTGAATCCTCCTCGTCTGTACGATAAGCGGTGTTCTACCTACTGAGCTAAACATTGTTGAACTTTCAATATTGGTTTAAATGGTATAATATAAAGTGGAGCTCAGAAAAAATCTCAAAATTTAATAGTATAGCGTTAAAAGTAAACAAAACTATAATCGTTTTTTTATAAGAGTTTCAATCAATTAATCTGGAATTTCCTAGTTACTTTACTCTACAGTTGTTACAGTGTATGCTTGCTTATGATTGTGACTTAAATATGTAACAAAGTAATTAAAAAATGATTTATCAATTAAAATCTAATCAGAACAATGCTCCGGCAAAGAGTAGATGTACAATAATAGCGTATTTACATGCGATGCTGGTGTCAAGAAAAAAGTTTAATTTACTTCATTTCCTTTGTAACATAACATAACATAAACGTTCACGCCGTTTATCCCCGAAGGGGTTGGCAGAGGTACCAATACTCCTGAGCTCACATGGCAAGCGCCATCTAGTTTCCAGAGAAGGTACCCACGTTTTGCTTAGACAGTGTACTCACGTGATAGGGGGCAGGCCTATCGCCGTTTTTGTACGAATACACTGTCACATGACTAAGTACAACTCAGCCATGTGGGTTTCCTCACGATGTTTTCCCTCACCGTTAGCAACCATGATAAATTAACCACACATATGACTTTAGAAAAGACAAATTGGTGTAGGCCCGTCCCAGGATTGGAACTCACGCCCTTCTGTTTTTCGGGCGGGTGTTCTACCCACTGGACTATCATGTCGCCTTTTCATTTCCTTTGTCACCTCTGTTATTATTTTAACGTAAATAAATGTACTCTAGCTTGAGTAATAAAATTGTCCAACTGCTTTTCTATATGTTATATTATATTTTTTAAATTACGTTAAGTGATATAACAGCAATAATTAGCATATAACATCCCTAAATTGAGTATCGTGTCACTTTATTGCTTGGTCTTTGTTACAAGTTATAAACAGAATGGTAGATATATTTTGACAGCAAAAAAGTACAATATTTATAAAATACTACAAGATAAAATATTGCATACAAGGCACTAAAAATGTTAATAAATAAAGGAATGAAAAAATTTCGACACAGGCGGGAATCGAACCCGCGACCTCGGGTATACGCCCCGACGCTCTGCCAATTGAGCCACCGTGTCAATTACGCGTATACCCGAGGTCGAAAATTTTTCTTTCCTTTATTTATTCTTTATTTATTAGTAATAATCCCCACATGAGGTTTTCATGAACAAAAAAGATTTAAATCACTAAAAATGTTGTTTGCAGGAATAAAAAAACAACATTAACTCGTGATTGCTCGAGCTGGAGACGCACACAACCTCCGTTTATTTATCTTGTATTAAAGCTTGTATCCGATATCTTGCAAATCGGATTAGTTACCTGTTACTACGAATAAATGATTAAAGATTTATTAATTAATCTTCTTCCCACTCATCTACCCAAAGTTTTTTTTTAACTCTAACTACCCTATTTCTAGTTCCATGCCTGTGTTATGAATTTACCTATATGTTTGTTCCACCTATATTAGTTACCTTTATGTATTCATTTCGTCTTTCATTCTTTCTTTATTACACGACGACAATAGTTTCCCTCAATAATATAAAAATATCATTGCGACACAAATCCGTCCAGTATTTTTCTGTGTGTATCATGCTTTATCATGATATTGCAAGAAATAGTTAAGACAATTATTCAAGAAACGATGACACTCATAATACATATATTATGGTAAAAAAATACATAAATTGTAACCAATTACTGTTTCCCACATCGTCACATAGGTTTTGTTGGTATAAGATTAATTTGTATCGCTTACTAAAAGGGAATTTAACCGAGCAACGCTACTCAGTACTGATCGTTAATCATGTATAACGAATGAGATAAACGATATCCAATTTAAAACAAGTAATAAGTTCCGTGGAAGAGCTAATTTCGTTATGTTTATTTTCCGCCATTTAGAAATAAGAGATGTTCTTAGAAAAAGTTTTTCCCCACAACGAGTTTTACTACGAAAAGCTTCAGCTCTGGATACCTAATTAGGTTACCTAATTGCAATTCCGATAAAGCCTTAATGCCAGCCGGGGCTCGTTTTCACAGAATCTCTGGAAATAAAAATTATAGGCGAACGTGTATTTCATTATTTATAAAAATTGCGATTGACCAGTATCTTAAAATATTTATTTTTTGGTCAACAATTTATTTCGTCTTTACCTGTAGGTACTGTATACTTCATCAAGTCGTTAATATTTTTTTTACTCTTTAGCATTTTTTTAAGAATATAATTATATCTATTGTTTTGTGGCAGAAATTGAAAACTATTAAAAACTTCATAAAATTCGTTTCATAAGTTCGTTTGGGTCTGATTTTTATTTCGTTTACAATCAAGTCAGTTGAGCCTTGAAATTCTTATCTTTAGCAAAATCAAAAGCTTAGTTTCTTTTACAAATCAAATTATAACCAAAACTTTTCTTTCTAACAGAAAAGTCAATAAGAATGTTTATATCTCCATTTCACAAAAGCTTTGCGTATCATTGCGCATCAAAACATTAAAAACCCTTCAACAACCTAACCATCGATATTCAAAGCTGTTAAAACAATTGATTGGTCCCTTATTAGTCATCAGTAGCATAGCAATGAGGTGAGTATTATAATGAAATACGACAAAGAAGAAAAGCGTGATTCAGTAGTGTCCTTGAATGGGGGTGCGGTGGTCGGCATTGTTGTGTCAACCATCATAACCCTGCGGACGCCCCCCTGCCCCGCCGACCGCCCCCCATCACGCCGCACCGTGAACTGCGGCGGTCAAGGCCGTTTACCGACATAGCGCGTGCAACTAATCATGCAACACCATCTGGTCAAGTGCAAGGAAACAACAGGAAAATTGTATTGTTTTTGTTTTACAACAAGTTGTCGCAAAGAATAGCTCCTGCTTGTACTCCACGTTTAAAATGTGGCTGACTCTCCGGAGGAGCTTCTCGTTTGAATCAAATGTTTTATAAAATATTTATCTGACAAGCAGTATGAAGAGTATGTATGAAAATATTGATGGATGTAAACGAAACTAAAGAGGTTTGCCAGGATCGTACAAAGTGGCGATCAATAGTCTCTGCCTATCCGAATGGGAAATATTGGCGTGAGTATATGTATGAATTTATGTCGTCTGACTGTTGTTGAACATTTAGAGATTTTGTATTCAGGAGTAACTCCAAAACATTGAATTATCTATATTTACAACAAAATTACTTATTCAGATTAAGACTTATTATTATAGATAGACTTATTACTTAGATATTCAAGTTACCAAACCAAATATATGTAATATATGTTTGACTAGACATCATTTGTTAGTTTTCTACTGTTTTCCTTGCAGTAAGTGCAAAGAACTTGCTCTCGGATAAAGACTTCGCTCGTAAACTTATGGTAAATATCGTCACTTGTATTAAACATGCATCTATTAATTAGTATGTCTTGTCTATTTATGCAAGGCAAGACTTAACAGCGATTACCTCGCTCTATTATATCAAAGCTCTTTTGCTTGTTACATTCACACGTTCATGTCATGTATTTTCTATTATGTTATTGAAGCGACTTTCATGATTATTGCTTCTTATTTGCTAACAAAGCCTTTCGTTGAACCTAAACTTTCCACAAACAACTCAATAACGCTTTACCTTGCTCAACCCTAAAAAAAATTGTATAGTGATAAACAGCTTATCTTAATATAGACAAACATCTTTCAGCCTGATAATTAGTAATAGCCATGGCAAAGTGCACACATGTCTCATATTTAAAATGAATCGCCAAGCAACAAAACCATTCCATACACTAGACATCCTAGCTTCTTTTATAGGGCGAATTTGATCTATCAATTCATTACAAAGCAGATTAATTTGTATTACGATTAAATCAAGGGTAGAGACCTTGATTATTCGACCCACATTTCAGGTCAGGGATACCAAGGTGAAGGTTAGTGAGTCAACCCACCCTAGGTGAGTAATCTAGGGGTAAGAAGCAAATGTTTATGAAAAACCAGTTACCGTCGATACACTTCTACGAAAACTATGAGTAAACTAATTGAATAATTTATTACCTCTTACATTATTATGTTAGAGTTATGTGCCTGTATGTTCGTGAAATACCATTTGACTTAGGAAAATTTCATACTTGTATAGTTGTTCTCATAATCACAATTGTTTTTGATTCAAAGAAATATAACATATAATCACGGTAATAAATCCCAAAAACGCCAGAGTTTCAGTACTAGAAATTTTTGAACCACTTTTATAATATATAAACGGGGAAAAGATTGTGAAAATGAAGGTATCTGAATTTTTTCAAGTTAATCTAATATAACAATTAGTCTTTAAGCAGTACATAGTAAGTAGTACATAATTCATGGTTGTATTTACGAGTGGTAACGATGTTTGCTTCGAAACAGGAAGAAAAAATTTGCAAGTAGTTTCAAAACACTTAAGTCAATGCGGAAAATAAACCATGGGAGTTTACGGAAAAGAAGAGTAGTTTTTATCTCAACAAATTGTGAATTCACACATTGTGACATTACTTATTTTACTTCGTCTGAGTGAGATAGTGTTTATAATTACGTCCTTCTTATGTTTGTTACTGTTTCTTTTTCATAGGAATACTAGCTGAACCAGCAAACGTTGTTTTTCCATAAATAATATTTCTAGGGAATTTCTCATAAAATAAAATGCAAGGAGTATCAAAAATAGTAAAAAAAAACCTATTCTCAAACCTACTGAATATGTATGAAAAATTACATTTAAATTGGTTCAGCCGTTTCAGAGGAGTTTGGTGACAAACACTGTGACACGTGAATTTAATATGTTTATTTATTTTTTCAGATTTAAATCCAATTCGGCTATATTTTACTTTACAACATACATTTATAGACAATACATTTATGATTTAAATCCAATTCGGCTATATTTTACTTTACAACATACATTTATAGACAATACATTTATAGCTGACAGATTTAAATCCAATTCGGCTATATTTTACTTTACAACATACATTTATAGACAATACATTTATAGCTGATTTATAACACGCTATAACACAACTCACATAAGAACAACAAATCGGACATTCACAGTTGAGACAGTACACAACAACAAAATAAGTTTAAAACAAACACTACAGCCACAGACATTAAAAAGCATATACTCTGCCTCTTTAACAGTACAAACAACGGAGCTCTTAACTTACTCTATTAATCATAATTGTCTCCTAACAGTAAACTAAAAAATGAGATGATTTCCGGAGCATTACTAATACCCACTACGTCAGCCCAAACCGTTAATTTTGCGTCCCAAAACTAAGTCAAAGAAAAAGGACATACAATGCGCCGTCCCACATTGTAGAACAATGGTAGTCAGAACCACGAATAATGTTTATTTGCTAAAACAAAGAAACGAGCGCAAAACAATTCGAGTTCCAACTGTAAATTTTGTAACAGTTGTGTTACATAAAACATGAATAGTTATTGCCGGTTGATGAAAAACTTTTATAATTTCGGGAAAAACCAATAATCTATATGGGTACGCATTTCGAATTATTTTATATCAATTCACTTTTTGAGCACATGTTAATATAAATACAAACTGTGATAGCTCAGTGAGTAGAACACACGCTTATTTTGCTGAGAGGCGAGTTTCAAATCCCGGGTCGGGCCTACCCCAATATGTTTTTTGTAAAGGTGGTTAATTTATCATGGATTTTAACGCAAACAAAAAAAGGAAACACCGTACGGAAACCCCATAGCTAAGTTGCATTTAATCATGTGACACACTATTCGCTCAAACACGGCGAAAGGTTACGTAATAACATAACATAACATAAACGTTCACGCCGAATATCCCCGAAGGGGTTGGCAGAGGTACTAATACTTCTGAACATCACGTGACTTTGTCACCTGGTGTTCAGAGTACCCACGTTTTGCATGGACAGTATACGTAATATTCAGGAGTATTAGTACCTCTGCCAGTCCTTCGGGGATATATGGTGTGATCATTTAAGAATTAAGTTAATTTAATTTTGTATAAAATTTATTTATTTAAAATTTAGCGGAATCATCCAGCTTTTTTCTTTTTGAAGTTAGTTATAATTATATCGCAATATTAATGTTTAAATCACTAATCAACAACGTTTTTCAAACATCGAGTAAAGACGATAAGTAGGTGAAAACTAAGTAAACGGACCATCTTCTCTAACTTTCCTATTCGTAGCTAAAAGTAAACTTCACAATAAAAATGATCAAACGCTTTACTTCTATTAAGTGATATATTTTTACCACTCTAAATTTTTGTTATCAACACAGAGCAAAAATAGCTGGAACATAACATATTTATTTATTTTTATTCTAAACGGGTTTGTTTGTACAATGTCTTATAATACTTACTAACTATGGTTTCTAGTTAAATTATTATAAAAGAGCAATTCTTCGAAAGGAAGCATGTCTGGAAGTCAAGTGCCCGATTACTCATACGGAATGTCCATAAGCGATTAGTTAAACTATAACAAAAAACAGGGTACATTTATGCATAGATGTAGCAATAAATTATAAAAATATAATTCGTGGTAGCAAAAAGGGGAAAATATATTACAGTAAAGAATCTTGATTGGTTTAATGCTTGTTCCACTAACGGAAATAGATAATAATGGATTTTGAATATTCAAGTTTAAATTCAAATTTCCAATATTTATGTAACTAAAAAGATTTTTAAGAGCTTCCATATGAGTTTTGTTTAATAATCGGCACATGCGAAAACAAACAGAACCTAAAGCCCCCATCTCATATATCCTGAGCAATATTGACAAAGGGCATCTTACATGTTTGGCTGCCAACATAATGAACAACTGAAGTAATTCTAGAAATGTTTTTTTATTTATATATTTTATGTTAATACTGGGTTTTTACATTTTATTTGAGTTCGTTATTTTTTCGACATAAAATACAAAGGTACCAAAGAATAATGTAACTGTTTTAACACTGTGTTGATAATGTTATAAATTCATCGTCAAACCTGACATTAATTAATATAAAATCAATATTTTTTCTTAAACATGGTTTTTGATATCTTGTCGCCACAATTCATTTTCACTTCAACAAATTTGATAGTGGGGCACGTCTGTAACTTTACAAAACGCCAAAAGCATGTATATTTAACCATTTAAGAGCCTTTGCACGCCATGATATTTCGTCGCGCATTTTTGATTGTGCGCTGTTTGCGAATAGAATCTATGAGCTGCCACAGAATTGCGTCTGTGTCATAACGAACGCGCGTAGACGGTAAGATAAAAAGTCGAGATGTGCTTTTGCAAATCTCGAACTGGGATAGTGACTCACTACTGAATATTTAAAGAAACCAAAAATTATATGCTAACATAATTGCAATCCAAAACAGCAAGAATCGTGGCGGGGATCCTCTCCATCGTTTGGTGAACTCAATGATTCATAATCACAGCTGTGTAATTGAAATCAATTGGACACTCACTGACACCGTTAGACATGTCCTATTTATGTCATTTATTAAACGGTTATAATATTAATTTGCCTAAGATGTTATGTGACGGTACACACTTGAAAAGTCGATAATAATAAAATTATGGAGTCAGTATCGATTCACCGTTGTAGTGGCGCAGGAAAGACTTTTTCCTACATACGTACTTTGATATAAATTTATTGAACTATTTTATTGAGCGTAATTAGTTTTTTATGTTAAATTGATTTAGATGCAACTTATCTATTAGTGTATTTCATTTCTTTACATGTACTAAAATCAATAACAAAAATTCTTTCCATGATAAAGTTCATAAGCTGTTGCTGATTTCAAGTACATGTGGCAATTTATTCATGACATAGATTCTGAAACTATTATGTTCTTGACAATTGAGTAACAAAACATTACTGTTTATAGAAAATTTATTTTCCTCTTACTTTACATAGCTTATAAAATTATATAAGTGAAATATAAATGTAACAAATTTAACGAATTATTTTAAGTCGTCCAAGGCTCACCTTTCCGAAAATATATAGTCTGTTCTACACATTTTTTTGAGATTATTATTACATACTCATCTCAATGTACAATGTGTATGTAAACAAACATGCCGTACAGTATACCCGAAGGTGTAACATAGGTACTAATGCCACAGAAGAACACGAGTCATTTTTGTCACCTACTGTTCAGATTGCCCACGGTTTGCTTGAACAAGCTTGTCGCCGCTTTGTACGAATAAAGTCTAGCATGACTAAGAACGACTCAGCCATGTGGGTTTGCCAGCGATGTGTTTAGACACCCTTAACATTCATACATACTCACGGCTATAAATCCTTAAAATAGAGAAGCCAGAGCTCCAGAATAAGTAATTATTCAGCCACTTTTGGAAATCGAGTGGGGAAAAGACTGAAAATTTTCTAAGATTTTCACGATTGCACATTATAATTGAAATAACTTTTTGATTTTCGGATATTTTAATCGCGTATTACATTATTTTTAAAGCCCGACGTTTCGTAACGCAAATGTAACTTAAAATTTTGTGAAGGTAGTTAGTATTAATAATTTTATAGTACTGCATAATGACAAATAACACCTCAGTCTTCCCGTGACCATGATAACTGAAAAGTTTTCGACTGTAAAATAAAAAAAAAGGTTTTTGGTGACATAGTCCAAAAAAATATTAAAAGCTCCAACACCCACGCGAAGAAATAGGGTAGTGCTACTCTAAACCGATACTACACAGCTATTACCATTAACAACCTCGATATTTCAACCACACTGCATGAAAAGCGGTGTTGTTTCCACTGAGCTATTTATTTTGTTGCTATAACTACTAATACACCTATACATACATTAAATGCATCTATGCACATCACTGACACTAGAAATAAATTGTTGCAATCAACTATACTAATATATCGATAATATCAGACATTATATGAAATAATATGTTTTGCTTTGTCATAAATTTCATTCCAACATTTTGCTACATCATCGACATGGGTTTTTTACTTAATGGGATTTACATTGCTATAAAGAAATGGTAACAAGACAACTCTTTCTGGTTCCAAACCAAACCCATAATGCGTGAAAAGACAGAGTATAACTGGTGTCACTGCTTACTTAGAAACACCAAACAAAATTTATACTACACATATATACATATATTTTTATTTAAAAAGGTATTTATTTAGATGAATATTGATAATAACACTTAATACTTATTTGTTGATTAGCCAGTAGCCATGACGCTAAAGAAGTGTCCGACTCCAACCGAATTTCTTCTTACCCTAAAAAAACAGCTGCGAAAGAAAATTTTGCGAGTATAAGTAAGTTAATTCTTAAATATATGGACATCAATTTAACCTAACAGTGATTGAAACAAATGTGTCTCGCTAATATCATAAAAATACTTTTCAATTTATACCTCTACCAAGACAAAGCAAAATACTAAATACTACCAATAAGTAAAAATAAATATAACGGTAGAACCTATCGAATAAAATCGAAAGCACTTCAATCACTCAAAAGCCCCAAAAAAAAACACAGACACTCACTTTTAACAGCTCACATTTGAAGTAATCAATTCTCAAAACAGCCGGATAATTTATTTACATTAACCGACACGGTCAATATTTTAATATGTAATATAAGTATAAAGTTACGGTATTTAATCGATGTTGAGGCCAACATCAGGTATCGAAAGAATTTGGACGATGATTCACCGTTTAAAATGCAAATTTCTCTTCAACCGAAATGATTGAATTACATTTCGGAGGACCCAGTATAATGACGTGTTGAGGAATTACAGTAGTGGTTTTCCCTTTTACTGGTGCGGTCGTACGCTTGACTCATGGGGTCTAATGGGAATATTTGTAAGGAAAATCTTCTAGTAGGTCATAGAGAACATTAGTAGGCAAAGCATTTTTTTTAATTTATATTATTTTTTATTTATTCATACATATTAAAAATACTTTTTATCAAACCAAAAACTCAATCGTTCGCGCCGTATATCCATATATATATATATATATTGGCAGAGGTACTAATACTTCTGGACATCACTTGACATTGTCAACTGATGATTCAGATCACTTTAGTTTAAATTTTCTAAGTACAGATGCTTATCTATGCCATTATAAAGAATTTCTCACATGCTTTTGTGGGAGTTTAGATAAAAAAAACATTTTCATAATGAGAGGTTTTCCTTTTTTTCTTTTTTTCTTCTTCCCTATTCTCAGGATAGATGGAGCCAGACTAGCTATGTTACTGGTAGGAACGGAACGTCACACCGTTTTTCAAACTTGGATGTAATGATATCGTAAAACGGAACGTACATAAAATCGTTCTGATTTGAAAGTCTAAATAAATATCAGTTTAAGCCAAGATAGCTTAAAAGTAAATAAACAAAGACGGTATTTATATTTAACATTCTTTTTGTTGTTTTTACTCGCCCAAAAGTTACTTTATGGTGATGTGACACATGTTTTTAAAGTTGACATTGGCGAAATTATTGTGGCAACACGATTGAGTCCACGAAGAAAAAATTTAAGTAAGTAACGTAGTTACATCAACGCCATCTACAGAGCTCTAGGAAACTATGTTGTTTTTTTATTTCTCAAAAAGAAAACCTATCATTAATTTGGCTTTTAGGGTTCCATCGATATGTCTCCATTTAAATAGTATTACACTATTAGCCAGGCGGTAAATGTAAGATCATGACTTTTATCATATTAACGATCCTCAGTTGACCTGGCACATACATATGGTGGAGAAAGAAATTTATGCAGTAGGTTAGCTGTATGTGCATTAAGCACTTGATTACATTTGATAATCACCAATACCAATACTCGCGGCTATAAATGCCAAAAAAGAGGTAGTCAGAACTTTGGAATTAAAATCTCTGCGGCTAATTTAGAAAGTGAATTGGGGAAAAGATTAAAAAATAAAGAATGGTTGGTGATGGGTCTCCAGCCATATCACCCAACAATCACTTAAAAAGTCTCAATATCCTAAGTAAATAATAAAACTCAGCAATAATTAAAACTTTTCTGGATCATTGACCCTACAAACCGCTTTCAAACAACCTAACAGTTTTGGGGTTTCATATCTGGATTGACGTGGTGAGTCTGAGATGCGACATCTTGTAATATGACGTAAATGGCAGGTAAGAATGCCCCCAATTCATCCATCATTATAGAGAACCACACACACACTTTTGATAAATGAACGTATACTTAAATTATTTATTCTTTTTACGAATTCTTATTGAAATAAAACGGTGGATGTCAAACTTATTATTATTTCATTCTCTCTTATCTTTAATATATATAGAAATATATGTTTTTTTAACTTGGGCCACTAAATGCTTCGAGTATATTATACTTGTCAATTTGTAATCGAGGTCTGGCTGCTACATCACTTAACTTCCATCTGCTGATGATATAGTAGAACAGCAAACACAATCAAATTGTTCAACGGTCTCAGTAGAACTAAAATAAAATGGCCAAGTGCGAGTAGGCTCGCCCGTGGAAAATATCGTAGTAAGGATAGGTAGGTGAAGCGGTATATCAGGAGTATAATGTATTTATTTTGTCTCCTATAGGAAAATGAAGAGGGCTATATTTGAAGTTTCACTCCGTGATTGAATCAGCAAAGAGGAGCTCAGTATAAGAATCGGGGTAACTGATATAGCTCAAAGAGTTGCGGAACTAAAGTGACAATGGTCAGTCAGGCAAATTTCACGCAGATCTACGACGTCATATCGAAAACTATTCATATGTTTGATATAGTATGAAGTTTTTATACTCACGGCCATAAATCCCAAAATGGGGTAGCCAGAGCTTCAGAGCTAGAAGCTCCTCAGCCACATTAGGAAGTTGATGGGGACAAGATGGTATAAATAAACTGGTGGAGGTGATAGGTCCCCAACCTTATTGCCATAAACCTGAAACTACTTTAAAAAGCGCCATACCGTTAGTCGCCTCTTACGACACCCGTAGATAGAAAAGGGTAGTGACATTCTAAGCCGGTACTAGACAGGAAGTTTTTATTTCTTTGTTAAATAAGTTTGAATCACAACAGACAATACAAAGGCAGCAATTTGCATTAAAAAGTAATCAGGAAACTATAGATTATTGTAAAATCCACTCTTGGTATAAGCTTGGCATTCGTACAAATTAAGAAAACAATAGTGATAACTTCTTCGTCTTTATTAAACATTTGATAAAATGATATATCATTAACATTCCAAGACACACAGAAATAAGGAAAAGAAATAAAAAGAAAATTTTATTTATTTTCAAAAGTTTAACAATTTCCTGTTCCTGAGCTAGGTAATATACCTGTATTTCAGGCAACAATAAACAGAAAGGGCATGGGTAAGTAATGTTCTATGTTAAAATTATAATCTTCTTTTATTACCGCAAAAGTTTTTAAACAAAATCGAGAGCTTCTACTAACTATCTTACTTATTTACAGAAAAAAATACCATGTTATGCTTGCTTTTGTCTAGTTTTCGGTGAAGGATTGAAATACCTTTTGATACATATTCTGACAATAATGGGAAGAAATATTTAATAAGCATTATAAATAAATACTAGTTGAACCGGGGAACGTTGTTCTGCCATATAAATTATTTCTAAGAAAATTCTAGTCGATAAAATAAAAATACATTGTTAAGGGTGTACAGCCCAAGTAACCATTCAGGAGTATAAACCTATTTTCAGACCTTCCGAATGTGTATGCATAATTTCATTTAAATCGGTACAGCCGTTTCTGGGAGTTTGGTGACCAACACTGTGACAAAGTAAGTCCCAAATTGGTATAAGCCCGACCCGGGATTTGGAACATTTAAATTACCCACACAAGATTTTCAGCGTCACTTATCAAAATTCAACGGCGAGAATGTAATTAAATACGCTTTACTTTTTATTCCCAATACGTATTATAAATAGCTTCTTTGCAACTTAATCGTTTAGTTTTATTGCTTTAACTTTAAAAGAAATAAGGATTCTAAAAACCTGTATAAAATAATGAATTAAAACAAGAAGGCAAATCATCACAGAACATATGAAATAGGAAGACAATGTGTAGCGGAGGTCTAATTCCGCGCGAACGATCAGAATAGTTAATTTAACACAACACCGCTCTAGAATATATAATAGCTTCAGTGTGCCAATACTAATACCATCACACAATAAATTTATGATGAAAAACATTTCAATATACAAATAGAGTTTTCTCAGCATAAAACAATGCAAAATTTAAAAAATGATAGAAAATAAAGAAAGAAAGAAGAAATTTGTTGTTACATCTCATAAACACTGCACGCAATAGGTACATAGTTTTAAAAATATCCAACAAGTAATAACTACAAATCAACACCATAAATATATAAACGAATTTAGAGAATAAAATAAAATAAATAAACACTGAGCATTATGATTGTGAGAAAATTTATACTTGATTATTATTGCTAATTATTCATAGGAGCAATTACTGTAATAGTTAACTTTATAAACATAATTTATGATCTTCAAATAGTATGCTCTTATATCAAATGTACCATGTTCTACATAGCAAATAATTGAATTTGAAGAAAAAATATGTATAGTTTTGCAGCGGTCATTAAAAACTTAAAATTATATTGATATTTAAGTATTCATCCAATAACTTACACAAGGCTTTTGGTACAACTAATAGACGAACTAGGCATTAACATGCTTTTTATTATATGAAATCGCTTAAATCACTACAGATAAGCATTAAAGTGTGCTGTGTCTGTGTAATTTCGAATAAGAATAGCACTAGCCCATTGCTTCCCGCTGATTTTGTAAGCGACTTAAAGTACATACATACATATACTCACGGCTATAAATCCCTTAACGGGGTAGCCAGAGCTTTAAAATGAGAAATTCCTCAGCCACTTTTGGAACTTGATTGGGGAAAAAGATGGTAATAATAAATGATTTTGGTGACGGGTCTCCAACCACATCGCCCAGAAATCACTTAAAAAGCCTCGGGTAGAAATGGGGTAGTGTTATTCTAAGCAAACACTACACGGCAAAAACGATTACGACTTAAAGTATTGAGGCTTAAGTGAGGGGAGTTGGAGAGCTACATTTATTGAATAAACATTTCCCCTCGCAATTCCAAAACGGACTGAGGGATGTATGTATGAAAAACTTGAATGAATTAATATAAAATAGTCACGAGTTCAGTAACTAAAAAAGGCATTATTTTGTTCAACTATAAAAGTACAAAGGAAATCCACAGCCACTTCGTGTTTGAGATATAATCGAATCAACCGCCAAATCTGGAGCATAAGAAATAACTTAGAAGAATATTTAATTTGCAATGACATTAACCGTAATGATAGGATAAACTCAACTCAAACGTTTACGCCGTAAATCTCAAAGGGGTTGGCAAAGGTAATAATACTTCTGAACATCACGTGACATGGTCACCTGGTGTTCAGAGAACCACGTATTGCTTGGATAGTGTACTCACGTGATACAACTAAGCACACCTCAGCCATATGGGTTTCCTCAGGTTTTTTTTCCGCACCGTTTACAACCATAATAAATTAACCACACATATGTCTTTAGAAAAAGCGAACTGACGTAGGTCCGAACCTGGATTAAAACCCTCATCGTCTATACGATAAGCGGTGTTGTACCCACTGGGCTATCATGGTTGCATGATATGATTGGATGAAGTTGTTTGTTTTATCTAAACGGCGAACTACCCTGTATTCGCACGGGCATCAAGACTCTCATTTTCTTAGGTCACTCTGATGCACGCTTAAATCAAAAAATCCCTTACGAAATTTTAAAGTCATAAGATTTGGCACCTGCATATTTTCAAACATTAACTAGATAGATAGAAAATGATATATAAATAGTATTCTCTACTAGTGGTTAAAAATTAGTTTATTTTGAAATTTTCCGACCAATCACAGCGCATCTCTGACCGACTAAAGTTTGCGCACGCTTATGACACTCAAGCAAAGTCTATGGGCCAAAATCGAAACTTTGAAATACTGTAACAATTAACTTAATCCAGTTACATCAGATGTCTGAATTTTGTGCACACCACGGCCGCGAACTGTACAAAACGATACCTGAACCAAATTTCTAGCTTAACTCATCGCGTCACAGGCTTCCGGGCAAGAAAGAGGCGTACAGAAATAATATATAAAGATAATATATAAAGATTATCGAACTGGCGATGGGTGCGTGTTGTTTAAATATTCTATTTCTTTCAGGCATACAGAACAACCGTGATAGCTCAGTGGTTAGAACAACGATTATAGTGCAGACGATGAAATTAACGGCGAGGAAAAAAACCTCGTGAGGAAACCCATATGGTACTTAGTCATAGTCATGTGACAGTGTACTCGTGCGGAACGGCGACAGGCCTGGCCCCTATCACGTGAGTACATTGTCCAAGCAAAACGTGGGTACTCTGAACACTAGGTGACAATGTCACGTGATGCTCAGAAGAATTAGTACCTCTTCCAACCCCTTCGGGGATTTACGGCGTAAAAGTTTGAGTTCTTTGAAGTATAATTTATGTTGTTACTGTTTCATATTTTTAATAGTATCAAAAAATTTATCAACAGAATTTCACAAAACTTTTATTACTGGAAACAGTTTTAATAATCATTATTTAAGAGCATCACTCATAAATGCTTAGAATACAGTGTTTTAAATGATTTCCTAAAGCAATTCTTTTCACTATCTATCTATTCATAAAAAAATATATTTTTGGAACCTGTTCACGTTTAAAGAAAGGGAATGAGAGTGAATGTGAACAAAACCAAAACAATGGTTTTTGAGATAGAGGAAAGTATGACAGAATATGAGATTGTTATAAATGGTAAGAAAGTGGAACAAGTGAAAGAATTTGTATATCTGGGGAGTTTGTTTACTAGGGATCGAAAATGTAAGGAAGTAATTGAAAGGAGAGTTAAAAAGAGAAATGCGGTGAATGGAGCCTTGAACGGTCTGATGTCGAGCCAGTCGTTGTCAGAAAAGGCTCGAACGGCTGTGCATAATGCTGTTCTGGTTCTCATGCTGATGTATGGTAGTGAATGTTGGGCATGGCAGAAGAAGCATGAAAGTAGAGTTAATGCAGTGGAAATGAGATCCCTCAGAAGTATATGTAATGTAAGGTTGTGTGATAGTGTGAGAAATAGTGTGATCCGTGATCGAGTAGGTTTGAAAGATGACGTAGTATGCATGATAGAAAAAGGAATGTTGAGGTGGTTCGGCCACATAGAGAGGATGGATGAAAATAAAGTAGCGAAAGAGATACATAGCGCCAGTGTGGATGGGATAAAACGTTTCTAGATCATATAGAAAACGTTCTTATGAAGGCGGGGGTCCGAAGTGAGGAAAATAAAAGAGCATGTCTGGGAAGAATAATGAATGTAAGGGAAGCGAGAGAGGTTTGTCAAGAATAGTCAAGATCGTACTAAGTGGCGATCGATAGTCTTTGCCTACCCCAATGGAAATAATGGGCGTGAGTATACGTAAGTATACGTTCACGTTCAACATACTGATCAAAAAAGAAGATGTTATTAGTCGAAACCATGTACAATGGCACACCTCGAATACACTAACAAACAATAGTCGAACCCTAGTTAATTTATGCTTACTTGGATTGTAGGTGACGATAATTAAAATGAAACAAGAAGTACAAAATTTCTATAAAGCGTTTATTATTCTATATCACAACACAACAAATATCAGAATACCTTCTATTACTTGCACTATAATATTGGAAGACTTAAGAATTATTGATCTAAGGCTATCTCAACACTCTTAAAAGTTTAGTAAATAACGCTAAGGCAGTGTTTTGGGTATAATATACTGTGTACTTACCAAAGGAACTAAAATGTCAGACTTTGCTAAATGGCTGTGATTATTTAGTTCTTTATTATTTGCGGATCTTTTTTCATAAACCTTATTATCGATTTCACAAAACTCCGCTGTAGTTTTATATATTGCCAAACATACCCTACCGATACTAAAAACAAACAAAATTTGGCCAAATAACTAATACTATTTCACGCACAATTCAAAGTGCTAAACCCTGGAAGCTCAACATAGCCTCTCTGAAACACATCTACATCAGAATTCTCCCTCAGTCGTTTAGCCAGAGCTTTCTCCTGGGCCAGCGGGTGCCAGGAGCCGAGGGTGGACACCTGCCGTAACAGTCCTTATCATTTTGGTAAATATAAACAGAGTGTTTTATTTATAAAACATTGTGTCTGTCAGAAACTCTACGCTTTGTCTGCAATAATTTTCTATTTATTTACGGATCATTGTTCACAAAACTCTCCTTCAATTGAATATTCGGCATAACATGCTCAACTTATAATATAAACAATCAATATTTGGTTGATTCATTAATAAGTAACTAGTTAACAATCCTATCTCACACACAATTCAAAGTGCTGAACCCCGGCAGCTCAACATAGCCTCTCTGAAACACGTCTATATCAGAATTCTCCCTCAGTCGCTCAACCAGAGCTTTCTCCTGGGCCAGCGGGTGCCAGGAGCCGAGGGTACACCCAGCGTCGGTACGCTCGCTGTAGTAGTGGCAGCGGCGGGATACGCGACTAGATGGCACGTATTCGAATATACGGACCAGCTTGCAACGGTGGAGAGATATCCAGAGACCTGTAATATATACAAATACATTATACTTTGGCTGTACCAAAATACCAAAATGGGATAGCCGGAGATTTAGAGTTAGAAAGTTCAACCGCTTTTGGAAGTTGAATGTAGGATTGTACAATAAAAGTTGGTCAGTTAATGGGTCACTAGCCACATTGCCCTACAACAACTTAAAAAAACCCAAAAAGCCTTTGTCTTAAATGCTGATTATAAAAAATAATAATATCATTATCGTTATTAGAAAAAAGGTCGCGTCACTGGTCAGGAGGGTGAGAGAGAGTCACAATAGCTGAGGCACTTCGTCAGAGTCATGGTCAGAGAAGATCCGAGGCTTGTTTTGTCCTGGCTCGGGCGAAGTGCACCAGCATCATGGGGTTTATTTTTACTTATTTTTTGTGATTGATTGAAACTTTGTGATTGAAACTACTAATATTAGCCTTAAGTATGTTAATTCTAAGTCTTACATACATAAATACATGTACCCACGGCTATAAACCCTTAACGGGGTAGCCAGAGCTTTGGAATGATAAATTCCTCAGCCACTTTTGGAAGTTGATTGGGGAAAAGATGATAATAATAAACGTTTTTGGTGACGGGTCTCCAACCATATCGCCCAAAAATCACTTAAAAAGCCCCTATATCCTTAGTCGCCTCTTAAGATCACCCGCGGGTAGAAATGGGGTAGTGTTATTCTAAGCCGACACTACACAGCTACTAAGTCTTACAAACCACAATATGGATCTTTTATGTTATCCAATAAAGAAATGGTTTAGTGCCCTTCTAAACAGACACTACACCGATGTAGAAAAATAGAAAACTATTATATGTATGAAAGTCTCAAAACTAAGGCGTCATGTTTCCATTAAAATGGATCATGTTATTTAGTCAGACTTGCCTATAAAACCAGACGAAGGTGGATTCCTCCTCAGTCTATAAGGTGTGGAGTCTTGCAGCACTGCCCACAACTGCCACAGCATTTCTGGACGAAGTAAATGGACATCAGCTCTTGGACGATCTCTGAGTAACCTAAATCAGATATAAATGGTGAATTTGTAATAAAAATACATAAAAAATAGTCATACAGGTGCTTGTTTTGTGATATTTTTTCCTCAAACACGTAGATTTTTCTTTCCTTAACTTTTTGCTATTTGTGTCCCAAAGTCCTTGTTTAAAGCGAGCGAATTTTGTCTAAAAACCCTTATGAAAGGCGTGAGCTCAATTCTCGAGAGCGGCCTACATATATGTATCTTATCTAAAAATTCATGTAAGGCTATTTTATCCTGCTTGCTAACAGTGAGGAAAGACCCCGTAAGAAAATCCACATGGCTTAGTAACAAGTCATGCGACCCTGCGTTCGTACAAAACGGCGATGGGCCCTTACGTAACGTTACTAATAAATCTGACATCACGTTACTGTCCAAGCAAAAGTGGGTACTCTAAACACTAGGTGACACATACTAGTACTACATATATACATATACTCACGGCTATAAATCCCTGAACGGGATAGCCAGAACTTTGGAATGAGAAATTCCTCAGCCACCTTTGGAAGTTGATTGGGGAAAAGATGGTAATAATAAATGTTTTTGGTGACGGGTCTCCAACCACATCGCCCAAAAAACACTTTAAAAGCCCCTATACCCTTAGTCGCCTCTTACGATCACCCACGGGTAGAAATGGGGTAGTGTTATTCTAAGCCGACACTGCACAGCCAAGGTGACACGTGATGTGCAAAAGAATTAATAACTCTGCGACCCATTCGGGTGGCGTAGAGCTTAAAAGTTTGAGTCCTTGTATAATAACGATGAATTTTTCAAGTTGTCTCGGAATAAAGGTCAAACGGTGTAAATACTAGATGCCTTTGTTTTCTGAACCTTGAACCTGAACAGTCCTCTGATGTGTAATATATAAATTTCAATTAAACATATACTCACAGCTATAAATCCCTAGAAGGGGTAGCCAGAGCCAAGGAATAAGAAATTTCTCAGCCACTTTTGGAAACTTGTGTGGAGGAAAAGATGGTAAAATAAAGGTTGTTGGTGATGGGTCTCCAACCGCATCGCCCAAAAATCCCTTAAAAGCCCCCAATACCGTTAGTCGCCTCTTACGTACACCCACCGGAAGAAATGGGGTAGTGCTATTCTAAGCCGGCACTACACAGCATTAAAGATTTCATTAAAGTTTTCAGCATTTCAATTAAAGTATTATTTATTTTGAATAAGTCACATCGCAGGCTCTCATTAAATGAAATTTTGAAACTTACTGTTTATATACTTCAAATAATGGAAAGTCTGGGTGGTAAAACCAATCTTCGATTGATGACGAATAGTTTGCAGGATCCCATATTATAATAGAAACGTTTTTGTACAAGGGGTCATTCAAAAAGTCGAATTCCGGCTTTGACACGACCTGCAAAGTAAAATTAAATATTTAAGCACTGTATTATTTCAAAACAGTACTAAACCAAATTCCTTTGTTTAACTATAAGCATAATTAATACATCAATGAGTATTTCTTATGAATTATTCAATCCAAACCTAATTATATTGTTCACAGTTAAGCCTTATTAATAATGATTTCTTCTTAGTAGGAGTAAATTGGTCTACAAAAAGTTCTATCAAAGCTCCTTTAAAACTATAATCAAATTATGTAATCGTGGTTTTTGTGGTCAACAGCTGCGTCAAAAACTATAGACGTTCAATGCCCATACTTTAATATTGACCATGATCATTTATCATATGATCTTCTATAATCGCCACGTTCATTGTGCATCGTGCAAACATTCACAAAATCGTCCGCTCACCACTAGAGCATACATATACTCACGGCTATAAATCCCTAAAAGGGTAGCCAGAGCTGAGAAATTATAAATTCCTCAGCCACTTTTGGAACTTGAGTGGGGAAAAGATGGTAGAATAAAGGTTGTTGGTGATGGGTCTCCAACCGCATCGCCCAAAAATCCCTTAAAAAGCCCCAAGTCCGTTAGTCGCCTCATACGTACACCCACCGGAAGAAATGGGGTAGTGCTATTCTAAGCTAGACACTAAGACACTACACAGCTACACCACAAGAACACCTGGTGATTCCCTTTTATTTACATAACATAACATAAACGTTCACGCCGTTTATCCCCGAAGGGTTTGGCAGTGGTACCAGTGTACTCACATGATAGGGGGCAGGCCTATCGCCGTTTTTCACTTTGATTTGTGCCCGAATTTCGGATAATCCTACGGGCGCAGGCGATCATAGATGATGATGGGCAAGTAGGGGTGCAAAGAGAGTATCTACTTGACCGTGGTGGTATTTGATGGTTAATAATCAGCCGTATTCTGTGTATATGTGCAGGAGCTACAATGCTGAACATAGGCATCCCCTTGAAGATCTAGTGATGCTTTTCAATATAATATATTTATTGTATACTTCAGCATTGTTTTTCATTGTTACGGAGTAAAAATCTTAATAGTTTTAATTTACTAACCTGTGAGTTCAAAATCCTAATAGTGGTTTTAGATCCCACATCTTCTGTGTAGTTTTGGACAGGAGCGTTGTTAAACCTTAATACCATATCGTGCTCATCTGAAAAGAAAGTTTACAAATGTTTAGTACAGTATACCCTTGATTGTAAACAGGCGGAATTATTGACACTTTTAAAACAAAACGCTTTAATATTTAATTGTTTTCGCAAAAATGACCGCTTGCAAAAGCTTTCATAAAATACTGAAGGACCGCATAATTGTTCCATTAACCAGGCCGATAAAGAAATGGAGTTTCTTTTGTAAAACTATTAAGTTAGTGGCTTTTTTTGTAAAATGAAGATATTTATTTTGTATATATTTATTTAAATGCCGAAAATGATTACATACAGTAAGTTAAATATCTATATAATGGGAAAGCAAGGAAATAACTTCCAGCACACGACAAATAAGTTTTTTTTAAATTAAAATATAATAACATTTAAAGTTCTCAACTTAATGCGAACAACACATGCACGAACGTGAATACTACTCGAGGAGGAGTTACAAACAATTTGTAAACTATAAATACATTCAGTTAAATTGCCGTGTAGTGCCGGCTTAGAATGTCGCTACCCCTTTCTTCCCACGGGTGTCGTAAGAAGCGACTAAGGGTATCGGGGCTTTATATTGGATTTTTGGGCGATGCGGTTGGAGACCCATCACTAAAAACCTTTATTTTTACCATATTTTCCCCACTCAACTTCCAAAAGTGGCTGAGGAATTTCTAATTCCTTATCTCTGGCTACCCCTTCTAGGGAAATATAGCCGTGAGTATATGTATGTATGTATGTATGTTACATTTATAATATATTTTTATAGAATGCCGTGTAGTGGTTGCTTAGAATGTCACTACCCCTTTCTACCCACTTTTTAAAGTGATATTTGGGCGGCCCATCACCACAATGCTGTATTTCTACCATCTTGTCCCCTATCAACTTCCAAATTTGGCTGAGGAGTTTCTAGCTCTAAAGCTCTATCTATGTATAGGAAAACCCCAAACACTGATTTGTTAAGTATACACAAAAGAATAAAAACCAACGACGTAAACGGCCCATCTTAATTATACATACATACATACATACATATTCTCACGCCGTAAGTTCCCCTTGGGGTAGGCAGAGACTATCGATCGCCACTTTGTACGATCCTGGCAAACCTCTCTGGCTTCGTTTACATCCAGCAATCTTTTCATACATGCTCTTTTATTCTTCATACTGCGGACACCTGCCTTTTTGAGCACATTTTCTATTTGATCCAAATGTGTCCTCCAAGGTCGTCCTCAACTAACATTACCTTCCACATTGGCTCTATATATCTCTTTCACCAATTTACTGTCATCCATCCTCTCTATGTGCCCAAACCATCTCAACATTCCTTTTTCTATATTTCTTACAATATCATCTTTTACACCACACCTTTCACGAATCACATCATTCCTCACACGATCACATAACCTTACACACACTTTTCTGAGGGATCTCATTTCTTCTGCATTCACTCTACTTTCATGCTTCTTCTGCCACACCCAACATTCACTGCCATACATAAGCGTAGGAACGAGGACAGCATCATGCACAGCCATTCGGGCCTTTTCAGACACCGACTGACTAGACATTAGACTATCCAGTGCTCCATTTACCGCATTACCCTTTTTCACTCTTCTCTCGATATCTTCATCACACTTTCCATCCCTAGGAAACAAACTTCCCAAATATACAAACTCTTTCACTTGTTCCACTTTCTTACCATTAATCTCAATCACGCATAAAAATATAATAAAATATTTATATTAAATTATTTTAAAATATTATTAATATATTTTAAAAATAATGAAATAAACATATAATCTCTACATAAACCTTTCTATATCATCTATACTTATAATAAATCTGTAGAGTTCAATTCTGTACATTAAATATATTTTCAAAATAACAATCACGGGGTGATTAGTGATCGATACTGATGCCAAAATTGCAATCAGTAAAATTTTTGTCTGCCTGTCTTTCTGTCTGTCGGTTTGTATGTTCACTTGTATGTATACTTTTCATCAGAGTAGTGTAGGGGAAGGGATATAAGGGCAATTTTGGGAAAACGGGAGAAGTTACTCCTTTTCTCATGCTTCCTTAATGGTAAAATTTACATAGAAATCATGTATGACGGAAACATTCCACATGAAATTGACAAAAAAATATCCCTCAACAGCATATGTCTAATCTTTTATGGTTGACCCACAATAACTCGTGTAACTGGTGATGATTAGCAGATCTGTGCATTCTGATTATATTTGTGTACTCTTGCGTTTATTATACACTCACTCATCTCTAATTTCAAAAAGTTTATATTATTATCTATTAAATAAAAATAAAAAATATAGCAATCGGTACAGAAATACCAAACTTATACATGAAATAAGCCATCGCGCCGTCGTCGCACGTGAATACTGAATCATGTTATAAGGATTATTTTAGTGTAACGGTTGCGTGGGCAAAAGATAGCCGTGAGTATATGCATGATGTATGCAAAGTTTATAACTGTGATTGTTTGTTTGCAAGGGCTTATTTTCAGAGATACTGAACCTGAACTCAAAGCTACACTATTCAGGAGTGATTTAAGTTGTAATCATTGCGCTAAATTTCACAAAGGGATTGAAGAAACCTCGGATGTTTTTAAAATTGTTCTACCCGTGCGAAGCTGGGCCGATCCACTAGTCTTAAATAAGTGACAATAGATGAGATTAAATTAATAACGTTACGAAAACATGACCTTGACGACTGCCTCTTATGATTTTCCGCTCTATTTCAGCGATTATGCAATAATCTTGAAAAAAGTGAAACCTAATTTAAATCGGCCCGTCATCTGTAAGTATAGTAAACAAATAATAGTCTTTGAAATAGTATTGTTGAAGAAACGAAATAAGAGTGGATAAATAATAAATAAATTATGAGTTGAACATCAATTTAATTTTTTCGTTTAGTTTTATGTAATCACATCGTGTGGTAACCCACACGGCTAAGTTCTACTGAGTCATGTGATGGTACATTCGTACAAAACGGCGATAGGGGTATCACGTGGGTGCACCATCCAAGTAAAACGTGGGGACAATAATGTCATTAATGTGTTACAACACCTTCGGGTATATACGGCGTGTACTTTTGACTGAAGAATTTACTCAGTTATATATATTTGTGTCATATTAGTAAAGTATAAAGGAATAATAGATAGTATAATTAACTGATATTTATGAGCATCCGCGTCTTCCTTGTCTTTGTTGTCAGACAGAAGGAAACTGAGCACGCGACATCATTTTCTTATTGTATTTTTCTTTATTTTGCCTCTTTTCACTATGTGAGCAATTAAACTATTAGGTTTAATTTGTCCAGATAACTATTTAACCTTTTTTACTAATGTGTGTATATTATGATTCAATTCAATGTGTACATATTATCGTTCTTACATTTAAAACGCAGGAGGGAACCAACTCTTGCCACAAGCCATAATTTTAATCATTGTTTTACTACAAAATTATTTTTACGAAAAGTTGTTTTTTGACGAGGTAAGAAAAATATAATAATGGTATAAATGCGATGCTTTTATGTGGATTAAATGAAATAATTATACTATTAAAAATATTTTCTTTCAAGAGACCGCGTGTGAGTGAACTTAATAATGGGATAGAGTTATGCTGTGTAGTGTCGGCTTAGAATAACACTACCCCAGTTCTACCCGTGAGTGATCGTAAGAGGCGACTAAGGGTATAGGGGCTTTTTAAGTGATTTTTGGGCGATGTGGTTGGAGACCCGTCACCAAAAACATTTATTATTACTATCTTTTCCCCAATCAACTTCCAAAAGTGGCTGAGGAAATTCTCATTCGAAAGCTCTGGCTACCCTGTTAAGGGATTTATAGCCGTGAGTATATGTATGTATGTATGTATGTTATTCAAAGCCTATACTGCACAACTGATACCGTATGATATCGCATGGTATGTGACACTGTATCCGAATGAATCAGCGATAAAGCTTATCAAGTTGGCTTAAATATACGCAACGCCCAAAGCCGTGACTTTTATTTTTTACTTTCAGAGACAAATATTTTATTCTCATTTAAATAAAAAAAAACTTTCTTTATTTTCTTATGATATTAGCGAGTGTGCTCAAAAGGAAGGCGTCCGAAGTATGAAGAATAAAAAACCATGTATAAGAAGATTGATGGATGTAAACGAAGCTAGGTTTATCAGGATTGTACAAAGTGGCGATCGATAGTCTCTTCCTACCCCAACGGGAACGAATGGTGTGAGTATATGTATGTATATATGATATTAGCATACCGTACGGACGGACGGAACAAAGCTATTTCTTAATTATAATGCAAAACGGCTCCCCAGCGCAGCGTGAGAGGTTACTGATGAGATGACTATAGTAAAGTATTTATAACCTGATGAGCCTACACAAAACCTTCACATATACTTTTATGTCTAACAAAGACATTTTCTATGAATGCTACCTCTGATATTTTATCGTTTTCGGTTTTAAATCTACATAAAACATCTCATGAATACAAATGCTTAAAAACTCACTCGACTGCTGCTTGGAAATGCACAACATGTTTTCTTTTGCCAGAATCGTACGAAAATCGATATCTACTGCCTATCCCAATGGAACTCATGGTGTGAGTATTTATATGCATGTATGTTAATAAAATGGAAAGTGTAGAAAATTCATTAACTTACATATCAGTCATTTGATTGATAGAATAGAAGTTATCTAAAGATAGTTATGTTTTGTTACGCTGAATTCCATTTATATCTTAATCGAACTAGCGTTGCAAATTTAAAGTTACTTTCTTACCATAATGACTCATTTATTACATACATATACTCACAGCTATAAATCCCTAGATGGGGTAGCCAGAGCTAAAGAATTAGAAATTCCTCAGCCACTTTTGGAAAGTTAAGTAAGTTTATCCTGTTTTATTCAGAATTACCACTATTATCTTCCTTTTTAAACTTAACCTGGTGAGGGGTCTGCAACCTCAGCACCCAACAATCAATTAAAAAGGTCCAATAGCCTTAGTCGCCCTTTACGAACGACCGGAAGCAATGGGGTGGTGCTATTCTAAGTCGACACAACACAGCTATATATAGTTTGTAAAATCCTAGACAAAGTGAGCTTAGTCACAAAAAGCAAATTTGTTAATTGAGGATATCCTCTAGGATTACAAACTAGTGCCTCTGTTTCGTTACCTTTACGCTCTAACATTTAGTCTTAGGAAACATCTACCTCAAAAAGTTTTATGCCATCTCTTAGTACTTTTCATTTTGATACTGCAAATTTTAATTAATTCGTTAACAACTTTTTACACGTTTGCTGAGTAGTGTCGGCTTAGAATAGCACTACCCCGTTTCTTCCGGTGGGTGTACGTAAGAGGCGACTTACGGTATTGGGGCTTTTAAGGGATATTTGGGCGATGCGGTTGGAGACCCATCACCAACAACCTTTATTTCACCATCTTTTCCCCACGCAACTTCCAAAGGTGGCTGAGGAATGTCTTATTCCCTAGCGCTGGCTACCCCTTCAAGGGATTTATAGCCGTGAGTATATGTATGTATGTATGTATGTCGTTAACAAATATGTAAGCAGTGCTTATGACCTAAGAGACAGCACAAAGATAGCAAATCATTTGAATATTATTGTTTCAAGGTTTTATTGTCTTTGTTTTTTAGCTCTCTTTGTTTCATAAATGATAAGTATATAATGAAATGAATATAAATGTTGTGTTACATCTTATTCTCACACATGTGGACAGTTACGGCCGATATCTGAATTGAGTATTCCAGCTGAGAACAACTTAAGTATCGTTCTGTCGCATTGAAACCTTAGCAACTGAATAAGACAAAACGATACTTAAGTCGTTCTCAGCTTGAATACTCAATTCAGAAATCGGGCGTTATTCTCATATTCCGTCTCACAA
Organism: Bedellia somnulentella; assembly: GCA_963576735.1. Taxonomy (NCBI): domain Eukaryota; kingdom Metazoa; phylum Arthropoda; class Insecta; order Lepidoptera; family Bedelliidae; genus Bedellia; species Bedellia somnulentella. Next base: position 12,605,118 of record OY755172.1, on the reverse strand, counting down.
GATAATAGAACCTTCGCTGCTCAGAGGGAACATTTTCACCTGAGATTTGAAAAGACTTGGGTTTTATTCTTGAATAAAGCCACTACTCTGTTTTCTTTCTAAAATCACATATGTGTTTCTATATATTAACATTTAGTTAGAAAAAACATTGTGAGGAAACCAAAACGATATGCATACATATATTGACGGCTATAAATCTCTAGAATGCCAGTGCTTCAGAATTTGATTTTTCTCAGACACCTTTGGAAGTTGAGTCGGAAATAGATAGTAAAATAAAGGTTGTTGCTGGGTCATTCAAATTAGAAATATGCCAAATTCTCTAAGTCGCACCAACACCTACGAGAAGAAATGGGGTAGTTCAATTCTAAACCGACACTACACAGCTTACAACATTTACAAAGCAGCGCGAGACCAGAATTTTTATTTAAACGCAAAGATATAGTATAAAAAACCGTAGATAAGTTATGCGCGCTCATAAGTGGTACTTAAAAAACAGGCTAAATGGCTCATCTGACTTTAATAATCGCACACTAGCTGCCGTTGCAATCGTTCACCTGTTTTGGCGTGTTTGTTTATCGACGGAATTCTCGATATAATCGAGTATGCCGTCGTGTGTGTTGATATTTTCCACAAACTATAGTAGAAAAACTACTAAACTGATGGGATTACTTATCATTCGTAAGTATTATAAATTTACAACGTTTTAATTATCTTCTTATTCGTTTCGCTCTTGTCAGAGCGGTCGTGGTCTTCATGAGGAGGGTCGGGGGCTGCAGTTGCCCGCATCCTGTGCTATCATGATGACTCTCTTGGGAAGTTAGTGCAGTGGTTTCCCCTTGCCTTCTGCACCAGTCATTTTAGAGGTTATTTAGGCCTCAAGGTCGCTGTAGCCTCTTCCAGCGAGTTGACCCGCCGGGTGTGTGGATATACCGCCACTGCTCGGTCGCCAGAGCCTCGTCCGTTGTCTAGAAGGGAACACCACGATGACTAGGATGTCACCGCCGCCAGCTATTCATACGAACCACTGGCGCGTGCAGGTGAGGTTGACAATTGGACCGGATTAGATGGTATTTCCGTTCTTCCCTTACTCCCCGTTTTAATTATAATTTATAATAAATGAGGTGTATCGTGTGTATAGATCTAAATAATGGTCGTCTTACCACCGATTTCTGAATTGAGTATTCCAGCTGAAAACGACTTAAAACAATACGTTTTATCTCATTCAGTTGTTAAGATTTCAATGCGACACAACGATACTTAAGTTGATCTCAGCTGGAATACTCAATTCAGAAATCGGTCGTTAGTTTCATATTTCACGTCGGTACATTGCCTATATTTCAAATGTATTTCTTGGTGTGTTGTTTGCATATATTTCTAGTGGTGTGCGTACATCTGCCGCAATCGGTGCCACTCGTGAGCGCCGGTTTTCTCGTAAATAACCTATCTAACGTTTTTTAGTACATCTATGGTGTAATATGTGTAAAGTGAAACCCTATATATATATAGGGTTTTATTCTTGAATAAAGCCACTACTCTCTTTTCTTTCTAAAATCACATATGTGTTTTCTATATATTAACATTTAGTTAGAAAAAACATTATGAGGAAACCAAAACGATATGCATACATATACTGACGGCTATAAATCTCTAGAATGCCAGTGCTTTAGAATTTGATTTTTCTCAGACACCTTTGGAAGTTGAGTCGGAAATAGAAGTAAGATAAAGGTTATTGCTGGGTCATTCAAATTAGAAATATGCCGAATTCTCTAAGTCGCCTCTTACGAACACCAACGAGAAAAAATGGATACTAGTAGCACTGATTTTCAGTTGTGATTGTAAACGCAAAACGTTTTTGAAAGACTGTTCTAAATATTATATCGAACTCTTATGGGTAGCGGCCCTCAAACGACATTACCAACATATGATCGAAGTCACCCACTAAGCGATCGTTAGTTTCATGAAATGATCGATCATTTCATGAAATGGTCGTATTTCATGAAATGATTGATCATTTCATGATGTGTTCAAATTTACGATATGGCCACGACAGCCACATCATGAAATGTGACCATTTCATGAAATGATCGATCATTTCACGATGTGTTCAAATCTACTATATGGCCACGACATCGGCTAAGAATAGCCCACCCTTCCCGTGGGTATTCGTAAGGCGACTATGAGTATTGGGCTTTGTTAGTAATCGTTATTCGGTTTTAGAGCCATCACCTTTTCAATCTTTTCCCTCTCAACTTCCAAAAGTGTCTGAGAAATTTCTTATCCTGAAGCTCTGGCTCTGGCTATCCCTTCTAGGGAATTATAGCCGTGAGTATATGTAAGTATCAATATATGCCATGCCACCCACTCATTATTTTAAGCCATGATTCTCCTAGAATGATGAACTGACAGCACAAATTCATTACAAAAGTTGACATCAATGTTCAAAAGATAGTAATAGTTTACGTATGATTCACATACGATAACCGTAAGTGAATCATCAATATGAGCTACTTCATGCATATGATACAAAAAATCATATTTTCATTTTGTAAGAACATTTGAGGTTCCGAGACTACTTTTCATAAATAAACATACATATATTTACATTTCTAGAATATATATTTACAAATATAATATAGGAAATTAATGAAATTTATAAAAGGAACATTTCATAATAAAGGAGAAATTGTTTAAAATAACCTTGTATGACATCCATGGGCTGATAATAGGTACTGGTCTTCCAACACTACACGGTTACTTTAATAATACACAATACGTAATTTCTTAATTTCATGAAGTCTTAATAGACTAAATACTTTTTGTAAATATCATCTACGACTACTTTCATTTATTTTAAGACAGCTAGCAAACGGTTTATTCTCATACATATGTTAAGGACACTAAATAAAACAATGATAAATACCCACCGCCTCAGATTGATTGCTTGGTTATCAACATTTTTTATTCAGTACGTGAGTGCATTAATAATTGGAAATGCAGATACAATGGTACGATAAGACCACTGGCGGTCAATCACATCAAAACACTGTGACTCAATGTCTTCTGTAAACTTTTTAGTTAACATTGCAAAAGCTTAACCGGAATACCCAACCGCAAAGCATGTGAATTCATTTTGTCCACAAATCAATCCGTCCTTCTTGGAACATGTTTTATAAAAAACGAAAAAAAGTTTTTCTTCCTGTTTTCAAACAAAACAAATAGTCTAAAAAGTTCACTTCGAATATACTGTTCCATTAAATACTCAACCCAACGTTCACGCCATATATATCCAAAGGGGTGAAAAAGTAAAATAATTATAGGTAGTTCAATTCACGAAGATGCGCCTCACCCTTTCTTCTAAACTTTTATATTAGAAGAGTGAAATAAAGGCTTATTTGTAGGTGCTTTCCCGGTTAATTAATTTATCTATGTGGACATACACACAAACAAATATTGGCCAATCGTCTCGCAGCATGAGATTCACACTAAAAAATGCTAACGTAAAAAAGTGGAACTATACTTCTGAACATATACACATATATCACGCCATTATTAGTTAGTTCCTGATCAATCGGTCAACAGGAAAGATTAAATTTAATAAATAACATACATACATACATATACTCACGGCTATAAATCCCTAGAAGGGGTAGGCAGAGCTAAGGAACTAGAAGTTCCTCAGCCACTTTTGGGAAGTTGAGTGGGGAAAAGATGGCAAAATAAAGGTTATTGGTGATGGGTCTCCAACCGCATCGCCCAAAATCCCTTAAAATCCCCAACACCGTTAGTCGCCTCTTACGTACACCCACCGGAAGAAATGGGGTAGTGTTTTTCTAAGCCGACACTACACAGCAAAAATAAATAAAACAAGTTAAATAAGATTGAATAATGAACAATAATAAGCTTGTATTGTCGGTGTAGAATAGCGATACCCCATTTCTTCCCCTGGATGTTCGTAAGAGGCGGCTAAGGATATTGGGGCTTTTTAAGTTATTTTTGGCAATGCAATTGGGAACACATAACCAAAAACCTTTGTTTTACAATCTTATCCCCACACAACTTCCAAAAGTGGCCGAAGAATTTCTTATTTCTAAGCTGTGGCCACCCCTTCCAGGGATTTATAGCCGTGAATGTATGTAAGTTTGTATGAGTTATCAATCAACAACAACAATATAATCTTAGTCAACATTGTAGAATCAAAAATAAATTCATAATAGTGAGGGTCTCGTACCGTAACTTGGTTTTCCATCTGTTAAGGTGAAACCAGGCTATAATACAAAATAAAATACCGTATTTTATTATCATATCATTTCAGTGTTTATGTGATGCCTCTAACGGTTTATATTTGCCCTAAAGTAAAGGCAAGTAAAGAATATTTTGACCTAACACAGTTTATGATTTTAAACGGACAACCCGACAAGCTTTTTTTTTGTACAATTCGAATTATATAATGCGAAAAAAACCAAGGCATTACGGTCTTTGTCACCGAAAACGAATTTCATATATAAGCGCAAATTTTTGAAACTATTACTTTCTTTTATCACATGCATAACAAACCCATAACTACTTTTTTTCCAGTAAAATAACAGTTGTTTTAATTCGCTCTATCAAACTGCGACATTGTAAATTAATTAGGAATGAGCTTAGTATGCTTTTTTTACGCTTTGACTACAGGCAGTTTATAGCTTGGTTATACTTTAAAAATACACGCTCACAATTTGAAAAAACAGGTTAATAGGACCATGCCAACCTGGAGCCAGGAGGCCATCTACTAAATTTGGTTACCATAATTCGAACAGTCTTTGGAACGAAAATTTCAGAAGGCGGGGTAAATTAAGCGTCGCTCAAATAATAGTTTATACAAATCTACAACTCATGAGGAAACATACATACATATACTCTCGGTTATAAATCCCTTGAAGAGGTAGCCAGAGCTAGGGAATTAGAAATTCCTCAGACACTTTTGAAAGTTGCGTGCGGAAAAGACAGTGAAATAATGGTTATTGGTGATGGATCTCCAACCGCATCGCCCAAAAATCCCTTAAAAGCCCCAATACCGTTAGTCGCCACTTACGTACACCTACGTGAAGAAATGGGGTAGTGCTATTCTAAGCCTACACTACACAGCTGAGCATGATGAAACACCTAAGAATTTATGGTAAACCCTGATTTCAGTCTGGAATTGAAGTACAAATTGAGTGTTTGACTCACACTACGTACAATGTGACTCATGCCATACTCAACTCAGGCTCAACTTTTACGAGAAATGTACCGTGACTAAATATCAACTCGGTCAATTACCTTTGAAACTTAAACAATGTTAGTGCACAGTGTAACTGCACAAGCAATCGTTTGATTTACACATGGGTATGTTTTTGCAAAGAAATGTAGTGTGTAAAATTTTAAGTTTGGTCTTGCACGGATATGTAAAGTTAAGTTTTACTAATATTGTATGGGTCTTCTTGACTGAAGTTAATGATTATTAGTATGTACCTATCAAGTTTATATCCACAAAATAAATGGGGGTGGTCAAAACCAGTTTTAAGTAGTGTTCGCAAGAGGCGACTAAGGGTATGGTGCTTTTTAAATGAATGTTGGGGGATGCGGTTGGAGACACATCACCAACAACCTTTATATTAAAATCTTTTCCTAACTCAACTTCCAAAAGTGGCTGAGGTTACTCTTTACACTTCGGACGCCAGCCTTTATAAAAGTTTAATGTTAATAAACTTTTACAAAGGCTGATGTTAATAAAAGGCCGGCGTCCGAAGTATGAAGACTAAAAGAGTATATAGGAAAAGATATATGGATCTAAACGAAGCTAGAGAGGTGTGCCAGGATCGTACAAAGTGGCAATAAATAGTCTCTGCCTACCCCAATGGAAAATAATGGCGTGAGTATCCATACTAATATTATAAATGGGAAAGTGAGTTTGTTTGTTTGTTTGTTCCGCTTTCACGCCGTAAATACTGAACCGATTGCTTTGAAATTTTTCAGGCGTGTAGTTAGAAGTCTAAATTAAATAATAGGGTACTTTTTATCCCGGAAAAAATATGTTCCCATGGGAAATCAAAAATATTGTTTGCTTACTAAATGCATTGGAGATGGCGCTGTGCATGTGCATCGTTTAAAACAACGTAAAATATTGTAAACTAATATAAAAATCAAAATTTAGAAGCTTAATGGTACGGTAATGGATCCCCGAAAATAAGGAACTCCCGAGGGATGATGTACTATTTTTTTATCGTATACTTTTTTTTTTACATCTACTTATATTGCAAACGAATATTAACATGTAAATTTAGAAGCTAAATGAAACGACGACGATTCCTTGAAACTAAGGAATCCGCAAGAGTTCTCATAGGAACATCAAAAAACCTTAACTCATATATGGCTCAAAATATTGCAGCGATTATTTTTATCATCGATGGAATTCACATCAGACACTTTGTTAATGTTCATTTTGGAAAGATGAAGGGGTTTCATCAATTTAAATGACAAATTTGTTTATCAATAGTAAGACTAATATGAAATAAAGCGTAATAAAAATTTGACACCGCCCCGGTAACGTCTCCGTGGCGTAGCGGTATAACTAACTACTATGAATATTTAATTAGAACTATTATGAATCAATCGTCCCGGGTTCGTATCTCAGGTAATTTAATCTTTTTGTAAAAAAATGTTTTGTTAGCTTATAATAACACTATATATAATAATAACAAGCACTATCCCTTCAATTTAGCGATTATTTTGGAAGGAGATCCACCACTAATCATCCCTATATTGCCGACCAATCGCTGCAAGCTCTCCCACTATCACCAACGGTCAGTGTAGGGGGCAGCACCGGGCCGTCGCCGCAGCGCCAAACTACTATCCGTATCTGTACTTACTAAGATATTCTCATTTCTGAACATAAAAACTTGGTATATTTGTTTCATGATTCTTATGAACAATTAAAAAGGAATTTTTGGAACTCAACCCCTAACGGGTTGATATAGCAAATGAAAGTTTATATAGAGTTTTTTTACATTTACATTACTTGGTGCGATTGAATTTATGAAATCCATCTATCAATCATTCATGAATATATGCTAACAACCATAAATTCCATAAAAGGGTAGCCATAGCTTCGGAGATTCTTCATCCAATTTTGGAAATATATTGATAAAAGATAGGTTAATAAAGGTTGTTAGTGATGGGTCACAAACTGCATCGCCCAATAATCACTTAAAAAGCCTCAATGTCCTTTATGTCATTTACAATGCCCGCGGGATTATAAATATAAAAAACAGAAGTTGAGATAGTGTTTCGGTATTTTGGTATTATGTAAACTGGATGCAAAAAATGAAGTCCACGCGGACGAAGTCGCGGGGCAAAAAGCTAGTATGTATATATGTTAAAAATTCTCACCAATAAAGGAGCCTAATTGTGCCCCACGCAGAGTCCCAGCGCTGGTAACCACAGCACATGTGTTAAACACTTTGCCGCCCTGCAATGCGTCACGTGGTATGCGGAAGCCGTTCGATCTGAATGGCTCATCGTCTGCAGTAACTGTCCGCAACAAAACTCCTTTAAGCGCGCACATAATTTCCTGTCTACTTCTCTCCCAATCACCGTTTCTCTCATAACGAACATTATATATGTTATGCTCGTCCAATCCAGACTTAAACACCTTTCCTTCATCCATCAATACCCTATGAAACTCCTTGAGAAGTGCCTCCTTAAATCTTGCAGTCCGTTCAACACAAACCATACTATCCAGGTCGTCACAAACAAATTTCTCAGTGTCGAATTCCAAAATCTGTTGGTGCAAATTTGGGAATCTTGGATTGCCTTTATTACGAACGATTTTATTCGGTGCGAGGTTCTGGTGGTTCACTGATGATTTGTCAGAAATAATACCTCTCCTATTATTGCCCATGAATGCACCAATAGCTGACCGTCTAATTTTGTGATTAATAAATACGGAATTATGATTTAGAATGTATTTTCCAGAGATATCTTCTTGGTAAGCGACCATGTCCGGAGGTCGGGGTGTTTCCACGATTGTTGCAAAATACTTCTGTTTCTCCATATAAAGCCAGTACTGAGACCAAATCAAGTACAAATATCCGCACATTCCAAAAAATAACAGATTGATAAATATCCACACGGACATAGCAGCAGTCTTCATTTTGATTATTTCTAGAGTTTTATGTTTATAAGTGAAGTATATAATTTAGGAACCAAATTATTAAATGATTTATAAAATATTTATCACAACCACAGTTTATTGTCATTATCTAATAAAGCAAGACAGCTAGCCTACGTTAAAATCACCATGACTCTTCAATAGAAGACTGGTGTATCAGCTGTGACAACGACTATTACGCATGCGCTATAGATTTCCATACACAACCCAACACATCTCTAAAGCTCTTCAGTTAAGCTTATGGTGATACGCACACGGTGTTTTCATGCAATACAAAGCCTTATTTTTTATAATATTAAATTTAATTATAATTAGACAATTAATTTTCTTTCCCACATTTGACCAATGCCCTTATCATGTATCTCTTGTGAAATTTATTCTTACTGCTTTTGAATTTATCCGCTTATCATTTTATTCTCGTTTTTAAAATAATAGGGTGCAATGTTAGCCAATATGGATTACAATGCTCTTTAACTGTGACCATAAATGTATACGTAGTTAGAGGTAAATTAGTAAAATTACCAGTGACTGTTATTTTCAATTCTGTAGAACTTTATTACAAAATACTATTATACATGATGTTTAGTAGGGGGTTAGACATGGGTGAATGACCGACAGGAGGTGGCATCTATTAATCATGTATAGTAATTTAAATTAATTCTGGGTTAATACCAAAAAGACAGTAAAAAAACTCTGAAGGTTAAAGATTTATTTCCATATTGAACTTTCAAAAGTTGCTGACGAATACTCAATTCTGCCGCTCTGGCCACCCCTATTTTAGGATTGATAGCCGTTAGTATTGTGTGTAATGTATTTCTAAATTGGGTGACTGATCTCGGAGCCTCATCACTACGACATCAAACTACTTAACGGCGGCTATATGCTCTAGTATAAATATTTAGTAAGTAAAATCTACACTGTGCATTCGTAAGTTTATAGCTTTCTAGTTTATGCACATAGCATACCCTTACCGATTTTCATCACTGTATATTATGATAGAATATAATAAGAGCTTAAGAAATTTCTATCATACTTTCTGTCATTGACGATTACCTATTTTTCTAAGTTAAAGCCTCTGCTGTATAAACATAACATAAACATAAACGTTCACGCCGTTTATCCCCGAAGGGGTTGGCAGAGGTACCAATACTTCTGAACTCACATGGCAGCGCCATCTAGTTTCCAGAGAAGGTACCCACGTTTTGCTTGGACAGTGTACTCACGTGATAGGGGGCAGGCCTATCGCCGTTTTGTACGAATACACTGTCACATGACTAAGTACAGTCGCCATCAGATATATAGGAGCGGCCGAGGTACTCAAATATTTCTGAGCAGCAATAAATTTCATTAAATTCTTTACGGTAAATAAGGTCAATAAGATCTGAACATCCAATTTGCCACAAATATATGAGCAGTGGTTTTTCAATTAAATTTGAACACACAACGAGACAATAATATCTGAAAACACAACTCGTCAAAGTTATCTACACAGACAGGGTGATCATAAATATCTGAACCTTTAAGGAAAATATACCTTAAAACACTAGGCATACAGCTTAAATGTAATCGTACAGTTGTATTATATCCTTTTACAAAATACGTAGGTATACAAAATATAAATCTGCAAAAAAGCAACTTCACGGTCTTTTTACCAGAGACACATTTGAATAAATCTTTTTAATACAATTGCTCAAAAAGTGGCGTATTACAGGGACGTATAGCGTTCGGGAAGTGGGCTATTACACACTCGTGCTTTTTCTTTACCTTTCCCGCACTAGTGCGTTTTCTTTCCCAACTGTCAAAATAATGTCTATTTTAAAGAAAAACCAACCATAAAGATTTTACTAAAAAAATCAAAGAAGTTTTTATGATTCATGTTAATACGTGGCATAGGTCGTATTAACATGAATCAACAACAACAAAATAATAGGCAAAATCGACTAATTTGTTTCGATATCTGATTTAATGATTTGATAGAATTAGTGAGGTTAGGTTTCATTACATAATAACTCATTAAATTTCATTTTCATTTCATATCAACAAAAAAATTATACATAAGACTTGGCTGTATGGGCATAGTTTCCTTTGCCTACCACAATAAGTGAAGAAAAAATGTCGCCATTTTCCAGAAATAATCTTTGGGAGTTTAGTTGTTTTGTTAAATTGCTTAATTTTTTCGCAACTGTATTAAAAATAGTCGTTCAGTACACGTACGGAACCGTCATTGCAACTCGTTCCGACTGTCAACCCTCGCCTTCGGCTCGGGTAGACATTTGTCGGAACTCTTTGCAATGACAGCCATTCCGTACTAGTAATGAAATATACTATTTTAATACAATTGCTCAAAAAGTGGCGTATTACAGGGACGTATAGCGTTCGGGAAGTGGGCTATTACACACTCGTGCTTTTTCTTTACCTTTCCCGCACTAGTGCGTTTTCTTTCCCAACTGTCAAAATAATGTCTATTTTAAAGAAAAACCAACCATAAAGATTTTACTAAAAAAATCAAAGAAGTTTTTATGATTCATGTTAATACGTGGCATAGGTCGTATTAACATGAATCAACAACAACAAAATAATAGGCAAAATCGACTAATTTGTTTCGATATCTGATTTAATGATTTGATAGAATTAGTGAGGTTAGGTTTCATTACATTATAACTCATTAAATTTCATTTTCATTTCATATCAACAAAAAAATTATACATAAGACTTGGCTGTATGGGCATAGTTTCCTTTGCCTACCACAATAAGTGAAGAAAAAATGTCGCCATTTTCCAGAAATAATCTTTGGGAGTTTAGTTGTTTTGTTAAATTGCTTAATTTTTTCGCAACTGTATTAAAAATAGTCGTTCAGTACACGTACGGAACCGTCATTGCAACTCGTTCCGACTGTCAACCCTCGCCTTCGGCTCGGGTAGACATTTGTCGGAACTCTTTGCAATGACAGCCATTCCGTACTAGTAATGAAATATACTATTTGCTAATTCACAAAAACGGTAACATAACTGTCATTGCATATAATTCACTGCATGTATTTATCAAATGTGAATATGAAATATTGAAGCTGCCAGATTGAAATAGGTACGAATGCTTTGCAGCATTTCATTCATTATTGTGTCAGTCACCATGGCCTAGCGGTTAAGTAAATTGAAATCATAATTATAATCCGTTGCGTCAGGGTTCAAATCCTCAGTTGTGCTTTTTTTTGTATTTTATTTAGAACTCATGTTCTTTTTTTCCTTTTTTTTTATTTAATTAAAAGTGTAAACAAACTTAACATCAACATTTATAGAAACTCGTTAGTTTTCAAAACTACAAAAAAAATACAGTAAGTTCAAACCTCCGCACCGTTCAATTTACTTGATAATTCCGAATAGTTTTTTTTTACAAAAAGATGGTTTTTTATTTTGTGTAAACCGCCATACATTGTTAAGTTAAGAGGTAAAATTGCAATGATAATAGTTCATAGCAAATAACAAATACTTAATTTTCATTACACACGTGCAAACTATTTAGAAGAGTAACTAAATGTGTACGAAAATACCATATTTATAAATTCTGCCAATTGCAATCTACGAGCGCACGTCGCCCTTATTTGTTCGAGTGACCTATCTGTATACGCGTCAATGTAGGCGTGAGAGGTTTAATATTATAATATTTAATATATAATATAAAATAATTTATTCAAGTTATAGATTTCATTCATTTTTATATTTTATATTTAATTTATTAGGAGTGTTAAAAAAAACAAAATCTTCATAGTACCTTCTAATTTTTTTTTTTTTATATAAAATATATACAGCTATTAACTTAAAATTAAAACAAAAAACTATAATTCACATAACACAAATAATCCTAAAAATACTTTAATGAAACACAAAATAAAAATGTTGTAAGTAATAAAATAACTAATATTAAGGGCGTCCCCGGAAAAATAGGTTGATATTGATTGTTTGGAAATTCTATAAAGTCTGATTTGATGATATTGATATGACATGAATAAAATATATGTTGGTGATTAGTTCATGGTGTTAAAATTTGATGTTTAACATTTTAATAATTTGTTGAAAAATATGATGGAAAAAATTTAATTGGAACATGCTTTGTTTTCATAAAAACCGCATAGGCTCCACTGGCATAACATACATGTGAACTCATTATGTGTCTATATACGAGAAGCTTTAAGATCTGTAAATTTGATGTTTAACTTTTCATTTAAAAATTATAGTTATTCAATAAAACTATATAAACTACATTTATCCTGCGCGCGCGTTTTTTGCGTCCCTGTCACTCTCAGTACATTTGACGTAAGAGTGAGCGCAATAGCTGCAAAATGCGGGGAGGCCCTTAACTGCTATCACTACCTTTATCAAACATTTCTACACTAATTTTGTGTCAATTATTACTTTATCTTAATTGAGTAGACATTATATATAATGGCTAGACAGTATATATAATATTCAGATTTGTTACTTTGGCTGTCACACATACACCCTACTTTCAGCAGAAAACTTTTTTTTAGTTTTGACATTGATAAAACCGAATGGTGATGTAGAAAATGTATTCCCGCGTACTAAGTTTAAGAATTTTAAACTGTATGCCTAGTACATTAAGGTATATTTTCTCTAAATGTTCAGATATTTATGATCACCCAGTCTGTGCAGGTAACTTTGACGAGCTGTGCTTTCAGATTTAATTGAAAAACCACTGCTCATATACTTGTGGTGAATTGGATGTTCAGATCTTATTGACCCCTTATTCACTGTAAAGAATTTATTGAAATTTATTGTTGCTCAGATATATTTGAGTACCTCGGCCGCTCCGATATATCTGATGGCGACTGTACAACTCAGCCATGTGGGTTTCCTCACGATGTTTTCCCTCACCGTTAACAACCATGATAAATTAACCACACATATGACTTTAGAAAAGACAAATTGGTGTAGGCCCGACCCAGGATTGGAACTCACGCCCTTCTGTTTTCGGGCGGGTGTTCTACCCATTGGACTATCATGTCAACAATGTCGAAGTCTAACAAAAATACGAACAAATATTTAAAAAAACATATTTATTATTATTATATTACAAAAACAAACACATCTACGATACTTCATAAGAACATGACTTTGCTCCTAATTTAAATCTTTTTGTTCATGAAAACCTCATGTGGGGATTATTACTAATAAATAAAGAATAAATAAAGGAAAATAGTAGCTCAATTGGCAGAGCGTCGTCGGGGCGTTTACCCGAGGTCGCGGGTTCGATCCCCGCCTGTGTCGAAATTTTTCTTTCCTTTATTTATTCTTTATTTATGACTTTACTCCATTGTTTCTTGTTTTATTTATTCACTTGTAAAACAATTTATTTACTTGTTCTTTCGACAGCATTATTATATAGAGCAAAACTGAATATGCATGATAAGAAGTGTAACTGTAAATTATATAAAGAAAATGTCTGAAATATAAATAAATCGAGTGTGAATCAATCAATAATGAGTGAGTGAATGTGTGATTATTAACTCATTTTATATATGTATTAAAAAAGCATAAATAAAATTAACAATCTGTGCATAAAATTACACTAACTAATTAATGCAGAATACAATTTGCAACCAATTCATTCACAGTATGGTTCCAATTTTTACCTGTTAGTTATTATTACACATATAAACCTAATATGACTAGAAAAACTTATTGTATTATTATAAATTAGTTGGATGTAAACGAAGCCAGAGAGGTTTGCCAGGATCGTACAAGGTGGCGATCGATAGTCTCTGCCTACCCCAATGGGAACTAACGGCGTGAGAATATGTATGTATGTATGTATAAATTAGTTTTCTGGTGTTCTGTATTCGACGAATTGGGCTAATGTTATTTTATTTAGTTAAACTGACCTATCCATTTCTATATTACCCAACCTCCATAATGTTATTGGCAAGCGATATGTAGTTATTAATTTAAAATTATTTTTACCCATGTAAGTGAAAATCATAACTTAAGTAGACAGTTTTGTACTATTTAATATATTTTAATGTTGAATCGTAAGGCTTCGTTCACATGGCAATGTCCTGCACGTTTTTTTGCAGTAGACGTTTTAACGTATACATTAGAGCTGCATGAAAAAGTTCTGGAACCTACTTCTGTTGCAGCTTTATCAGCCCAATGTTATTAAGTACGCCAATAGGTGTTAAAACGTATATCGCATTTAATTAATACTTGTCTATTAATTACCACAGAATCATACCATGAACATTCCAATATTAAACATTATATTATACGATACGGCTGGCGATACCGGCTTAGATTATAAATGTTTTTAAAACATTAATATTTTACATTCCTGCCTTTAATAATGATCCACATTATAGTTATTTTAAATTACATTGCATCTTGGTTCGTTTATTATATCGTTAGTTTTTATTATTTTGAGGTGAAGGATTTTCTTTTCTTCGATACATTCAAAGTAATTATTATGGTACATGGTAGAAAATATGAGCATAGAATTGGTTCTTCAATACTCAAACAAGTCCTCTGAGGCACATTGAGACGGCATTTTTTTTCTAACATGCTAACTAATTGGCATATTTTGGACGAATGCAAAGGGGCATACAAAGGTAAGATGTTCATTAATTATATTTTTACATTACTTACGTTTCGCTGTTAAGGTTAGGCCCAAATTCCTCGGTAGGGATATTTATGGGCTTTGATGTGATGATCCTACAATGGTCGATCTATCACCAAAAATTTAATTACATAATAACGTTAAAATTTTTACCAAATATTTTCATAAAAAAATCCTTAAAATAATATCATAATCATAAACCAAATAAAAATGTACAATTGGATCCCCAATTAAGGTAAAAATATGGAGTTAAGAATGCATATACAATAAAATGTAGTAGAGCGATTGTATATTTTAATTTCCAGTAAATAAAGCTCCACTCCGCTTATTTCGGGTCTAAGTTATTTTGTAATGCTCAAGCACTATCAAACCTTTCTTTTTGGACTACATATTAATAACGCTCTCTAAGCTTTATTGGTAACACATTTCCAAGAAGGGAATGACCAAACAGATCTCTGATAAATTGTTGTAGCTACAGAAAAAAGATCAATCCATATTTACATTAATTTGGTTATTTAATTATATATATGTCACATAAATAATATAAAATAACGGATACATTACTTGGATAAAGATGTTATAATTAGTATATAAGAAATGACAGACAATAATAAATATAAAAAACATATCTACCAGGTATTGTGGTGATGTAAACTAATCGTCATAAATTCCTCGGAAGACAAACAGATTTGGTAGCAATTAATAAATAAAGGATAAAAGTTATAGATTGTGATAAGCCGATTTAGATATTTGATGGCTTATTATTACACAATAATAATCACCAAAATGTCTTAATATTTCGCCTTATGTACAGTTAGTGTGAGCTTATGCTCTTAAGAGCAATGTTTTCAGCTATTCTAGTATGAATAAAAACAAGTTATACAATCTTGTAATACTACCCTAGTTATTTTCATTTAATGTATGTTTGCTATCCCATATTTCAATTGTGTTTATACTACAAATGAATTAAGTATTCACATTCAATCTCTTTTATATGATAATTATATAAAAACTATTCTCATTGTTCGTATTATTACCTACTTCCACT
The DNA here is from genome assembly GCA_963576735.1 of Bedellia somnulentella. Classification (NCBI taxonomy): domain Eukaryota; kingdom Metazoa; phylum Arthropoda; class Insecta; order Lepidoptera; family Bedelliidae; genus Bedellia; species Bedellia somnulentella. The sequence goes on along the minus strand of OY755172.1, from coordinate 12,589,258 downwards.
TCACGCTTTCACCAAAATTAAAACCAAAACACCAAATTCTTCATCTTCTTTTCCTTTTATACGCTATACTCCGAGCTCTAAAAAATCATATTGAAATTACTTTCTTCCCTTCTCAACTGATTTTCAGGTCAAATTGTTGTCAGCGATAATGTTGGTGGTCCCGAATATTGGCGCGAGGAGGTGAGAGTTCTCTTCTGGCCAGCGTCGAATAGTACAGCATTGGTAGCATGGCACCGAATAGCACCATAGCTCCGAATGTAGATTTGTGGGTTAACCTGACGAAAAATATTATAATGTTAACATTAGCAGATGTTGAAAAGTGGGTTCGAATGGTTTATTTTTGAAATTGGGTCTACTTCTGGGGTAGTTAATGTTAAGCGGACAAATTACCTATAATAGAGATTATATTATTAGTTCATTGGATGTTTATTTTAGGCTCGTATACATTTGTTCTAATTATTTTACATACATACATCAAACTCAATCGTTCACGCCTTATATCCCTGAAGTTCAGAGTACCCACGCTTAGCTAGGACAGTATATTCACGAATTTACAAGTTTATTTCCGTTTTGCACGAATACACTGTCACATGACTAAGTTCATCTTAGCCATGTAGGTTTCCTCACGATGTTTTCCCTCACCGTTAACAACCATGATAAATTAACCACATATATGACTATAGAAAAAAAATGTTGTATACCGAACCCGTGATTCGAACCCACGCCCGTCTGCATGATAGGCGGTGTTTTACCCACTGAGCCATCACGGTTGTATATAAATGTACTTAGGCTACAAATCTCAACAAAGGGAAGCAAGAGCGTTAGAAGTTATAAGCCGAGATTACACAGCAATTGATATTTTGATTTTATATATTATTTGGCTTTCTGGCAGTAGCCTGCAATTACTTTTACAACACTATCTCAAACCATTAATAAACAAAGTCACCTAACGAGAAACATCAACAGCTATTAAAAAGCTTTCCAAAACACCACTACAATAACCAATACAAAAATTACCCACATTCCAACGCTAGATAAAACAAATGATTACACTCAACTTGGAAAATATCGACTAAACCAACAACGACCAAGGTCAAGGAAATTCAGACATAATTATAGATATAGACAAGGGCACCTGACTCACCATGGAACAGATACGACGAGCATCGTGTACGATACGGACAGCACTAAGCAAACCCACGCCCTAGAACTTCGGCGCAGACTGCCTGATACCCACCAGTTTTGAAGGTCTGCAAATAAATATGAATATATATCAGTGCTGATACTTGAATGGTGATAGTAATAATTAGTTTATTTACTGTGTGATTTCAGAAAATAGGACATTCAATCAAAAACTATACATCATTACAAGAAAGATAATCGGTTAGCTCGGTTGATTCCTAAGCTCTGTTTTCTTTAAATTTTCTAGCCGTAACCATAGGTAGGTTTTTAAGAACAAGTTTTGTGTGTGTCTGTACTCAGCACAATACATATGTTAAGATAATTTTTGTTTCAATTATTTAAAAAAAAACATCATTTCACTAGAACAAAACTTTCCTCGGTAACACACAACCTTGTCAATCGAAGTCTCCGTTGCAAAGGATGATATTTTAACTATCTCATGGTAACTATATTAATACTTTAATACTAATACTTACATAAATCGACCCAATCTGGATGCAAAGTCATAGCAGAAGCATATATTTGAACGAATCCTAGCAAACGATATTTCCACGTGTGTAAGTTGGCGTCTCTCTTCTCTAAATCAAACAACTGTTTCAAACTAAAGGATCCCTTTCGAAGCAATCCTATGGGGTCTGCGTTTGGGAAACTAGGTGGACTGTATGCTTGTAACACACCATTTTCTATTAGGCCTACTGCTGTGTACTGAAAAGTAAAAAGTGATTGAGGTTTGGTGAAAGTTGTTTATCATAATTTAGTTAAGTTGAAAAAACGATGATGAATTGCAATAAATATTTGGGATCAGTAAATATATATGCATTGATTTTATGATCATTATTATTGATTACTAGCTATTCGCCTTTGATATGCAGTAAATTTTAAATAAAAAGCGCAGCGACTACGCCTGTTTCATGAAATAATAGTATAAGATCCCACTGCTAAATCTCTACGTTCATAACGTACAAAGTCAAACACACATTGAACATAAGTTTATGAATAGGAGAATACACTGACAAGACGCAGCCAGGCAAAAGTGGCCGCAAGTAAATTTAATTTAATAAATGTTTATTTTTTTTTGGAGACAAATTTTGTTCACTTGTTTTCGAAATATAATAACATCCCCATTATAGCAGTGTGTATAAAGAATATAAAAATCCATGGGTGCCGTTGCAAATTCGGCCGCAACTACCTCGCAGCCAGGTGTAAGTAGGTTATATTTTGGAGTGTTTTATACGTTCATAAGTTACACGCATATTTCTTATATGAAATTAAAGCATTTTTTTTCCTAATATGATAATACAAAGCTGCCTGTGAAAAAGCGGCCGCAAATTAGGGTTGCCATCTGTTAAAAACGCAATATATCCAAATATATTTCACATACTGTGCTATTGTTTCTATTTATATTTTATGACTTATATAATAACTACATTTATATTTTTTTAAATACTTACTTACTTACCTATACTCACGCCCATTATTCCCATTGGGGTAGGCAGAGACTATCGATCGCCACTTAGTACCATCTTGAAAAACTTCTCTTGCTTCCCTTACATTAATTATTCTATAGCATGTATGCGATGCTCTTTTATTCTTCTCACTTCGGACCCTCGCCTTTATAAGAATGTTTTCTATCTGATCTAGATAAGTTTAACGTAATTAATATATTGAAAAATCACTAAAAATAATAATATATTTATTTTAAAATAAAAATTGATCAAGTGAACAGGAAAAATGTGTATGTATGAAAACAAAATTTTGTTTATGTCTAATTTTTCACGAAAGAAAATATATACGCATACCACATTTGAAAAAATATTATTTTTATTACAGTTCGTTCATTCAATTTTTAATTACTTACTAAATATTAGTTATAAAAACCAGCATATTTAAAAAATTCGAGCCAGTCGTTGTCATAAAAGGCTCGAATGGCTGTGCATAATGCTGTTCTGGTTCCCAGGTTGATGTATGGTAGTGAATGTTGGACATGGCAGAAGAAGCATGAAAGTAGAGTTTATGCAGTGGAAATGAGATCCCTCAGAAGTGTACTTCTGATTACATATATGTAATGTAAGGTTGTATGATAGAGTGAAAAAGGAATGTTAATGTGGTTTGGGCACATAGAGATGATGGATGAAAATAAAGTAGTGAAAGAGATATAAAGAGCCAATGTGAATGGGTAGTAGAGAACGGCCTCCTAAAAAGTATCTAGATCAGATTGAAAATATTCTTATAAAGGCGAGGGTCCGAAGTGAGGAGAATAAAAGAGCATCTCATACATGCTATAGAATAATTAATGTAAGGGAAGCAAGAGAAGTTTTTCAAGATGGTACTAAGTGGCGATCGATAGTCTCTGCCTACCCCAATGGGAATAATGGGCGTGAGTATAGGTAAGCAAGTAAGTATTTAAAAAATATAAATGTAGTTATTATATAAGTCATAAAATATAAATAGAAACAATAGCACAGTATGTGAAATTTATTTGGATATATTGCGTTTTTAACAGATGGCAACCCTAATTTGCGGCCGCTTTTTCACAGGCAGCTATGTATTATCATATTAGGAAAAAAAATTGCTTTAATTTCATATAAGAAATATGCGTGTAACTTATGAACGTATAAAACACTCCAAAATATAACCTACTTACACCTGGCTGCGAGGTAGTTGCGGCCGAATTTGCAACGGCACCCATGGATTTTTATATTCTTTATACACACTGCTATGATGGGGATGTTATTATATTTCGAAAACAAGTGAACGAAATTTGTCTCCAAAAAATAATAAACATTAATTAAATTAAAATTACTTGCGGCCACTTTTGCCTGGCTGCGTCTTATCAGTGTATTCTCCTATTCATAAACTTATGTTAAAATGTGTGTTTGACTTTGTACGTTATGAACGTAGAGATTCAGCAGCGGGATCTTATACTATAACTAATATCTTTTCGACTCACACAGGATCCTATGTTCTAAGACCCGACATGTTCATCTTGAGGGATATTAAATTTTATTCAAGTCAGTATTGTAATAAAGGCATGATTAAGTAAAACATGGATAGACATATATATTTTTATAAAGCCTGTAATACAGTGTCCCACTGCTGGGCAAAGGCCTCCCCCTGTTGAGTCCACACGTCCCGTCTCTATGCCACCCCCAGCCACCCCGGCAAAAGTTATCGAGATCTGAGATCTTCCCGCAATCTACACCGCGGTTTGCCCTTGCGCCGGTAAGTCGTGGCACCCAGTCTGTAGCGATCTTCGCATGTCTGGGTGCATGCAACTAATGTGACTGGCCCAGTTACACTTTAGCTTGGCGGTTTGTGCACTCACATAAGCCAACACAGTTAAGTAGCGCAGTGTGGTGTTACTTACGCGGTCAGTAATTTAAAGAAAGAACTATATAGTGGATAAGTTTGCATGGGTAGTGATATTTTCTTGACAATAGGCCATAAACCCTAATTACATACACCGAATCACAATACAGAGGTCTAAGGATTGATCCCCAGGGGTCACTAGCTAGGTAGGATATTATAGATAGGATATATAACAGTAGTCGTTTGTCTACCAACCCGCATTGGACCAGCGCAGTGAAAAAAATCGTATTTAGGATAGGCTCGAGCCCCTCGGCGCGGCGCGTATATTATATGGGCTATATGATAAATATCAGACTTACGATATCATCCTGCCTGCCTGCATATGAGAAATGAATTCTCAAATCGCCGATCTGATGCTCCAAAGCACTCTCCCCGTGAAAGTAGAATCCTGAATGCATCTTGATATCACTCCGCTCTGGTCTAGAGTCAGACCAAATCTCATAGTAGTCATTCACTTTGCGCTTTAACTCGGTACCTTTAATTTGAGAAGAAAAGAATCCGATTATTACATTATTACATCGAGCAAAACAGGCGCACAGTAGACGTCGACTTGCGGAAATTACCCGTTCAAATACAATACATTATTACATCTTTTTATTATTATATTATTACATAAACTTAAACTTACTCAAGGCACTGATATTATTAAAAACAGATAAAACAATTAAAGGAAATATATTAGGTAATCGATAGTCAAATTAGTGTCATTCATGGACAGAATACTAAGGCCGATATTCCTTACTCATAAAAAACTGGGCAGTTCTATAATACTTCAAATAATGTACGCGCGTCAGTAAAAGTATCAGCAATTCTGAAATGTATGTATCAGTTATTATCACTATTTCTAATTCTAATTTGTGTCATCTCGCATATAGCGCTGACTGAATATAATAAAGCTGAGTCAATCACAAATTCATTGCTATTCTTGTGGCATGGTTTCAATGTTTTTGCCAAATACTCTAGAAAGCAAATTATATTATGTTCATTCGTTTTTTGAGATGAAAAGATTGTATAAATCAAGGAATATCCTAATGCACCAAAAAGTGTCACATTCCACGAGCGCGAATGTGGAAAAATTTGACGCACAATCATGCTAAGCATTATCCATTATTTTTGCAAGCATTATGTAAACTGCATTGCATGTTAAATTTATTATATGAAATTTGAAATACATGTTTGAGTTGCACTTTTAATTGTAGAGTTTTAATATAATATTAGCAGTTATCACGTTGATGAAGTCCGTAAACTGATACGGAACAAAATATTTTATTATAATTTTTATTATATTGTTTTACACTTTAATGTTTATGTAGTTGCACTACACAAACTTCTTCTAACTCCTTAATGTTTCAATAAATCACTTCTCAAGCTGCATATACAAAACTTTAAATCCTGAGTCAAGCCTACATCAATGTCTATAAATTAATTTGTGTAGCTTATTTATTGAGGTGGTCTATGGTGAAGGAAAACATGTTCTAACACTCCGGTAGGCAAATCTCCTTAACTTCATTTACTATACTATAATTGATACATACATATACTCACGGCTATAAATGCCTTGAAGGAGTTTTCAGAAGTCGGGGTAAATTAAGCTTCATTCAAATAATAGTCTATACAAATCTACATATACTCACGGCTATAATCCCTTGAAGGGGTAGTCAGAGCTAGGGAATAAGAAATTCCTCAGCCACTTTTGAAAGTTGCGTGGGTAAAAGATGGTGAAATAAAGGTTGTTGGTGATGGGTCCCCAACCGCATCGCCTAAAAATCCCTTAAATGCCCCAATACCGTTAGTCGTCTCTTACTTACACCCACAGGAAGAAATGGGGAAGTGCTATTCTAAGCTGACACTACACAGCTAACTATAATTGATCAATCTTAGTATTTCCATTTTGTGAGATATAAATATTTTTATAATAAGACTAGCTGACCCGACAGACTTCGTACTGTCTAAAGTGTAGACTTTCACGTCATCAAACTGAAATATTTAACTGACCCGTTGAGGTTCTCTGTCATGCGAGGTATCCGTCTTTATAAATTTTAAGTTTATAAGTATAGTAGTTTCGGCTGAGCATCGATTCTGAGTCAGTCAGTTTTGCCATTTTTTTTTTAAGAAAATGGATAGTACTCTTAATTTGTCCGGGATAAAAAGTGATTTATGTGTTAATTGGGATCATTACCTAGTTTCATGTAAAATTTTATTTAAATACGTTCTGTGAATTAGGTAACATTCAGCTACAACGACACAAACATCTAAACTTTCACATCTATACTTATATAATAAATCTGTAGAGAGGTCAATTCTGAACATTAAATATATTTTCAAAATTACAATCAGGGGGTGATTAGTGATCGATACTGATGCCAAATTAAAAAAATGCAATTAGTAAAATTGTTGTCTGTCTGTCTTTTTGTCTGTCTGTCGGTATGTATGTTGTATGTTCTTTATGTACGTTTCTTATGGAAATAAAAACTACTCGACGGATTTTAACGAAACTTTGTACAATTAATCTTCATACTCCTGGGCAGGTTATAGTATACTTTTCAGCACAGTAATGAAGGGGTATTTTGGGAAATTTTGGGAAAACGGGAGAAGTTACACCATTTTTAAGCTTCCGTTGCGTGTGCAGCCTTAATGGTTAAACTTACATAGAAATCATGTATAACGGAAATATCCCACATGAAATTGTCAAAAAAATATCCCTCAACAACATCTGTCTATCGTTTATGGTTGATTCAGAATAACACGTGTAACTGCTGAAAGCCTAGCAGTTCGGAGCATTCTGATTATATTTGTTTAATCTTACGTTTATAATACTCTCAGTCATCTCTAATTTCAAAAAGTTTATATAATTACCTATTAAATAAATAAAAAAAACCTAGAAATCGGTATAGAAACACCAAACTTATACATGAAATAAGCCATCGCGCCGTTGTCGCAAGTGAAAACTGATTATTTTTATGTAACGGTTGCGCGGGCAAAAGATAGCCGTGAGTATATGTATGATGTATGCAAAGTTTGAAACTCTGATTGTTTGTTTGCAAGGGTTTATTTTCGGAGATACTGAACCGTTCATAAAAGCGCTTTCACAATCTCAAAGCTACACTATTCAGGAGTGCTTTAAGTTTTAATCATTGTGCTAAATTTCACAAAGGGCGAGCAGTGATTGAAGAAACCTCGGATATTTTTAAAACTACGCTACCCGTGCGAAGCTGGGCCGATACTAGTTTAAACAAAAGCTTCTCACGCGGGTGACCTCGCTCACCGGCCAGCGCAGCGTCTTGTCTTTCGCTTCATGCACGCGTGTCAATTTTATTGCGGAGTAATTTTAAAATTGTATTATCTTCTAAGATGTTAATTTAAATTAAGTGATGTCAAGGACAATTTTGTTCACAATTAAATTCTCTTAATCAACAACATATTTATTTGGATGACAATTAATATTATGTTGATAAAACATTATGGTAAATAATTAAAAAAAAAAAAAAAAAAAAACATATTTATTTGTTTTTTTTACAAATGTACATTAGAACATGTGAAACGAATACAGCAGCATTAGTTATAAAACTGTGTCGCAACTGTAAACGCCGTCCTCCATTTTACGGGTTAGTACCATACTGGTACTCTTAATTCCAGTTAAGAATTACAGTGGTTGCCTTAAATTATTTTATTTGTTTTATATTTATTACTTATTCTAAACCTAACCTAGAGCCATTAAATATATGTGAATACTACTATACTAGTGTATGTGGTAGTGTATGGATTTGTGTAAAATGTTAATTATGTGTGAGTATGTGTGCTATGTTTGTGTGTGTGTGTGTGTGTGTGTGTGTGTGTATAAATATATATATATATATATATAGATGTGGTTGTATGTGGAATTGTTGGGTTATCAGTGTACTATATTGAGTAAACCTTCTATGTCATCGTATGTCTTCTGCATTAGCCATTCCAATAACAATGATTTTACTTTGCTTATCGTTTCGGGATAAAGTTTTAATACCTTATTAACTTTATTATAAATAAAGGGACTTAAAAAGATAAATTGATATTTTGTCAATGCTGCTTTGAGTCTGACAGACGGACAAACTATGTCAGATCTTCTTACAGTTTTACAAAAATTATCATCATACGTTAATGACTTATGTGTTTTGGTAATTATGTGAAGAATATATAGTTTTCGAACACTAAGTACATTCCAATAAGCATAAACTTCGGTCGTGGGGGTTCTGATTGGTTTATAAGCCATAACCTTTAAAATGCAACGTTGTGCTCTCTCAATTTTTAACATTGCTGTTTTTCCCGCGCCACCCCATGCACTGATACAGTATGTTAAGGTGCCGTTAGTGCAGCGAACAGAGTTTTTGAAACATTATAATGCGTATGTTTATAACAATATGGTTTTGAAAAAAATACATCAAAATCTTGAGGCTTTTCTGCTGCAAAATTGGCGATTCGAAACATGATTAATACATTTTCGCTCGATAGAAAAAAATCGCCAACATACCTCTAATTACACTCTTTAAAATGGTTTTATATTGTATTTATTTTACCTACTTACATATAACTTGCATCATAATTTGAGCATTTGTATTTCTGATAATAATTGGCGATTAGTTTTCTTTTTTAATAAATTCAATAAAACAAATATTTTAAAAACATCGATATCCGCAGTCCTACTCGTGCCCGAGCGCCGCCCGCCGCCCGCTCAGTGCTCGGCGAGCTGCTTTAGGGGATGGACCTATGTCGCGCGCGCCTTGTGTTACAGATCTTACAAATTACGCGCGTGCGGCGCCGTTAGTGTGCGAGTGACCTATCTGTATACGATGCGCGTCAATGTAGGCGTGAGAGTGACCGTGCGTACGGTTAGCATTAGCAAATATAAAAGAATTCATTCAATTCATAGATTGCACTCATTTTTATATTTTATTGTTTAATTTATTAGGAATGGGAAAAAGAACAAAACCGTTAAAGTAACTTCTAATTTCAATTAATAATATTAAATAGTTACAGGTGTAAACTGAAAATTATATACATACATATACTCACGGCTATAAATCCCTTAACGGGATAGCCAGAGCTTTGGAATGAGAAATTCCTCAGCTACTTTTGGAAGTTGATTTGGGGAAAGATGGTAATAATATATGATTTCGGTGACGGTTCTCCAACCACATCGCCCCAAAAATCACTTAAAAAGCCCCTATACCCTTAGTCGCCTCTTACGATCACGGGTAGAAATGGGGTAGTGTTATTCTAAGCCGACACGACACGACAAAAGTTATGAAATTATCACTGTAATAATTTTGTTAAACTAACAGGGGTAGACAAATCTATCGTATCATTATATTTTATACGATGACGACATGATAGTCCAGTGGGTAGAACACCCGCCCGAAAACAGAAGGGCGTGAGTTCCAATCCTAGGTCGGGCCTACACCAATTTGTCTTTTCTAAAGTCATATGTGTGGTTAATTTATCATGGTTGTTAACGGTGAGGGAAAACATCGTGAGGAAACCCACATGGCTGAGTTGTACTTAGTCATGTGACAGTTTATTCGTACAAAACGGCGATATGCCTGCCCCCTATCACGTGAGTACACTGTCTAAGCAAAACGTGGGTACCTTCTCTGGACACTAGATGGCGCTGCCATGAGAGTTCAGAAGTATTTGGTACCTCTGCTAACCCCTTCGGGGATAAACGGCGTGAACGTTTATGTTTATGTTATATTTTATATTGTAAACGGCCATGGTAGAAACTATTTTTGAAATTGATAACCTAGGGTAAGCGATACAGTTTTCGTCACCCTGACTGTTATAACCATTCGTAAATATTTTAGAAAGAAAATGTAAATAATCATAAACAAATGTCCGAACCCATACCATAGAAAATATTTGCGAGTGGCTAAAACTGTCGAGTTGACAATAACTGTATTGCTTACCCTACTGTATGTTTTTAAAACGCGCGCACGCGGCGTCGCGTCGGGGAGACGGCCGCTCGATCGGCGCGTAGGCGCTTCCCCGCGCCCGCGGGGGCAGCACCCCCTCAGATGATATTTTTCGCTGAACCAACGGCGCCTTAATATTGATTGGGCTAATAAAAGGTACACCATTTTTAGTGTTTCTGCATCGGCACTATTTCTTAAATTTTTAAATACAAATAAGAGTTTACGAGTTTTTGTTGCCAAGAGCTCAAGATGTGGTTTCCACGATAGCGTGCTGTCTAGCATTACGCCAAGGTATTTTACATTGTCTGATCTAATTATTTGGTCACAATTACATGATTGAGAGCAATTGTTAGTTTTGTGGACCTTTAACTTAAATGTATCGCTAGGCTGAGTGACTTTGGTTAGAGAAAAAGTTACGAATTGAGATTTGTTAGCATTAAGTGTAAGTAGGTTGTCGTCTAACCAATTTCTCACTGAGGCAAGGACAGCTTCAGCTTTTGTTTGTGTGTCTGACCAGGAACAACCACGAACAAGCAGCACGGTGTCATCCGCATATGTCGTTATTTCGCAATTGGGTAATTGAATGTTGCATAGGTCATTTATATAAAGCAGAAACAGGGTTGGGCCGAGGACACTTCCCTGTGGGACTCCGTAAGTAATTATTTCCTCATCACTTAGGTGCTGATCTATAATCACGCGTTGAGAGCGATTAGCTAGGTAGTCAGTAAAAATTTCAAGTACAGGTCCCCTTATACCATACTTTTCCATTTTCATGAGCAAGATGGATGTAGAGACAGTGTCAAAAGCTTTTGACAAGTCAAGAAATATAGCTAAGGACTTCAACTTTTTATTGAGGTTAAGAAATATAGAGTTGACCAAGTTGGTTACTGCATCTTCAGTGGACTTTCCCCGACGGAAGCCGTACTGATTTTGTGATATAATATTATTTTCGTTGAGATAGTCAGTCAGTCTGTTGTTTAGTATTTTTTCTATTATTTTAGATATAGAGGTAAGGACAGATATAGGGCGGTAATTACAGACACTGTCTCTATCTCCACTTTTGTAGATAGGATGTACCAAGGATCTTTTGAAGACACTCGGAAAGCAACCTTTCGCAAAGCAGAGATTAATTATATAACTAATTATTGGGCTCAATATATACATGTTAGATTTCAGAACAGAGGAAGTAATATTATCCCACCCGGTGGCGCTAGTGTTTTTTAAAGTTAAGATCGCTGTGTTAACTTCGGCCGTATCTGTGTCCAACAACACCATAGATTTTAAATTGGTGTTAAGTTTGTGTATAGGTCGTGTAAGCCGTGTAGGATTATTATTACTTTTTATTTTCAATGCAAGAGTTTCGCCTACAGTCGCAAAATATTTGTTAATATTGTTTATCGTAACTTGTGGGTCAGCCTGACTTTTCAAGAGCTTAAGGGAAGAATTACGATTGGGCTTTAAATTAATAATATTTTTGATAGTTTGCCAAAGGGACTTCGGATTGTTTGTACTTTGCTTTAATTGATCTTTTTCATGAAGTCTTTTTACTTTTTTTAGTAAATTATTACAATAGGTTTTGTAACGTGAATATGTTGTTTTTAAGATCTCATCAAAAGGATTTTTTGTTGTTTTTTTGTACATTTTGTCTCTATTACGCATACAACGCAAGAGACCGGGTGTTAACCAGGGCTTAAGGATTCTTCGTTTTGAAGGTATAGTGCAGATCTTGGTGTTTGACTCAATTATGGATGATAATTTACTCACTAAGGCATTCGCCGCAATTTCTGGGTCATTATAGGTAAAAATCTCAGAGAAATCACACTGCTCTATATCCGATGACACCCCAGTTTCGTTTACGCGTTTGAATTTGGAATTATGAGGTGTATGGTAGTTTTTACAACACATACGATTATCAATGAATAGAATAACAGGAGAGTGGTCTGTAATTAGAGTATCAAGGGTTAAAGTCATAGAGTGGTTGGGATCGGTGGAGATAACATGATCTAGACACGATGTTTTTCTGGTCGGATTGAGGTGAGTAGGTAATAGACCATGAAATGCAAGCAGATTGAGGTAGTCTTCGGAGTTGGAGTCAGTGTTGTTTTTACGTATATCTATGTTTAAGTCTCCGATAATGATGCGATTTTTGAATGTTTTAAGTTGTGTTAAGTTATCATTTAGACTAGTTAAGAAGTTAGAGAGATTTTTAAAACTTGGAGATCGATAAATAGCTAAAATTGCTAACGAGTTGGAAAATTTTAGTAGTAGGCAGTTCGCATCCATGAGTGCCGGTTCCTCAAAGGAGCAAATCAGAGTATTTTTAACATAAATAACTACACCATCATTTTGATTGCAGTGTCGTGATTGAGTAGATGAGTAGTTGGGTAAAGCGGGTAAAAGGGGACATTTGCTGAGCCAACACTCAGTGAGTACAATTATATCAAGCTCAGTAGGTATTCGACTAAGTAGGGTAATAAGTGCGTCAAAATTGTGTTGCAAACTTCGTATATTCACGTGAAAGACTTTTAGTGAGTTATTTAATGGGTCAGCGAATATATTTATTTGTTCGGGTGAACATGAGAGTGAATGAGGAGGTAAAGAGTTTTCAATATCGTCTTGTATATTACGGTCCATAATTTAATTTAATTATAGGTAACGAAGGGACATTAATGATTGGGTTGTTTAGATTGTTACACGGATACATTCCTGCAGAAATGTTAATTAATTTTGTCCTAATTAATAGTACTGGAAGGAGACAGGAAAACCATGGTATAGAAAAATGCTTATTCCTATGTAAAAAGTAGGGCAATATCGTAAATATGTGTGAAGGTATGAATACAATATTAATAAATAGCATGTACATTTGAGGGGTGTGTATGGGATGCTTAAAATTAAATGTATATAAGTGTATGTTATTATTTTTATCTGGTAAGTGTGCTAGTGAAAAGTAGATGTATATATTGCGGATCACTAAATATGATAAGAGTGTAAATATGGCGTATGTGTGTGTAGTAAGTAATTTAAGGTTTCGTGTGTATGGCTCGTTAATGATTAATAATATAATCTGCTTAGAGTTATACAAAATAAAAGATTTAGAAATAAAATTAATGCAAAAGTATATGAACTTAGTATAAGTTATAGCGAGAAAAATTGATACTTGAATAGAGCATGCAAAATTAAATAAGTATGTAGTAGTAGGGAATACATTGCGGGAAAATAGTCACATGTTTTTGTCCATCACACGGCGTAAGTCCTCTTCGGAGTTAATGGGTATAGGTGGATATCCTTCCGATTTACGTATATATATTTTTCCTTTAGACGTCCAGCAGTATTTATAAGAGTTAGTTTTCCCAAAGTCTCTGGCCAAAAAGTAAATTCGTTTCATTTTTGCAGTTAAATTTTCTGAAATGTATATAGGCTTTGACAACCCTTTTATTTTCAAATGTTCAGTCGTAATTTTTCCTTTTTCTTTAGTGTGTTGTTTATATATTCTTAAATATTTTTCTTTCATTAGAACTGAGGTAAAGTCAACAATAATAGTGGCTTTTTCGGGCGTAGCAGATTTGGTTCGGAAAATGTCTTTTATAAAGTGGGTTTCAACAGTAGTGTTCAAAACATTCGATATTTTTTGAAATGTGGTAATTAATGACTCTTTAGATTCTGGTTTTTCCAAATTTATGTTTCGTATTTCAATACAAGTAGATCGTTGATTACGCTCATAAGTTTCTATTTTGTTTTCTAATAATTTTATATGCTCGGAATATTGTTGGCGTTCCGATTCAATTTTGGTAAATTGTAGTTTTAGGTCTTCATACTGATTAGAGATAAATTCTATTGAGCATCGAAAATCGTCAATTTGGGTTTTTACCTCGTCTAAAGAACTGTAAATTTTTTCAAATTTTGAATTTTGTTGTATTGTAAACTCAGTAAAAAGAGCTTTCATATCAGTCATAAAAGATACTATCTGTTCTTCACTATCTTGTCGTTTCCGTTTACTTATGAGACGAGGTGCGGTGGCTAGAGAAGGAGAGGACTCCATGTCAGCTAGGTCGGAAAGAGAGGGTGCTGAGCTTGAATGAGGGCGGCTATCTTTTATCTCCAACATTGTCTGAGTTTTTGGTGGTGTTCGCTTAAGTGGCATTGCGGGTAGTTTTGAAATTTATTATCAAAATACCTTCGCTTCAAAATATCAAAAGTAGACACCAGTTGAGTGAGACAGATGTAGGAAACAATGAGTCACCGCTTCAAAATTATGTGCGCCTGGTACAAATACAGATTAATTTGAAGATGGCCTCTTGAATAAGTTATTGATTGGAGGTCAACGCTCGTTGCTTCGTCCAATAGGGAGCGGTCTATCTATGATTGGCGCGCTAAAGTGTAGTTGGTGGGGCACGAGTCCGAGTATTGTAGTGCGCACGCGCAGTGGGATGACTCACCGATGTAGCGGCTTGACGCGGCGGTAGTGGTGGTGGAAGTCAGCCAACAATGGCGCCCGTTGAAATTTTAAATAGAACTCCTACACACTTCTGCGATCCTATTTTTCGGTATTGATTTTTTGTGGTAAATTATATTAACTTTGATTTAAAATAAAAATTGTAATAACTTAGGGCACGACTGCTCGCTATCGAGGTCCGGAGGGAAGGGGAAATTGGCAATAATGCAATAATTTTGGCCATATTTCATTACCATAAAAATGGTTATAGTGAGTCAATCTTAAAAGATAGACATATACTGTCGCAGACATTTTTTTAGATCATTTAAAGATGAATAATTCCTTAATACAATACTTTTTGGGTAACTTAAACCGTTTACGCAGCGCACACAACGGAAGCCTTAAAATATGAATAATTATTCCCGTTTTTACAACATTTTTTGCTTATTCTTTGCTCCTATTGGTCGCAGCGTGATGATATATAGCCTCAAGCCTTCCGCGATAAATGGACTATCCAACACAAAAAGATTTTTTAATTTGGTTGGGAAGTTCCTGAGATCCTAGCCTTCAAACAAACAAACAATCAAACTCTTCAGCTTTATAATATTAGTATAGATAACTAACAAGATTGTTTTACAGAGTTGCAATAATCCTGACACAAGGCAGATGTCCTGTGGAGTTCAAGTTGATTGGAATTTTTTTAAGGTACATTTATTTATATATTCCGCCGTCCCGGAGCTTGGTGCACTCCGGGTACTAAATAACCTTACCTAGTCAAGCGGGGCTCTGGCTAGGCGGACAGTTTATTTCCCCTGCTTTTCGTGGGGTCCAAATGTGTTTCCAAACAAAAATAAAACACGATGGCGGCGATGTGGCTCGCCACCTATCACGCCGTGGTTCCTCGCGGGGCGAAAAGTGGGCTGAAGAGACCCGCTTTGGTACGATGAATGTGTGTGGAGGGATGCATGAAAAATTAGATGAAGTATGTTAGATTATGGAAGAAAGAAACCTAGATTTTCTGTGTGTAAATGAAACGAAGCGCAAGGAAAAAGAGGTTTCACAACTTGGCCCATTTACAGCTATATGGTCGGGAGTAGCCGAGAGTGACAGAGCTTGCCAAGGCGTGGGACTTCTAATATCTGAAAGGATGGCTAAGTGCATGAAAGACTATGCATGTGTGAGTCCAAGGCTCCTATGGATAAAGGTGAAAGTAGGGCTGGTCCAGATGCGCATAATTTGCGTGTATGCTCCGGACATGTCCAAATCACTATCCGAGAGGGAGGAGTTTTGGAATTTGTTAGACGTAGTTGCGAATGGGTGTGATCAGAATGAGAGAATGTTAGGAGATTTTAATGGTTGGGTTGGGGTGTCACGCAACGGTTGTGAAAGAGTTTTAGGAAAGTTTGGTGATATAAGAGTGAATGAGAATAGGGAGAAAGTGATTGATGTATGTTTGGGGAGGAATCTTTGTGTTACGAACACGTTGTTTGAACACAAAGATATCCATATGTATACTAGACAGAGGGGAAGCGAGAGAAGTATGATAGATTTTGTGATAGTGGATGAAAGGCTAAGAGCAAAGGTTGTTGACACCAGAGTCTACAGGGGCATTAACGTTGGCACAGATCACTTCCTCGTGTTATCACGATTGAGGGGACTGTGCAAGAGTTGGCGTCACAGGGCCAAAGTGTCGACAACTGAATTTGCGAGAATAAAAGTGGAGAAATTGGAAGAGGATGAAAATATTAGAGATGAATATATGAAGAAATTGGACAACAGGCTAAGTTGCGTGGAGATGAAGGATGAATTGGAAATAGAAGAAGTATGGGATGTGCTCAAATCTTCAATGGTTGAATGTGCGACGGAAGTATGTGGATTGAGTAAAAGAACAAATAGACCACCAACAAGTTGGTGGGATAAAGATGTGAAAGAGGCAGTTGGAGATAAGAAGAAAGCTTGGTTAGATTTACTAGCGATTAAAGCTAGTAAACGAATGGATGCGAGAGTAACAGATGATGTAGTGAAGAATAGTGAAGATGAATATAAGAGTGTTAAGAATGAGGTCAAGAAGAAAATAGAAAAGAAAAAGCGTGATCTGATAGAATGGTGTGAGAGGAAACTCTCTGATAATTTCCGGAATAACCAAAAGTTGTTCTGGAAATATATCCGGAAAGAAAAGGGAGTTTCCCAAAACACGAGAGTGAATGTTGTGAGAGATGAACAGGGTGAATTGGCCACGGATGAAAGTAGCATAAGACGAGTATGGAAGAACTATTTTGAGGGACTCTTTGAAAAAGAGGATTCACCTATTTCTTCGCCAATTGGCAGCAATGTTGACTGGAATGAGGCATTGGGTGACAGTAGTGACAGTGAGATTAGTATGGAAGAAGTAATGAAAGCATTGAAAAGTATGAAAGTAGGGAAAGCGTCAGGGTATGATAGGATAAGTATCGAAATGCTGAGGGCTGGTAAAGGGTTGGTGGCTTCCTGGCTGTACTTCCTTTTTCAAAAGTGTTGGTCGAGTGGTAAAGTACCACGAGATTGGTGCAGGGCAGTAATTGTGCCCTTATATAAAGGAAAAGGGTCACACCAGCAAGCTAAAAACTACCGCGGAATCAGCCTACTCAGTGTTGTCGGTAAATTGTATGCAAAGGTATTGATTGAAAGAGTGATGAATGAAACAGATTATAAAATTTGGGATGTGCAAGCAGGATTTAGAAAGGGAATGGGATGTATGGATCAAATCTTCTCTTTAAGGAGCATCACTGAAAAGTTCTTAGCCAAGAATCGAAAGGTGTATTGCTCCTTCATAGATTTAGGGAAGGCGTATGATAGGGTGGTATGGAAGTATTTGTGGGAGGTGTTATCCAAGTTCGGCTTGGGGAGCCAACTTATACGTGCATTGGTATCACTCTATGAGGATTCTAGTGCATGTGTAAGAATAAACGGGGAAAACACAGACTGGTTCGGTATCTCTAGGGGTGTCCGACAGGGATGTGTAGCTTCTCCGTGGCTCTTCAACTTGTTCATGGATGTCTGTCTGATAGAGTTGCGAGAAAGTGATTATGGACTGAGAATGGGTGGGTTTGTCATCAAATGCCTCTTATACGCTGATGATCAAGTGTTACTTGCATCGTCGGTTGAAGAGCTGCAAGAGATGATGAATATTGCATGTGCGTCGTTTGAAAGAAAAGGAATGAGAGTGAATGTGGATAAAACCAAAACCATGGTTTTCGAGAGAGAGGAGAATATGACTGAATGCGTGATTGAGATCAATGGTAAGAAAGTGGAACAAGTGAAAGAGTTCGTATATCTAGGAAGTTTGTTTACTAGGGATGGAAAGTGTGATGAAGACATTGAAAGAAGAGTAAAAAAGGGTAATGCGGTAAATGGAGCACTGGATAGTCTCATGTCTAGTCAATCGGTGTCCGAAAAGGCCCGAATGGCTGTGCATGATGCTGTCCTCGTTCCTACGCTTATGTATGGCAGTGAATGTTGGGTGTGGCAGAAGAAGCATGAAAACAGAGTGAATGCAGTAGAAATGAGATCCCTCAGAAAAGTTTGTAATGTAAGGTTATGTGATCGTGTGAGGAATGATGTGATTCGTGAAAGGTGTGGTGTAAAAGATGATATTGTAAGAAAGATAGAAAAAAGAATGTTGAGATGGTTTGGGCACATAGAGAGGATGGATGACAGTCAAGTGGTGAAAGAGATCTATAGAGCCAATGTGGAAGGTAATGTTAGTAGAGGACGACCTCGGAGGACACATTTAGATCAAATAGAAAATGTGCTCAAAAAGGCAGGTGTCCGAAGTACAAGAATAAAAGCATGTATGAAAAGATTGATGGATGTGAATGAAGCTAGAGAGGTTTGCCAGGATCGTACAAAGTGGCGATCGATAGTCTCTGCCTACCCCAATGGGAACTAACGGCGTGAGAATATGTATGTATGTACATTTATTTATTTTTCTTTTGATTGTTAGTATTCTTACAATGTTGTGAATTACAAGATTTAAGTTAGCCATATCTGGTAGTAATACATACATATATACATATACTCACGGCTATAAATCCCTAAAAGGGGTAGCCAGAGCTAAGGAATCACAAATTCCACCGCCAATTTTGGAAGTTGCATGGGGAAAAGATGGTAAAATAAATGTTGTTGGTGATGGGTCTCCAACCGCATCCGCACCCAAAAATCCTTTAAAAGCCCTAATACCGTAAGTTGCCTCTTACTCACACCCACCGGAAGAAATGGGGTAGTGCTATTCTATGCCGACACTACACAGCTGGTAGTAATAATATAATCATCATACAGGTTATTCAGAAAAAGTGGTGAAAAGCCCCCTATCACATGAAATAAACAGTTTAAGCGCACTCTAAGAACTCTGCAAAAACATGATATTCCAAATTATTAAGTTAGAATTAAAAAAAAATAGCATTTTATATATGTTTAGGATACCTAGACATGGCTCTTGCAATAAACAGTTATTTGTCCCTCCACGTTATAAAACTATATATACTTGCAACAATTTTTTACAAGTGTTGATTTGTATAGCCTAGAATTTTGTGAAATTGATCTATTTTGTAACAGTTAAAACTCTTTTGTAACTAAATAAAAAAATTTTCGTTTTTAACTTAATTTCCTTTATCTCTTTTGTTTGCTTATATGTAAATGTTCATAAAAGTTTCATGTTATTTCTCTAAACCAATTTTCTAATTGTATTATTGTTGGATAAACCCTGATGTTTAAAATAAGAACAATACTGATGTATCTACCTGCCGCATACAAAATTGTAAAATATTAATTTATGGAGCTGTAGGTCTAATTATTTCTTTTATGACTGTGTACATTTAAAATGTTATTGCTATTTGTTTCCTAAATAAATGAAAGAAATATATTTTTAAATACTTACCCAAAAGAAGCCAGCCAATTTTTACATACTCAGCAATATGGGTTTCACTAAAAATTGGCATAGATGAAGGGTTCTGATGATCACCTCTCAAGTAAAACTGGTTTGAGTCCACTATGTAATCTCTCCAATCTTTGTGGTACCAATATGTCTTCTGTGTTTCATCTCCTGGTTCTATCAGAAAGGTTTGTTGGTCTCTGTAATTATTATTTAAGATAATGTGTAAATTAGGTATGTGTAAGTGGTGTGGCTACTCAGCAAAATGATCAGTAGATTATAATAGCAAACAACCCATTTTTATTGTATAGAAGATAGATTTAAGATCAATAGTGTATGGCTATGTTTTTTTGTATTTATTTGTAAAATGGACCTTGGTTTCTAATTAGATAACAACAGCCTGATTTGTAATTATTTTAGTGACGGTGAGGAAACCGTTGTGTGCAAACAAACAAAAATGTAAAAACAAAGCATAATTAAGGATCAAGAGTGCAGACCATATGGATTTTGCAAATTATTGCCTACTTGCAAAACATATTAACTGCAAACACCAGGATAATAACACCAGCAGCAAATATACTCACGTTGTCTCTTCAATCCACTGATACATTTGAACCCTCTTCCTCAATTTTACAGCCAAAACTTGGATATTATAGTCTGGCTCTGATATAGGTTCTAAAACATTGATTGAACCAATAATATGAACAACTTTGCCTTCATATTGTGCTGTATCATCTTTTGTATACTCTGGATGAACATCCACACTTTCAGCAACAGATACCAATTCTTCCAACATTAGATTACTCTGTATAGTTTGACTCTGTAACAACAGTAATTGTCATAATAATTTTTCCTTAAAACTTTTCTTATTGCTGTAATTTGGTTGGTTACACACCTCCGCCCACAGAAGAAAATAACTAACACCGGCAAATAATATAAGACTCAGCAAGGTAGTTAACCATGTTTGCATAATTTGATTTTTTAAATGTATCCATTCCATTTTAATTTAATCGTTTATCTTATAATAATTGCCTTCTAAATAAAATAACCTCTTATTCCATCCTTTTAATACAAACAACTAAATCAGTAACTCCATCAAATAGAACATTATAATGATAATATTACACTTTTTATAAGTTTTAGAATGGAATAAACAAATAAATTCATGTAATTTTATTATTTAGAAAACAAATAAATCTTTATTTATTTATTTTTGTCTCGGTCCTATATTATCTTAGAGCATACTATGTAATCTGTGGAGAAAACACAACTACAGTTTATATCAATTAGATTCAAAATGATTGTATACAAACCATTGCCGGGTATAAAATC
This sequence comes from Bedellia somnulentella, assembly GCA_963576735.1. NCBI lineage: Eukaryota > Metazoa > Arthropoda > Insecta > Lepidoptera > Bedelliidae > Bedellia > Bedellia somnulentella. The sequence continues at coordinate 12,568,089 of OY755172.1, read as the reverse complement.
ATGGATTTCATCAAGAAACTACTCCCACATCACTTCAATTTTACATCCGTCAATTAGGAAAAACAGTCGTTAACTTATTAAACAAAATTTAAGTAGTAATTAGAGCTAAATCTTGCGAAACCCAAAAAATAAGATTAGATGAAAAACATTGAGGTTATTTGAAAATCAGTGTTGTGAGGTTACACTCACAACAATACGCTGAGTTAGCAACCCTTTCGTTGCAAGACTTTTTAATTTTTATCTGGATTTACTGTACAGATCCACAATCTTTTCTTGGCCGGGGCGGCGACTATGGTACTATTGTCGCCATTTTGAAATATCCGCCTGTCATTGTCAGTTAGTTCCCAACTAAATAAAAATTATAGGGTGACCTACGTATATAATAAATTATCACTTTCATTAATATTTTTTGTAGTGGAAACTTTTTTTAAAGACAATTATTTTTATGATGTATCTTTGCTTATTAATAAACGCTTTTATTTCCAGTATTCAATATAAAAATTTATGAAAATTATTATTTATTTTGTTAAATTTTATCTAAGTAGGCTAACACCGTCCGAAAAGTTGTGCGCACATAACTATAGCGGTGCGGGTTACAGGAAGTGGGGAAATGCTCCCGAATAAGATTTCACTTTGTATACACTGATGCGTGGGTACAACATCCTAATGCGTAGATGTACCAATGTGTCATTTCTTAAGTCATAACTGTCTGACATATATCGCACTCTCAGAACGAAAGAGGCTCAAGTCAAAAAAAGCGATATTGAGTTACAATCATAGAGAGACATAAAAAAGTATGTTCAATCCCATGAATAGTAAAACAAAGGCACTTATTGTAAAAAAAAACGGGATAGCGAATTTTCTGTCGCTATAATAATAAGTGCCTTTGTTTTAGAACATACTTTTTTATGCCTTTAGCCGTGTAGTATCGGCTTAGAATAACACTACCCCATTTCTACCCGTGGATGATCGTAAGAGGCGACTAAGGGTATAGGGGCTTATTAAGTGATTTTTGGGCGATGTGGTTGAAGACCCGTCACCAAAAACATTTATTATTACCATCTTTTCCCCAATCAACTTCCAAAAGTGGCTGAGGAATTTTTCATTCCAAAGCTCTGGCTATCCCGTTAAGGGATTTATAGCCGTGAGTATATGTATGTATGTTTTTATGCCTCTCTATGGTTGCTACTCAATATCACTATTTTCGACTTGAGCCTCTTTCGTTCTGAGAGTGCGATATATAAAAATGCAAGGCTGTTAACAGCAATAGAAAAGTGCCCATAAATTCACTGACCCAGCGAAATGAATGACCCAAACAATATCAAATGTTTATAATTTTTTTTTCTGTGCCAACTTTTTAGGGGATCTATGTGTGAATATGACATTTCATATTCACACATACTTTAGTCTATGAAATGAATGACCCAAACAATATCAAATGTTTATAATTATTTTTTCTGTGCCAACTTTTTAGGGGATCTATGTGTGAATATGAAATGTATAACACAGTACACGACAAGGTAAGCCTCTGATTTACAGGATACAAAAATGATTTTATGTAGTTACCCACTTTTTAAACCCTGAGTGTCACAAATAACAAATCCTTGAGTATAAAATAATGAAACAGTTTGCAGAGAAGTACAATCGGCAGTGTTATCGCTAAAAGCGATCTCTTCCAGACAACATTTGGGAGGTAAGATCAGCAAATTCAGGATACACAGTCATTCAGGTAGACATACAAGACAAGGTCAAAAATAAATAAATACACAGCAACTAGTTATTAATTAAATGAATATTATATAAATTGTTTTATTAAGACATTTCAATACATAAATAAATTAGCCTGTATGATGTAAAATTATTTCCCTTATAATGGTATTTTTTTATTTACTGGCAATACTAATATCGATGACAGCGACGCCCTTACCGGCCAAGAAATGTTTGTGGATCTGTACTTGTTGTTTGTTTTCGTGTTTACGTGTTGTAAGTTTGTATGCAACGAATAAATATTTTCTTTTCTTTTTTTTTCTCTTTTTTTTATTTGTTATTTTTTCTTATGCAAAAATTTTGGGATGCACAGTATATTTTTGTACCTCAAAAACGGTCATCCTCATTTTATGTAAGGTTAACTAATATTTTGTGTAAGGTCACAGTCATGGGATACCACGGATACTCAGCTACATATTTTACTGCTATTGTTTTGCAAAACTCGCCGAACTTGTTGGGGTCTATAGGTAATGCACAGTTTAATGTTACCAACACTGCATGAAGGTCATCTAATAACCATTTCTCAATGTTTAATATATCTGCAAACACAGGACGGTTTTTATCGGACAAAACGGTTCGCGCCGTATTGCCGTCAACTATTTTATGATATTTCTGAGGGCCACATACCAGAAACGTTTTATTCATGTGTTGTAAATGAAATATATATGTCGCAGCCAACTGGACAAATCAGCCAGCTGACAAAGCAGCTAGCCGCTTAAATTAACGCCGGCTCCTAGTTAAAAGGCTAGCCCGCTAGTAAAATGAATTGTCGTCACCGAACGTCCAATCACCCGGCTGGTTGAATGGTGAGCCCGTTGGTTTGGGCTGACGTTACATTATTTTTCTGTTAAAATTTGTAGGATAACTGTTTAAAAAAGTTTGAAATTATGGGAATTTCAATAAATAATTTAATACATAGTTAAAATTAATACATAAGAGAACTTTATATTTTTATATTCATGTTCATTATTAATAAGTCGGTACCTGTTTGTACTTTTAGTTACTGTGCCAAAGCTTTGTGCTTGTGCCATTTAATTGTTAATATTGTATAAAATGAATATAATTAAAGTATTGCCGACATAAGAAGTACCTACGAAAAAATATTTTAGTGATAGTCACCCTAGATAACCAGACGGCGATATAACGTTCAGCCAAGTGGTTGGACGTTGTGTTCAACTAAATGGCTGACTGAAGTTTAGCCCTTTACTAGGAGCCGGCGTTTAATTAAGCGGCTAGCTGCTTTGTCAGCTGGCTGATTTAACCAGTTGGCTGCGACATATATATTATATACAAATATTCATATATCGAGGGTTGCCTGGTGAAACCCGATAAGTATGACAAACCCTGTTTCGAGAAAAACGATGATAAAGGTTTATGACCTAGAAACAGTAGTTTAAATCAATATACGATAGAACGATAGAACGATATATAGAACGATATATAAAAAGAAAAGAAAAGAAAAGAAAAGAAAATATTTATTCGTTGCATACAAATTTAAAACACTTAAACACAAAAACAAACAACAATCACAGTAAATCCAGATAAAAATTAAATCTTGCAACGAAAGGGTTGCTAACTCAGCGTATTGTTGTGAGTGTAACCTCACAACACTGATTTTCAGTTAGCACCTGACAATAAAATGACATACGGTCTCATTCATAATACATAAACCCAAAAACAAAATACTAATATAATTATCATAATAAACAGGAATTAATAAAATATAAGCATATAATTAGTCAAAATAAAGCATAGTATATTATAAAGATATAAATAAAGATATAAATAAACCATAGACGAGACTGTATTCGCTATACCTAATCAGCTTAGGGGATAGGCGGTATTTAAGGTATAGGCAGTATTTGAGGGATAGGTGGTACTTAAGGCATAGGCGGTATTTAAGGGAAAGGCGGTACTTTAGGGATATGCAGTACTTGAATTAAGGATCCAGAGCTGGAGTATTAAAACAAGGATTTTGTTGGACAAGCAGAAAACTTTTAAGCTTACGTTTAAAAGCGTTTCTACTGGCGGTATTACGGATTGGGGGTGGGATATCATTCCAGCACTTGGACGCTGCGAACCTAAAACTGCCTCGAAACGCTGCAGAACGATGCGTCGGCAGAATCGCCCTGACTTTAAACTGGTAGCCACTTTTTGACCATTGCAGTTTTTTATACAAGTAGTCAGGCATCTCGTGCCAAACCACACCGAAAAGCAAAGTAGCGAGATGTAGTTGCCTACGTGCCTGCATTTTCAATAGCTTAGCATCGTCCAGGTACGGAGTGATATGGGAACGGGGTGGGCCGCGGAAACAAAAACGTGCACATGCGTTTTGTACACGTTGAATTAATTTCTTTGAACGACCAAGAATGCAGCTACCATAAACAACATCACAGTAATTTAACTTTGACAGTATCAACGATTCGCATAGTTGGACACGCAAATCCTCACTAAGATAATCGCGGATACTGTATAGGACCTTAAGGCGATAGAAACAATTGCTAACCACAGAAATAACATGGTTCTCGAACCGAAGTTCCCCATCCATAAGGAGGCCAAGATTTTTTGCTTCTACCACCTTTTCTATGGGCTGTCCACTGATAACTACACAATTGGTCGAAAGAACATCAATAGTTTTATGAATTTGACATTTAGTCCCAAGCACCATGTACTTGGACTTGCTGGGGTTCAAGACAAGACAGTTTCTCTCAGACCATGCAACCACCCGCTCTAAATCCGAGTTAAGAGCATCAATCGTCTCCAAAGCCTTATTGGGATGTCCAGATGCGTAAATTTGCAGATCATCCGCGTATATATGATATCTGCAATTTTTGATGGTCTTTATTATGTCAGATGTATACAAAATAAAAAGTATTGGTCCCAAAATAGACCCTTGAGGCACTCCTCTAGACAGCTGGGTTGTTGACGACGTTTTAATGCTGCCGTCTCTGTTACGCAACTCTACAAACTGCAACCTGTCTGAGAGATAACTATCAAACCAACGAATCACAGCAGTGCCAAATCCATAATAAGCCATCTTAGATAACAGAAGGGGCTTATGCAAACACTCAAATGCTCTGGAAAAGTCCAGCAAAGTTAAGATTGTACTTCTTCCTTTATTTTGGTCGCTGAGAATATTGTCAACAACATCAAGTAAAGCTGATGCCGTTGACCGACCTTTGCGAAAACCAGATTGAAATTCGGGCAAAATATCATTTTCTTCCAGGTACTGAGTGAGTTGTTCGCACACAACCCGTTCTATTATCTTGGAAGTGCAAGGAAGGACACTTATAGCACGAAGGTCGGAAACATGCATGGGATTCGGCTTTTTAGGTAATGGCGCTATCTTTGCAATTTTCCAGATTGATGGAAACGTATTGGTCGTTATACTTTTGTTCACAATGGCAGTCAGGGCGTCTAAAGAAGTCGGTAATGTTAAAAGTAACATTTCAATATTAATGTCGTCCAGTCCTTTAGCCTTTGTTTTGATGCTAGTAAGAACTTTAATTATTTTGTCACTAGTAACCGTGTTTAGGCTAAAAGTGGCCTTGCCATAGCGGTGAAACTCAAAGAAAGTCAAGTCCGATAGACTAACTTCATTTGTACCAGGTATATTACTAAAATGTTTATTAATATCTTCTGGGTCATTAAAATGTTGTGGTAGATCTGGGCGCTTGTCAGGAAGGACAATTTGCCTCAAATTTTTCCAAAGAGACCTAGAATCATCTGCATTGTTGTTTATTGCATGTTTAAAATATGCACGTTTTTCGTTATAAATAGCGACATTCACTTGATGTTTTAGTTCTTTATAGTATTGGAAATGTTTATCATACTTAGTCAATTTACTTTTATTGTGGGCCTCGTTTCTTAATCGCATCATAAGTCGAACGTTGTCGGTCAACCATGGTTTGGGTCGCTCCTTGATAACTATTCTTTTAAGAGGTGCATACTTGTCAAATAAACTGATTATATAGCGGTTAAACGTATTCAACATGTCATCTACGTTATCAATATGTATGACAGACTCCCAATTTATTCCAGCTACATCTTTGTTAAATTCGTCCAAGTTTATTTCAGTAAGTGGTCGGTAGATTACAGTTTTAGGTAGTATTTTAGGTTTTTTAATGTCAATTTCCATAGTAACAAATGCATGACGACCAAGATCTGGAATATGCCGAGCATTAATGTGGAGGACAGAAGCGTCAGTACAAATCAAATCAATAGTAGTCTGACTGTGGTCTGTGAAGTGGGTAGGTTCGGTCACATATTGTCGCAAGTTAACTGACTTTAAAAATTGAGTAAGTAGTAAATGGTTGCTGTCATTTGCATTAGCAAAGTCAATGTTAAAGTCTCCAAGTAATACTATTTTATCATAGTTTGTTAAAGAAGTCATACTGTCGGTAATAGCATCAAAGAATATGTCAGCATTCTGCCAGGGTGGACGATAAGCTGTTCCAATAACAAAGCGGCAGTTGTTTAATGTAAACCGGATCCACATCTGTTCAACTGCAGGAGCCGGTGGATGCGGAGTGACCCGAACGTGAAATCCTTCCCGCAAGTAAAATCCCACTCCACCCCCGCGTGAACGCCCAGAACAACGGGTGGAACGCGGTACATGCCGCAAACGGTATCCTGGTATAGTTGGCGCCACATCTTCACGTCCGTTGCGTAACCAAGTCTCATTCACAGCCAAAACATCTGGTTTTATATCCATCATAATTGATACAAGTTCATCATGTCCTGTCCCTAGAGAGCCAGCGTTAAATAGGTCCTAATTTAAAATGTTTCGTACGAGTCATAAGTCAAGTCAAAGGAAACTGATTCAGATATTGATACCACAAACAAACACAGACACACATGATAGACATTGCTGATTAATGTATATATAATATAAACATATTTGCATACAAATAGATAAAGGTATAATATACACTTATTAAATATGAAATATATACAAATAACTACTATATAAGTATGAAATAAAATTGAATAATGCAAGGTTTCAATACATCTGTCTGTTCCGTATATAAAACGACTGAAAAAAAACGATTGAAAATTGACGGTCAATAGTCGCTGCCTACCCCGGTGGGATTTATCGTTGTGACTGCCAGTAAGTAAGCGGGAATACATATTTTACTTTTTCTATATTTTGTATATAACACTAAACAAGTTATGCTGATCCTACAATGTAATATTTTATACAAAAATAAATAAAATATAAAAACTATATTGAAAATTACTCTTATAGATTGCAATATAATTGAGAACCGTAGTTTACAATGTTTTTCAATATCAGAAACTCGATAGTAGCTGGAAAACAAGGTATAAAATAATTCCAAAATGAAATTTGACTCTAAGGAAAAAACTTCCAAGACTATGAAAATGACACAAAAAATTACTAATAAAACGGTAAGTTTAAACACATATACAAACACTTTTATTCTGATTTTCTTAACTCTAAGGCGATAAATATAACCAATTAAATAAACTGACCCAAACCTATGCTTAGGCAAAAATATTATTAATGTCTGTATCACGCTTAATCCGGAGCGCCGGTTTGCCCGGTTCCTGGCGTGCAAAAACACGACCTTCTTTCGTCCACACAAACCGCCAGTTGGCGGCTCTCGCTCGTTCCCGGGCCTGCTGGAACAGCTGCCTGTTCAGCCGGGTGAGCCGCTCGTTCACGTAGAACCTTGTCGGCTCCCCGGGCAGCCCCAGGTCGGCGGTGGTGGCTCCACGTCGCACTCGCGCCGCGCGCAGCACGTCGTCCCGCGTGGCGCGCCGTGCCAGCCGCACGACGATGGGCCGCGGCCGCCCCTCCTCCCGCCGCGCCCCCATCCGATCGCAGCTGACGATGTCACGCTCGTCCAGGGTGACCCCCAGCTTGGCACCAACCAACTTAATAAGGTGTATTATATTTTCACCCGGTTTCTCTCCAATGTTGGAAACCTGCACGTCATTCACCAGCAAGTCTTGGTCGCGGTCATGTAGTTTATCCTCCAACTGCCGCACGGCCCCTTCCAAAACTTCTGTTGATTTACTAACGACGCTAGCCGATACGCATTTTTCCATTTCATCCATCCGTTTACTTATCGCGTCTATTTTTAAATCTTGCTGTAACATGGCAGCACGCATGTCAACAAAATCGCGCCGAAAATCTGTTATTTCGTTACGGACAGACCTAAGCTCCTCCATAAACCTACGTATTTCTAAACCGAAAGTCTCCAATTCTGACCCGGGGGGCACATCGTTGTTGTCACCTACAGTAATCGTATCAAACATTTCACGATCGATACCCTTCACTGGTGTTTCGGCACCGTTATTCCGAGGAATCGATCGGTAATAATTCGTATAAGAATGCACATTCTAAGCAAAATGTGGGTTCTCCGAATACCCGAGGTACAGAAACATTAGTACCTCTGCTACCTCTTAGGGATATACGGCGTAA